>NTHP01000501.1:136507-158654 GCA_003416845.1 Oplegnathus fasciatus | reverse complement strand
ATTTAACTTGGTGTAACTTTAGCAATTATGGGCTACTTGTATTTATGTAGCCACAACGGAAAAAATAAAACAATTTTTTTCTTTCCTACAGGGGGGCATCTCTGCCAAAGAATGCAAATGGGCTGTTGCTCGGGCAACTTTAGCCCGGCCTTGTGCACATCCTTGATTTTGAACGTGTGTATTATTTGATTGTTTGATTACATGTATTAACATAATATGCCAACAAGAATCTGTGTGATTATGTGTACAGTGCAAAATAATGATGATTCAGTGTGGAATTCCTCTTTAAAGGAACTCAGGAACTATTTGACTGGAGGAACCAGGGTCTAAATTTAGTTCTTGGGCTGTAGTTCTGCCCTCTAGAAGTCCCTGCTCCAGGTTAAGTTATTTCCATTATCTTGGTTGAACACAAATCCCAAAACTGAAGAAAAATAACTAGAAAACACTCCAGAAAACAGACCATCACTATTATGCAGATTATCCCATGGAACAGAACACAGAACTATAAATTACAAAGAACAAAACAAGGACTCTTCATGTACAAAATATTCTCAAACTAGGTTGCCTAATATCTACAGTTCAGGTATGGTGGAAACTCAAACAGGGATGCACCGAGGGCCACTTTTAGTTACTGAATTTAGTTCCTGATCCTCGTTGGCTAAGAAGGACCATACAGTAAGTGTTCTGCACAACCCATAAGCTCCTTCTCCCAGTTGGATTGGAGAGCTGTAATGTTTTCTCGCTCAGTGTGGAGATACGTAAGCCATATGTTATTATTGACGAGCATATGAGCAGGGTCACATTGAGCATTTGTTTAGAGTATCTCATTGTGTGCACTCAGCAAACGGCTCTTATCTCCTTAATGTATGTATATTGTATATCAGCCATCACAGCCATGTTGTAACGGGGATGATGGAAGGCAGTAGTGGGTGTCAAACACAGGAGGTCCTATTAAGCATGCATTAACACTGCTGATGGCCTGAATGTACCAATGCAATTCATTTCTGCAAGACAGAATAATATCTGTGCCAGGAGAGACTGAGAAGGTCATCAGCAATCAGAGCAATAACAACAATGCTCATTACTATTCATTGAAACTGGCATGTAAACAGAAAAAAAGTGGTGCATGTGAGGCTTGGACTGCCACAATGCTGCCAAGAGCTAATGAAGAACCTGCAAGTGGAGGTGCTGAGAAAACAGACAATGCTGGAGCGGTGTTTATTAGTTGCTGTGTCCCTACGGTGCTGCAAGTACTGATGTTGACCTCTGGAATCAATCTGTTTCAACCAAATGTCCAAAAGTGGTGTGTAGCATGAAGGCCAACAATTACACCTCCACATTCTGTGGCCATGCTCAAATATACCTGTTTCTGACCTCTAAATTTTGCTTGACATTGTTTCTGAGGACATCTCTTCTTGCAGTGCTCTGTAGCTTTGCCCCACAGCCACGTGTACTGTTAGGGCTCTGTCACATTAACATTTAGAGCATTCATTGGTATCACTGCAATCAGAGGATCCACTCACAGAGACAAGTACATTGGTGCTGCACTTGAACAAATACGTGCCATTGACCAATTATTAACCGGCTTGACTGTGATGACCTTTGAGGGACGCAGTCCAAAATAGAGGATATTTTAATAGCTATAATAAATGTGTGACACCATTAAAATTTATATAACGGTAACAATGACAAACAACTTGTAACAATCAATGCTAGCCACTTAACAACCAGCAACTAGTCCGTATGCAACAAGCTTCCAGCACCACCTATTTGGGAGTTTGTGGTGACAAATTACTAGCCAAACCGCTCTCAAATTCAGAGTCAAACACTTTTACCGAAAACCTGAAAGGAGCCAGTCTGGCAGCGCAGCAGGGGTGCCAACACAGGGGTCTTCTGCAACACAGCTGAACCTGTCTGAGCTTTTGCTGCAACGCAATGTGGCGTCATCCAACATGCCGCTGCATTGGCCAATCACATACATGCAATGGCACATTCCTGGTGGATTGTACTTACGTACATTATATGAAAAAACGTACCAGTATAAAAGGAACAGCCATACACACATCTCTGGACAGCCCCTGTGTGCATTTGTATATGTGCAGCCCTGGAGGAGCATGTTTCAACCTCTAGAAGGAGGGGCAACAATCGAACTCTAGTTCATACTCGATCACCAAAATCTTTTCAGTTATAAGCCATTGTCACACTGGGATCTTTTTGGAGTATCGCTTTATCTGAAAACGTCTTGTTCTCTTGCTTTTTGCAAGGCTCGGTACTGCTCTCTCCACCCTTAGCTGACCACAACCACGAGATGTAGATAACAGAAGCTGATGGAAAGTGGCAAAACTATATAGCACTTCTTTGCAAAAGTACTCCTGAATATCAAGTTCAGAGTATCCAAAGCTGGATTGTATAAATGCATTTATTGGCTGTTTTTCAGCTTTCAGCTTTCAGCAAATGGAGAACCTCCACTTCTCTTCCCTTCAGGCCAATAAGCTCCCAAAGCAAATCTTTCCCGACAGCAAGCAGCACCAAGCTTATTGTTAAACCTTTGTAAAGCAATAAGCATGCTGCAGTTTCAATTTGAGGAGACAACCTGCAGCGCATCAGCATTTTAATGCACATACCAAAGTACACTGAAATACTTGACTGAAATCGAGGCTCAGTGAACTGCTCATAATGATGCCTGTTTGTATATGCCGCAGAGTGTCCTGCCAGAACTAGTTCATAATTCAGTGACTGACCCAGAATTTTATTCTGTATTCTAGAAAAACCTCTGAAACAGCATTTATAGTATCAAGGGACACTGAGTCTATTTGGGGCTTTTTTAAGGCAAAATGACTCCACGTAACCTGCTCTTCAGCGGGAGAGGAGATCCAAGATACTGTATTTCAGACTTCGAAAGAAGAATTACCTTTACAGAAACAACAGGACTGATATGCATGACTAGTATATAAATGACTAAATCACAAATTTTCTCCTGCATAGAGAATAAACTGGCATTAAAGCTTTTATAAAATGTGGTCACAAATACAGATGAAATTCAGATGCATCATTCCATGCTGTCATAATCTTCCAGATTTTGAGAGAGGACCAAAATGTTTTTTTTCTGATATCACATTCTGCCTGAATTTTAACTGTGGAGCAATCGGGTTTAATTCTAAACTCGGTCAAATCCTGCAGGCAGGCTTGCATCTTATACCTGTTGTAGTAAACCCCCCGCCTTCCTCACAGTGTGTCTGTCCCTGCCTGTTTGGAGGCATTTTTGTGTTGTGTGTCTTCTCACACAGGACTAGTGTTATTCTCTTCAACAGGAAACTCAGCCTGAATGGTCAGAATGTGAAGTGGTTCGCGTCGGTGGACCCAGGGGACTCTACTGACAGAGAAGCCTTCTCTTTCACACTTTGAAAAGTTACCAGGTCTGGGTTTTGTCTACTCTTGAATAATTTAAGACTCTCATCCCTGTTGTGTGTGTGTGTGTGAGCTGTCTTAACACCGCCACTGTCTGTCTGACCTTGTGGCTCAGAAAACATTCAGATACTCAGCATGCCTTAAGGCAACAGGAGCACAAGTGCACACGGCAATGACGAGCGCTCTGAAAATAGCGCTGTGGACTGTGAGCCAATAACACATATTTTTACTCTTTTTTTTGTGCAGTTTGGTGGTTTACGTCCCTGTTACAGGACATGCCATATTCAGACGCAGCAATCATCCAGGACGTCTCGTTAGCAGTGATTTCTCTATTTCATTCCGATGAATTTAAGGTTTTTCTGCTCTGCTTTTGCACTCTGGGTGCCTCAGGTTTTATACATCTGAGTTGAAAATAGTTGAGCTCTGAGCATAAAAGCTCCATATCACCATGAGTTCTTTTATTTGATTGATCTTAAAGTTTGAGATTAATTTTTCTAGTCATTATGGTGTGTTTCAGTGACTATAGCTGCGATTTCTAATTGTCATGTGAAGTCAGTTCTTGGCACATCACTGCCACCAACTGTCAATCAGTGGAATAGCACAAAACTGGCAGCAGGAATGTGTATCACGTTGCCTGCATGGTAGCGTGTTCAAGGACACATGAGCATGAGATACAAACAAAACAGGGACCCAGTCGTAAAATCATTGCTCCGTAGAGCTACTAGTGGTCAAAACTGCACATGGCATCTAATTTAAAATTCTACATCTAATGCTGTATTTCCAGTGTAAATTAACCACTTTAGCAAATAAAAACTTAACCTGGTTTTTAACCTGGTTTTTGGTCACCTAGCTAACTAGCCCTTTACAAACAATTACATGGGACAAGGTGTATTTGTTGTGCAGCTTTAGATGCTCTGCCATCTTTGTAGTAGTTCAAACATCATTTCAATTATCTCTCTCCCACAACAAGGCTAAGTTTTTATATTTCATCTTTAAATAATGCCTTCGTCCCACATCAACTGACCATAGCTGCCATTCTCCACAAGGGAGCCAACTACAAACCTTTACAACATTTTAAAGTCTACACAAGGTGACTTTCTGATACTCAAAAGAGAGATTTTTGGTGGAGTATCACCTTAAGTCTCTTATTTTCCATCTACCCTGGTCTTCTCTTATTGTTTTTCACTCTTTCTCCCCTCCAGACTCCTTCTCTCTTCCAGGCCCCTCTATGTGTAATGGCTTCCATACCGAGGAGCTATTTTTTTTACGAGCAGAGCGTGGGATTAATGTTTGCCAGTGGAGGCAAATGGCCGTCCAGGGAGTTACCTGTCAGGACCCTGCAGTGTGCTGGCCTCTCCACGGGGCGATGGATGTTACACAACAGCAGGAGACGTCACCTTGGAGGAATGTGGGAAATGAGAGGGGGGTGGATCAGAGGATGAGGGAGGAGAGGGGCGAGAGCAGAGTGCTTCAGTGACTGTTGTGGTACCCAGACATGAGTCACAGGCACATAAAATGGGTCAGTGGATACCAACTTGAAGAAGTCATGATCCAGTTAGGCTACACAATGTGCTGTAAGGTGCAGACTGAAAACTGTGTGTTACTTATACCATTAAATTATGTCTCAGGTGCCTTACAGTAATATATATGTATATATATATATATATATATATATATATGCATACAATTTTGTATAAACAGTAATTACTCTTATACACTAATCATACGTTTCTAAATGGTGTGTGTACAGATGTTAGAATTTGGGTGAACATGGAGTGATCCTCTCTAGATACTATGAGTGCATTCCTGTTGCCTGTCCAGACCTCTGAATCACCACCCACATCATCGATTTGTTCAGCAGTTAAAATCGGTTTGGTGTTGTGCTCATTGCTGGTTGAAGAAACAATTGACCAATAAAACCTTAGCAGACTGAATAGAGAATGGGTACATCATCTTCCTAGGTAGCTAGCTAAATCCATGAGAAACAGCAATAGTGTGGTCAAGATCGATGCACCTGTACAGATTGTTTTATATCAACTGACAGAAATAACAACTCATAAATCATCATATTTATTTGATTAATGTGAAAACGTTTAAGTGCTCCAAGCAATCCCTACTACAACTCATCTGTCAACTGAAAATTACATTGGCAGGACAAATACCTATTGGTAGGAACAAAACCAAACAAAATACCCCCCTCTCCCAACAAGAAAGCTGTGAACATGAACACATCAGGCTTCAATCTGATTATCAGGCTAGCATTTATGTTTCATTGGCAAGAAAGTTGGCTATTTTCACCTTTCACCAGAAGGAAAGGTCACAAACACTGATTAAATTACGATAAATTTGAACATTGGTCGGGAAATTGGTCTTTGGCTGAGGAATGTGCAAAGGCTTTCATGCTTATCTGGATCTGCCAAGTATTGTCCAATGTACACCTGGTGGACAGGCATTGAATACTGATGCCTGAATAAAGGCAGGGGACACACATTACAACTGTTGAGCCGATTATGAATATGATTTGGGTGTGATGACTGATGAGACCAAGTTGGACCAGGTCTGTTCCACTCTGGGTCAGTTGGTGTTGGCAGTTGGCAGATAAAATCATATAGTGTGTGATGTGCAAAGAGTCTAATCTTAAGTCTTCAGATCCAGTCGCTGCCAGTCGCTCTCATAAAGATATTTGTTAAACACCTTTTATAAAACATATTTGCGACTAATAACATCACTTGTGTGTCTTCCGAGGGAGACATGCCAGTAAATTAATAGATTTATGTCAGGTTAGCTTTGTTTTAAGAAGTTTGCATACCTCCAATTCCCTCTGTAGGCTATAGTCTGTGATGCCCGCACCTCTCCGTCCAGGATCTCACCCAAACTCTGGACTTTTTTCCTAATTTTTTGGCCTTTTCAGCACAAATTGCAATGCATATAAACAGTGCTGCTGGTTGCCATTTGGCATCCTCGTGGGGTTGTCTACCTCCAAAACTCCTGTTGGTACTGACCAGTGGTTTAGTGTGTTCTCTAGTGTATTTACTCAGTTGTAAGGTTTATGCTCCTTCCTGACTGTCAAAGACTAAAAATCTGTGCAAGTTGGTGGAAACAATCTTTATGTGTGGTTTGCCCAGTCTTTGTAGGTTTCAGCTAGTCTTCAGGTTTGTGCCAAGCTTGAGGGCCAAAACAAAAACGTTGTATCTGTAATAAACTGTGTGCTAACAGTGTACGAGAATTCAACCTTTTTCTTACTCATAACTATAAGAAAAACTTGATACTAGCGAATCGAAGGGTCAATAATTGAATTTGACTTAATCTTTAAGTGAGATGGAGAATATCTGTGGATGTAATAAGAAGATGGACTGTAGTTTAGCATTATTTTCTCCATTCTTGTGAGGCATCATCACATTTTTGTGTTCATTTGTATAACGTCTATAGCTTCTAACAAATAGAAAGTGACCTGCCTCTTTACTTTAGGGATCTATTAGCGAGGCAAGTTAAATATGTAGAAAATACTTTAAGATGTCAAGTTGCAGTGTGAAGGTTAAAAATGCAGTGCATTGAAAAAATAACACCATATCCATTAAACACGGAGTAGGCTCATGCCTGCTATGTTGCTGGAGTTTAAAGTCTGCTCATTGGTTCATTAAACACGGACAGTTGTTGCGGCAATAATTCTCCCAAATGGCTGACATTCTTAAATGGATGGACCAACATGAGATCCCGGGAGAATCACAGAGTCTTCAAAATGCTGTAAATGTGAAAACTGTTTCAAATAAATGAATACCTAATAAATCTATATTTTTGATAACATTTCCAGAAGTTACAAAAATGATAAAGCTATATTGCTGAGTTCGACTGTTTTAGAGAGATTGTGTTACTGATTATAGTTTTAACAACATGATCTGAGTCTCCAGACCCTGTGGTGGAAAGCTTCTGTCTCGTGTAATTGCCCTTGAGCAAGACACGACTTGCCAGCATGAAGGACAATGACTCTTTCACTCTTTGTTTCTTTTCACTCCACCATTAGCTAAGCATCCGTGGAAACCCCTTACTGACTCCTGGACATCCCTGAACCCCTTTTTTTGAGCTGGTAATTAGCTCCTGAAACCTTTGCATTTTGAATCCAGTCTCACTGGAGAGCAGGGCTTTTCAGCCCATGGTGGGTCCCTGGGATCGGAGCTCATTATAAAAATTACTTTTGTTATAAGAAGACCCATTGGTGTCCGTCCTAAGAGCCATTCCAGGTCCTGACCCTCAACTAAAGAATCACTGCAGTAGACTCTGAGGCCGGAGTCGGTCTCAGGCTCCCCTCACACTAATGCACTCACTCTGTCTCCTGTACTGAGGTCATACTGTAAACACTGAAATGATGCCGTAAGCAGATAATAAGAAGCTGTACTCTCTAAACAGGGAGTTTGCTTGTAAATTTAAGACATTAATTCCATTATTCCACCTACACTGGTTGTGGTAGCAGCGCTTCCTCATTACATGTATTGTTGAAGTGCCCAGAGGTGGGATTTTGTGGTCAAAGTTCTTTTCAGTAATGGGGGGAAGGGGGGGTCGGAAACTTGAAGTAAAGTGTTCATTAACTGATAATCGTCTTTTCACTGGGCTGCCTTTCAACCAAAGGAATAACACTCATGAACTGGAAGGAGCACAGACTATCCTGCTGAGCAATAATGGTTTGAGAACTTTTTTCACCTAGACAGAAACTTGGATGGCCACTGGAGCACCATGGCGACACACCGTGTAATGTAGCCATTATGCTATTAAATTGATTTGTTTTGCCACTTAGGGGCAGCAGAAAATGCCGAAAACACATTATGACACAATATCGCCTTATAAAGTTGATATGGTGAACAGTTGTTACACATGCAGCAGACACAAAGCAAATCCAATATTAACTCTCGTTTTAGCTTTGGTTTGGTCTCCACTAACTCCTGAGGAAAATATCCGGCCTGTTCACCAGCTAGTTGCTAACTTTGTCTGCTGTTTGGTGCTGGGCAGGTAGCATATAAGGGGTGTATCAGAGCTTTTTCTTCTGAAAACTCAGATGACACCGGTAAGAGTGAATAGTAAAGTTGCAGGCCAAAAACAAAACAAGAGGCTGAAAGATACTAAAGGCTCTTTAGAGCTGAGGGGAACTGCAGAGATGGGTGATAAGTCTCTGCAAGTTCATCGCTATGAGCATGAACTTTCACATTACACATTTCATCATTTGTTATTATAAAAATATTCATTAGTGCAAATTTAAGTTAGCCAGTTTAAGTTGGCTCATCGAGTTTTGTACTTTTGTCCCATCTCTAAAATGAATGATCTGAACACAAAAAGTGCAGTCATACAGCTTTTGAAGTTGAAAGCCATAATTCACATTTTCACCATAAAGAGCCTTTTTTAAGGGTATTATGGTTTTATTCAATGGTAAACCAACATATATACAAATAAAAGGATTTCCTTTATCAAAGCTGTTTTTATACAAACTGCTAATTATCAGCCACCTGGTTACCAAAAGTGCTGCCATAACAACCAGTAAGGTTGTAAGTATTTTACATGAATTATCAGCATATGAATGAACAGATATTGAACCAGTCTTAATGCTTAGAAAAAAATAGGCCACACAGCTATGTAATAACAGCATTTGCCGTATGATTGCGCAGCGGGTTTTCTTTACACAGAAATGTATTGATTTAATGAGGTGAGGTTATGTTGGTGCTGTTCTGAAGAAGTAGTGATGAAGAGTGCTGATGTGGTTTCACAATGTAAGAGAGAGAGAATGACACACCAGCCAAGTGATTGTGACACTCATTAGCATGCAGTGTTCCCTGGTTTGACCTGGTTACAATTGACTCTTGTTGAGAGTGACATTAAGAAGTTACATGCAGAAAAAATTTAAATAGTGAAGTTTTCAAAGTAGTTTCATGATTACCACAAAATTTGTCACTGCAACAATTTCCATTTTTGATTAACACTGTGCTGTGCTTCATGGGAATCATCATCACAGTTGGGGAGCTCCTTTATCGAGACATTACTTGGCTGAAACAACATTAACATCAAAGCTGCACACAATGACGTTCAGCTTGTCAGCCTAAACCACAAACAAGGGCTGAAAAATCCTATAAAAACTGAGACGCTGTAGATTTGCCACACTTCTCAGAATTGATGCATTGAAATTGGGGAAATTCAAACTGTCTCCCAAACACTTTCTCTCGCTTCTTTTTGGTGTCTTAGAACATCAGATTGGCAGGTTAGTCAAATCAGTGAGCTGTTGTGGGCAGATATTACGGGGGGACCCCTCAATATATCATTGTAAACATTACTACAAATGTTTAAATAATATAATAATATGTATTGAAGGCACTTGTGCTACTTATAGATGCATTGCGGACGCAATGGCAGACAAACAACCACTGAACAACCAAGCAATGAGAAAACTGCCCATCCCTACTTTATCAACAACATCTTACACAACAAAGACAAGTAAACAGAAGAAGACCAAGAAGAAAAGCAAGCTAAAAAGAAAGAATAATACTGCGTGACACTGCGAGGAGGGGCTGTGGAGGCGAGCTGGAGCGTAGCATAGGACCTGGAAGTTGTACCCATTCAATTTTTCAAACTAAGTCCACTCTCTTCTCAATCCTACCGACTTCAGCTTTACGTTATCTACCTGTTATCCAGTATAGTCCAGTGTTTCCAGTCCAGGCTGCCACATCACAAAAGAAAACAAAAAATTCCGTGATCAATCATCTAATCCATTTCCTCAATACATATACGGTTGTTGTTGCACGAATTACAAAATCAAGCCAGTTAATTTTACAAGTTAACAGCATAATATTAAAGAAAATGAGCGTGCTCAGACATTTTCCAAGGAAAAGAAAAGTAGACGAGGTAAACAGAGCATAACAGGCTGGAGAATGATGTGCACAGTCAGTTAATGTAAGATGGTTTATTGACCAACAGACCCATAACTGTGTTGGTTTTTTTGAAAACCAAAAAGTTGCAACCCTCTGTAACTTTGTAACTTTTGACAGGAAACACAGTAGTAGTAATTTGGTTTTCCTCTATATACATTTAATATGTTATTAACTGTTACAACAGTACTTTTGGCGGCACCTTTGGTGTCCCCCTCAGGAATTGCTCTTAAGGATTTTTTATGTTTATTGTCCCCCCCAACGGTGAAATGAAAATCCACCCTTGTGAGCTGTGTGCAGTTTACTTATGTGACCGAAAAGATTTCTGAGTACTCAAGCCTCTAAATTTCAAACAATTACCTCTGGCTACATTCAGCTTCTCATTTTGGTGGCCACACATATGCCAAATCATACAAAAAGTCAATTTAGGGCACTCAGCACGCCTTGATGTGCGCTTAGTTACATGTATTTGAGCTGTTTCCCTCCTTGTACCTATTGTACCTTCAGGCCCAGCATAAGTGCAGCCTGCTGATGTACCACAGGGGGCTGGAAAGTGTCTGCAATGTGGTTTTAGCCCAGACACTTGGCCTGAATAGCCTCTTCATGTGAAAAATCATGCCCGGATTGTTCTCACCAGGCTAGAGAGATTTTCACAGCCGTCTTGATGCCTTCCTGCTGCCTATGTGATGTTCCTGATGACCCATTAAGCCTCTGCAGCCGACTTCAGTGGGCACACATTGTTCCTACCTCCCTCGGCTCTGGCGCTGGGACTGTCTCATCCACTGCATGGCACACAGTCCCAAATGCTTCCCATAGAAAGGCTTAGGGAGGCGGTCGTGTGCTATTCTCCACCTCTGATACCAGGCGAACATTTGACAAACCAACTTGTTAGTCCTCATCCATAAGTCTTCTCTCATATGAAGCCAAAACATACTGTTTGAAATCACTTCCTCACAAAGGAATCCCATCATTGTACAGCTTGTCTGAGTAAGTCTCCCAGTGCAGAGTCTTCTTTGCCTCACCCTGGTCCACCAAGCTATAATGGGCTCATTACTGCCCCGTGAGGCTATGGTTGTAGCCTCATAATCAGACTGAATTGCCATTTTGTTTTACTTAATTAATTTTGAATTAGAATATATATACAATTTCAGTTGCTTAACAAATCATACATGTGGGCAGCGATTCAGAAGTCTGGAAATTGTGAGTTGTGAGAACTCTGGAGTGCAACTGTTTTTCCTATATTAGCCACAAGGGACAGCAATGAGCCCATTCTGCAGCTGGAAACAAACTCAAGAGGATTAGTTTGGTAAATGTACATCTGGTTAACTTCCCCACCGTCACTAAAGTGCATCACACAACCTCTTCCCTAAGCTGTTCAATGGGAAGATGGATCAGACAGTCCCACTGACCTGTGAGTGGTATAAAAACTACAGTGTGACATTTTTCTATTACTGCAAAACCTCCAAGGGTGGAGGTCGGGGTGGATGATTGAGCATAAAACCATCCATCTCCTACCAAAAGAACAAACTTGTTCCTTTTAACCATGAAAGAGATTTTTCATAAACTTTAAACTTTGGTTTAATTTAACTAAAATTACTTGGTCAAACATATAAGTGGCAGATTTTTAAAAAATGCTCACATGAATCATTTTTGTAGTGGACATAATGAGGAATGAGGACATGTTGGGTGAAAGAGAAGAGACAAGAAAAGCATGAGTTACTTTACATGATTTCATCCCTGAATGTTGCATGTTGGATCCCTGAACACACGTCTGCAGGCTGTGATCAATCCATCCTGATCCCATCCTGGATCCCAAAGCTGCACGGCTCAGCTTTTCCTGAACTGAAGAAAGAGGTGGAAGCGTGTGGGTGTTTCTGTGTGTGTGTGTGTGTGTGTGTTGAGTTGAAGCACATGAACATGCCCTCCTACCCTCCTCCATTGTCAGACATAATCTCAGCAGTTAGAGGGATGAGATGGAGGGCTTATTTGTGTTGAAGTCTGTCTGACGTGGATCCCAGTTTCCAGAGGTATTAAGGTAGACATGATGACATCATTCCCACACCTAAGCACCAGCAAACCCCCCACACAGCCTTCAACCCACAATGCCCATCTTCCTGCAGAGCCCACAGGAAGAGACATGATGGATTTCAAAGTAAAGTTGTGTTGAGTCTCCTGATAAAGCCAGGCGCTGTCAGGGTCGTTGCTGCTGCAAACACGTCTTTACCTGTAGATTGTCCATGAGAGTGTAAAAGACATAGGGGAAGAGAGAAATGGAGAAAAAAACTAATAGATATTGAGAGAAAATGAAAGAGACAAAAGGAAAATTAGAAAGAAGAATAGATAGTGAACAAGACAGAAGAGAAAAATAGCTCTGTATTTATCCAACTCAAGCAAATTCTCAAGCAAATGTTTGGAAAGTTTTAAAAATGTGTAACCAAAAAAATGGAAAGTGGTGCATAGATCAGATCATTGAGATATTTTTTTTAAATGCAACTTAAATGATTTGGCATGGTTTTTGAAGTAGAAGAGATGTGTTCTTTAAATTTAGTGTTAATTTTTCTTTGTGTTTCCTCCTGTTTTTTCACAGTCTTTTGGGGGGGAGTTTTTCCTTAACTGAACCCACGGTCTAAGGATAGAGGATGCTGAGTGCTGTACCAGTTAAGAGGCAACTTTGTGATTTTGTTGTATACAAATAAAATCAACTTGACGTGACTGTCTTTCAGCATACATCAAAGACTTTACATCCTTTAGCCTCCAAGCCTGAGTGGGCTGGCCAGCATATGCGTTTGATTGAGCTGGCAGGAGCACAGAGGCACGATGTTAACAACCTCGTGCTGCAGATTAGAAGCTAGGGGTGTAACAGTACACAAAATTCACAGTTCAGCTCATGGTTGCCCCTTGTGGCTGCTGGGGAGAAAAAAACAACTACTTCAACTGTGGTTCTCACCAACAGCCATGTACCACCTCCAGCCTCCGGGGGCAGTAATGAGCCCATTACCGCTTGGCCACCACATGAGACGAAGGAAAAGCCGTACTAGGTGACACAAAGGTTAGATTTCTGCTTTATCAGCAGCGTTTTCAAACCGTCCTCATCCTTGAAGCCTTCTCATTTGTAAAACCCAAAAATACTAAGTTGTTAGTTTGGGAACTGTGCGTCTGGTTAACTTCTCCGCCTCTGATTAAGAGAGGCACACAGCTGCTTCCCTCAGCTTCAGGAATGTCCAGGAATGTCTCCCACACTGTTGATGAGGCACCATGGTGAAAGCAAAAAATATAGAATATGAATTTCCTCCTTTTGGGTATTAATTTCTTCTTTCTTCTAGTCCAATTGTCTCACTTAAAGTGAGATAATTTTGGTAATGTTGAGCCGACAGAAAAAACCCCAAAAACTCATGCACGCAAACATTACGGGGGCACCTTAAGGGAAAAACATCTCTGGGAAGTGAAGTACAGATACTGTTTGTTAAAAAAGTATAATATTTTGAAACTGAACCATTCCTCAGGCCATCAGGTCATTCTTTATTTGAAAATGCCTTTTCTATTGCTACTTCATGCATCACACTTCGATTCTCCTCACAGTTTTTAGATTCAAGAATGACGACTAATGCATGCAGCGGTAAATGTTTCACCTTTTCCATTCACCTTTTTTAACATAATACTTTTTAAAAGAGGAATTCATTTAATACACACACTGATGTACTTTCTTCACAGTTCTGCTGCCTTGAACTCGCAGTGCCAAACCATGTAGGCGTTTTCTTTCTATACATACCATATTTTGTTTTGTCTTCATTTTTTAATGAAGTTAATTGGCATGAACCATGCTGTAACCGTGGTGATGTATAAAAAAAAGTATATGTCACTTCTCATCAAGTCTTTTATTACTTCTGCTAAGCACTAATTCAGCATCTTACAGAGTATCTGGCCTTGTCTGACACCAGTTTTACTGTGAGCTTAAACTTTTTCAATTGTTCAAAGTTCATTTTCATACACAGTTTATAACATTGCTGAAAAGTTTGTTGAGGGATTTGTGCAAATGTAAAGTCAAACTGTGGCCTTTACAAATCAAAACTAAAACATCAGGATTTGTGAAAGGCAGACAAGTGTTTTTATCCTGCCCACAGGCCCTGGTATGCCTAAAGACAGAAGACCTGATCGTATTTGCAGAGTTACTGTCAGTGCACATAAAGCTAAAAAATGCTCACATAGTAAGTAAAAGCAGTTGGCTGTTTATATACAGACAAAACATACAAAGATAAGATACCCTTGTTCAAAATTAATTATGACTGACTGTGTAAAAGAACTGATCCTTGGACAAAGGCAAAAACCAAAAAGTTGCATGTCCTTCCTGTTCAGCACTTCACGTCTTCTTGATTTGATTTCAGAGGACAAAATGTGTTTAGTATTGATCCTAAGAGCATTAGTCCCACCACACTGTCTGAGGTGGAGAGTGACTTTGGTCTGACTGGTTAACTGACGGATATAGTGCTTTATTATCTTTTTTTAACCCTCACACGACTCTAACTCTCAATCATAAAGCCGCTTTGAGTTTTCCGATAACGTGAACATGGGAGTCATCCCCACCATCCATTCCACATGAAGTGGACGCAGCATTAACGCTGATCAAGGACGTCCTAGAAGGCTATCAGAGGGAACTCAAACACTTCAGTTACTCAGATATTCATACTTTTTTTTTTACAAGGAAACTGTTGAAAATACAAACTCAACAGAGAGGAGGCAATATTCTTATTGTCTCATTAGGAGGTAAACATAACAAGGTAGCAAACAAATATTATTCACATCAATGGAAAGAGGATGATTCTCTTTAAAGTGAGACTATGTCACTTGTGAAAGAAGAAATAACAAAATCTTCGTTATACAAATGAAAAGTTGAATTGACGAGCAATAAAATGTACCCTTGCTCAATTTAATACGCTCGGGGGTTTGCTAATGTCAGCAAACTACCTTTTTTTGTTTTAACATATACCCTTATCCCATTATTGTAACTTGTGGCCACAGTGGCAGTTATTCAGCTTAAGTTACATGCTCTTGCTGTAAAGTCAATACAAGCCATGTTAAATCAAAGATGGATTTCTTCCGGGGTCACTTCTTCACTCACCAACAGGAGAGTTACAGAGCTCAGTGCTGATATCAGAGGCCGGAAACACAAATGCAGCAGTCTATGTTCCTGCATCAGTGTTGTTGAAATCCTGATGGTACAGTAATGTTGTAATCATGATTTCTGAGAACTCGAATAGCATCGTTTGATTTAAGTGTTTCACCGTTAAGTAGTAAAACTGTGGAGAAAATAACTAATAATCTTACCTTAACTGAAAACAATTTGGTTTTTCAATATTTTTTTTCAAATTTATTTTTGAGGTTGGAGCCACAGTAGTTCAGGTGGTATCTGGTAAGAAGTGAGACTTCTATCAATGTCTAATAACGACTGATAAAACTGTGATAATAAATGTACTTTGGACTAAATTTGTGTTCACTAATCATTTCACTGGTTTTCATGGTGTTTCAAAGTGATGAACGTACCTCTGTCCTGCTCCTGATCTGCGGTGTGATGAGAGGATGTATTTAGTATCGATCCAGAGAACTCTTCCTGTCCGTCCCCAGTGTGCAGATGTGTCAGTACTGTCAATCAGCCCGTCAGCCAATCTCTTCAGAAGAGCAGTGAGTTGAGGAAGTGGCTTGTTGGGAATTCTGTTTGACAGTTTGTTGGTCTATGTTGCTGAGAGAATTTACTTACTGCTTTGTTCTCAAGAACACCGATCATCGGTGCTGCTGCTTTCACCACTGTTTTGAACAAAGTTTGTATGTAAAATTAATGTTACTGCAAATAAAAGTTCAAAGTCTTTCAGATGCTTTGTCTTTCACCTTGAGTGTGAAGTTATAAAGTCAATATAGCAAATTTTGCTGACATCCAGAAGCAAAGATTCACCATTATTTTGATTTTATTTAACCAAAATGGTCTATTTTTAAGAGAGTCCAGGCCAAAATGACAGCACAATTATGTTACACGCACCAACATAATGGCAACATTCACCAAAGAAAAAGAGAAGAAGGTCAAACTAATCCATGCCAACTTACACAGAATTCAGAACTTTTCCCAGGTCATGTCATGGATGTGAAAACTTCTTAAATTCTTACATTCATGGGACCTTGCAATACTACGGCTTTACTCCAAATACTTTTTTAGTTATGAATTTTTGAAGTTTGGACCTCGGAGCTAACTTTCAACATTTTTGCAATTTTGTGGTTGAAATTTATACTGAACATCCAAGACACCCCAAGGATAATTTGCAATATGTAAATAGTTTTTGCTGAATTAAAAAAAAAATTTTTTTACCCGAACAAATTTTTTATTTTTCAAAAAGTAATATCTCCACTTGTGTTCGCTTTTTTGCAACCAAATTTTGATTCTGTGTAGTAAAAATATAGTTCTATCACGTCTAGATGTTATTTGGTCCTGCATAAAATGAATGCCACAGATCTTTGGAGCTGAGAAATCAACTTTTTAAGATATTTTTACTATATATTTTTCCAAGGATTTTTTAATTTCCTTGCAACTTTTTTATGGAAAGTGTTAATATTCATTGCAGAGGTATAAAACATTTAAAGATGTTATATTACTCCTTCATCATTTAATAATTTTTTGAAAATAGCTAATTTTTCATACTTTTCACTGGCTGTAATATTACATTCAGTGGTTTCATTTCACAGGCAGATATTTGTACTACTTGACTTCAAGGTTTTCTTTCTTTGCGTGATACCTATTGAGCCTGTTTTTCATTGGGTTCAGGAAATTTGCAAGTTACAGCTCTGTAACAGAGATGTAACTTGCAAATTTCCTGAAAGAGTAAGAAAAGAAAGTCAAACTAAAGACGCAACTGTATACGAAACAGAAAAAGAAAGCAGAGCATTAAGGGTATTTGGGTTAGTCCATGCCAACTCACTCAGAATTCAGAACTTTTCCCAGTTCAGAGGTCCTAGGTGAGTTGGTATGGAATGACCCATTTATAACACATTTCACTAAAGCATTCAGCTATAACAGGAAGTCTCTGTAGCTTATATGTATAGGGTCATATGCTTTCCCATTAGACAGACACAGAACCATATGCTAATGTTAGTAGTTAATGCCAGCATCTGTTAATTCTGAACTCATTTGGGGAACATGTTTCACTGAGCAGCCCAATGGATTGCACAAGGTAAATTCAATAATGTCACTACCTTACAACTTACAGTATATGCATGAGTAAACACATGTAATCACAATGCCACACACACACACACATACATACTTACATTTTCACACAAAACACCCACATTCAGATGTCTGCATCAGCTGGTTAATGGCACTTGACATACTTAGAGGATAGCTGGCTGTAGATTTTGTGGTTTGTCCGGCACCACTGGCTGTCATCAGCCCTTATCGGTGGTTGTGTGGCTGACTCTGCTTGTTGAATTGGTGGTGGGAGCAGTGGATGACTGGACATTCAGTCTGATGGACTTCACTTTTTACTGCATTTTCTCTTTAGTGTCATTTTTATTTCTCTAACTTGCATCCATTTTTTCATGGTTTTTTTTTCTTTCTGACTTCATCCTGTAGGTACTGACATATTTCAATTAATACCAAAGTGGTGGACCAAAATGTAAACAGAAACTTCTCAAACAACTCCAGATTCTTAACTCAAGTCTAATTCATGTCATCATACATTTGCAGCAAAGTTTTGCTTTTCTTTTTTTTTTTGCTTTGCACAAATTTTGCACAGACATCCATGGTCCCCAGAGGATGAAGCCTACTGACCTTGGTGAGGTTCTCATTTGTGGTTCTGAGTGAAAAGTATCCAACTATTGGATAGATTGCCACGAAATTTGGTTTAGACATTCATGCTCCCCTCAGGATGAATTATAATATATTTGGTGATCTCTTAAAGCTGAAGTCGGTACGATTCCCTGCAGAGTAGCTCGGTCTAATTCTTTCTTTTTAGCTTGCTCTTCTTTATTGGTCTTCTTCTGTTTACTTGTCTTTGTCGTGTAAGCTGTTGTTGACAAAGTAGGGATGGGCAGTTTTCTCATTGCTCGGTTGTTCGGTGGTTGTTTGTCCACCATTGCGTCCACCCACTGAAGATACGGAGCTTGACTGAGTTAGCGCATGCATGGGGGAGGGGAGCTGCTCGCAGCGTGTGCAGGAGCACTGATTGACACTCCATCAGATACTCCTCCTGGCTCTGATTGGTTGTTTTGATTCGGGCCCAGTGGATTCTTGCAAATGGCATACAGAGCAGTAGGTTTTTTTGTTTTTTTTACAGATTATCTGTCCCATGTACTACAGTCAGGACATAGTGATAGTTTCAGCAAATATGACTAAAAGTTATTTTATACAGGTTACCTACTTCAGCTTTAACTTTTCATCTGGCACCATCATGTGGTCAAAATTTCAATGTGTCCAATACTAATATTTAGCTCAGTGCACCACTGTACCTGAGTACAGCCTCACAGAGCCGCTAGCATGACTGCAGACTGGTTCGCATGTTCTGTCCATGTCTGTTCATGTGCCTGTGTAGGTCAAAAAGTGTCCAAGCAAGCTATGCCATTGACTGCACATAGGTAAGTGTTAGTAATAGAGGAGTGGTTTAAGAAGTTTCTATAGATATTTTGATACTTTCTTTTCACTGTAAAAACTTCTTGGCAAAGAAACAAACAACATAATTAGTTTGACACTCAACAGAATTTTGGGTCTAGATATTGGCATCTAAAAATGGATTATCATATATTTAAAAGAGCCTTTTTATCTTATTTCCTTCTATTCCATTCCTGAAAGTACGTCACTGTATGAACCTAACACCTTGACATGTAATTGCAGTGACAGCAGCAGAAAATCCTGATCTTCTGGCTTTGATCACGGGTGACAGTGATGTGTATTCTTTACATGTTGAAAAGTGTGTGAAAGGATCTGTAGGGCAGCGCAGCACACACCAGGACATCAGTGTGTCTTTGATCACCAGAGGCTGTTTGAGGTTGTCATAGTTTTGTCGACATTTTCCATGTTTAAACGCATGCGAAAGATTCTACAGGTACTGAATGGCTCTTGTTCAGCTGGACTATACGCGCTCAGATATCTGATCAACGGAGGTGATGATTGGTTGTTACACTCAGCTGCAGGTACCTTTGATCTGTGGCTTTGAGGTCATGTGATGAAAGAGATTTATATTGGTGCAGAGCTCTGCAAGGATCAAACGCTGAGCCGAGCCAAGCTGAGGTGCAGCATCCCTTGAGTCATCTTTATCTCCAGCAGATATCTTAAGGGCCAGTGGGCTCAATTTACAGATGCTACAGGTGTTCCCCTTCAGACATTTTCTTTACAGGATGGCAAGGCCCATGAAATGACAATCAGACCATGTCACCACCATTTCCATCCTCCCAAAAGAGCTACACGGTTTGAGCCAGCATGTTATGATCCCTCTGGTAGTCATCAAGCTCTGACAATCTTTAACAACCAGCATCATATTTCAGAATCAGCAAGACTGTCGGGCCGTCTAAAAACAGTAACCCACAATCAACTGGCATTTAATGATAATAATACATTATGATTATAAAACACTTTTCATGTATCTGAGCCCTTTTTTAAAAGATGAACAACAAATTTTGTTATAATATTAAATGAAATAAACCATTGAATTTACTAAAGAGGGGAGTAGTGTCATTAAATCTCAACAAGTAACTTGATTAGAGTGGGGAGGCAATGGAGAAGTCTAATGAAGAGACTATTACGACCCAAACGTAGCTGATAAAAAGATTGCATGTACATGTGAAGAGGGTCACTTGCAGTGAAGACCACTCAGAGAATTATCATCAACTCTGCACCTCTATGAAGCATTTTTGCCTTTTTTAGCTCAAAGTTTTGGTTTTATGAACAAAAAGAAAAGAAAGTGGAACATCTAGCAGCTTAAGAGCCAGATATTTTTCTCGGTAGTTGGTGGAGACCAAACCAGAGCTAAAAGTAGAGTAAATATCTGACTTACATTCATCAGGCGAACACATTAGCCAAGATAACCTTTATGGCCACAAATTCTGTGTTAAAAAAGTTGGTAGTTTTCAGCTTGTTGTGGAGTTAAAAAAATCTTACACTTGGGAAGTGGAACAAGCTTAAACTTAACAACATATGACATGACATATATATTACCTGACAGAGTTATTATGCTGAACATGTTAGGAAACAGCAACTTTAGCATTAATTTGAAGTTTTGTTTGTGGCCAGTTTAACGTAGACGTCTGGACATCTTTTTACCTGCAAATGTCCAAATCCATGCATACTACCACTCAAACCACCTTAAAGATGTTATGATCAATTTGTAGAAGTATGGCTTTCATATACTGTAATATATTTTTGTACAACTACCAATGCTCATGAACAGAAAAGTTTCCTACGAAGTGTAAACTGTGCTGTGTGGTAGCTGTGATGAAATGCCTCAATTCCCACCAGCTGTATTGTGTACTGTTTCATTCTTCTTCACTTTATTAAGCCCAGGGAAATTACTTTTCAAGAAAGTGAGGGGCAGGAGCTGTCTGACAGAGAAAGAGAGACAGAGACAGATTATGACAAAGAGAGGAGGAGAGGAGGACAGAGTCAGAGACATGCTAGTTTTACAAAGTTTCCAGAGAGCCAATAAAAACAAATGGATTGGTCAAAGTTGTCATATTGACATTTAAGGTGTGTTGATTGATTCACGATGTCAACTCATGCATTGAGTAACATGCAAGAAAACATTCCACCTTAAAAGTTGCAGGTAGTTTCCGGTAGCCTTTGAGTGAATTAAATGATTTTTTCTCCAGTATACAGCTAGCCAACGTTAACTAACGTTCGAAGCTTTGAAGCCCCAAAAGTGGTATTAGGGACAGCCCTACAATTTAGTATATTCAGTCTACAGTCATTAGATAGGGCATAAAAGCAGGGCTCAGCTGCTCCTGAGAATGCCTGGTAAGTCGGGGTAAGAGAGAAGAATCATCAATGTCGATGGTAACTGTAACAAAACAGAATGCTGAACACAAACAAGCCCGGGATAGTATTTGTTTCAATGCTGCAAACTAAAGATGAAATTCTCACTAAAAAACAAACATGGCTACACTCTCAGAAATAGGGGTACAGTTTCCGTAAGAGATACAGTTTCTGTTGAGGGGAAAAAAGTGCTTATGTGTTCCCAAGCACTCAAAGGTACATATATGTACCATTTCTTCTAAATGTTAAGATACAATATTAATAAATGCCAAATACCAAAAAAAGTTAGGTAAAATATTCATTTTACTTTTAGATTTGAAGGTTTTACTGTTTCCTTATTTGTTTAAGGTAGATTTTAACTTGTAGGCTATGGTTGAGTAGCCTTGAAATAAAAGAAATTAAAAAAGTGGAAGGTGCTGAATCCTGAGTACAGATGTATGACTGATTCACACTGAATTAAATATTGGACCTGTTTTTCATGAGCAACATTCTGGCAATAAAATGGTATTTTTTCAGACAAACAAACCAGGAGAAACTGAGTTTGTTCCCGCCAAAGGGTACAATAGCTGTACCTTAGGAGGGTACTGCCCCAGTGACAAGCTGTTGTACACCTAAAGGTACAAATTTAGCACATTATTTCTGACAGTGTACATATTCAGTCAGTTTGTGATTTTTCTAAAGTAGAACCTATTTTCTAACAGCTTTATGGTAGAAATTTCAACTTCACCTAATGTAATGGCAAAAATAAGAATAATTCAGTAAAAGAGCACTTAAATGCACATATGCTGCTTACAGAAACAGGAGGAGAATCTTACAGAACAGACAAAGAGATAGG
>NTHP01000501.1:102143-135941 GCA_003416845.1 Oplegnathus fasciatus | reverse complement strand
GAAATTCAGAAGATTTGTGATGAGGTGAGCTTCAGTCTACCTTCATTATTCACACACAACTTTCAGGTTTTTTACATCACATAATTCTTACACAGGTGAAGCCCCAAGTGGAGGTAAAAACAAAGAAGAAATATGGGGAATTCAGAGCAGTTCAATACAGGAGTCAGGTTGTGGCCGGACTAATCTTCCTCATCAAGGTAATTAATATTGTGATATTATTTATTTGAAAGAAAACATGTCCAGGGGAGTCATTAAACAGATCCCTGATGGTAGAAGATTGTCACTGCTTGGCAACATAAGATCAAGATGAATATATGTATTTAGATGTACAATGTCTCCCCTGCAGGTTTACGTTGGAGGCAACAACTACCTTCATGTGAAAGTCTTCCAAAATCTTCCATGTTATGGAGGAGAGATCGTGGTGCTTGGTGTGCAGGAGGACCACAGCAAAGACGATCCCATCGTACCTTTCTAATGTTTCAACTGCTCACTGCCTCCAGGCTGCAACAACATTCACAGCTTCCTCATCCTGAAATGATCATACACAATAATATTCCTTTATAATAATGTCATAGGCAGTGTTTCATTTCCAACACTCATATTCAGTATCTGAGGATATTCAGCATTGGAAGGGAGGAAGTTGAATGAAGTATTGTGTAAAGGAATAATAAAGAGTGCATCAGAAACTGAGATTCATTGTGATTCTTAAAGTGCTGCTTGTCAGTTGTGAAGTCAGATTTCTTGCAGGCCACATGTGTCCTTGGCTGGAGAGGATCTCTTTTTAAATATTATTAAGTCCACTAACCTACATGTTTAAAGCCCTCTTTAATTTTTGACTGAGTTCTCTGAGCGTTAGACCAAGGAAAAACTGAAAGAGAACGGTAAATCTGCTTCATCTGCTGCTACAGTACAGTATGTACTGTAGATTGTACATATATATATATTTCTTGTTAAAGAGGCACCCAGGTGACACAGATAATGCAATACAATAATCACAATATAACTGTGGTGGATCTTTCACTGAAAACCCAATAGAGCCAATCAGGATAGAAATAGGAATACTGTAAGTAACATTTTAAAGGCTGATTGATTCTTTATCTCAGACGGTATCATTGACAGCTACATCAATATTCAATAAATTAAGTTTAACCTTATTTTCACCAAAAGTGAAGCAACTAAATCGTCTATTTTAATATCTAAGACTAAGATGCAACGTATTCATTTTATCAGCTTAAAAATGGTTTAATGACAAAAATTGAGTCATTCGAGAACATGAAAATAGATTTAAAGTAATATCATTGCCTGTCTCTAGTTTCCTTGTCCTCTTCAGTTTCTCTTCAGGGTCTCTCCACTCTCAGAAATAGAGGTACAGTTTCTGTTCCCCAAGGTACAATCTACACTAATGTCCACCCTAGGGCTAATTATTGGACCTTAATGAAACTATATGTACCTTTTTCAGGGCAAAAAGGTACATATGTGTTCCCAAGCAGTACATATATGTACCATTTCTTCTAAATGTGAAGGTACAATATCAGGAGACTGTGTTTTAGGCCAAGTACCAAAAGAAGTTAGGTAAAATATAAATTTTACTTTTAGATTTGAAGGTTTTACTGTTTCCTTATTTGTTTCAGGTAGATTTTAACTTGTAGGCTATGGTTGAGTAGCCTTGAAATAAAATAGATTTAAAAAGTGGAAGGTGCTGAATCCTGAGTACAGATATATGACTGATTCACACTGAATTAAATATCGGACCTGTTTTTCATGAGCAACATTCTGGCAATAAAATGGTATTTTTTTCAGACAAACAAATCAGGAGAAAGTGAGTTTGTTCTTGCCTAAGGATACAAATAAGTACCCAATGTCAAGGGTACAAAAGCTGTACCTTAGGAGGGTACTGCCCCACTGACAAGCCGTTGTAAAGGTACAAATTTACCACATTATTTCTGACGGTGTATAGCTGAGATTTCTAAAAGGTATAAATGGGGACAAATGGTGTGTTCTCACCCATTCCATCACAGTGGGGTAAAACTGTGCAATATTTGGTTGAAAAGCTAAGTATACTGTATGTAGTGCAGGTTTTATTAAAGGTCAAGATTTCAAAAGCATTTACTAAAGTTAGTTAGGTATGACCTGCATGGCATTGAAATGTAATAATGAGGCAAAAGTTGCATGTGAGCTAGATGTCTAAACTGTTGACTGTCAAATATATTTAGCCTGGCTATAACCTAAATGCCTCAACACGTGTTGACCTACTATCTCCATGCTACCGTGGTGGTCCAAATTTAGATTTCTGTGATAGTTAACAGTCTTAAAATGATTCCATCTTTCTATTCAGTCCTTCCGTTCCAAAGTACTACTAGAGATTGTTTTGATTTGTTTTTAGCTAGCCTGCTGGCCAGGTTGGTAACAGTAGGTCGTTCAATTCTACAAGCGCAATATCTCATGTCGTCTAATACTGAATGCACCAAGTTACCTCAACTCAATGCATCTCATTATGTTGACTGTGTAGTGAAAGTTAACAGGCAGCTACAGTGATACGGTATGTAACAGCATTAGCTTACCAGTGGAATAAACATTCTTGCAAATTGGCAGTATTTACTGCTGAACAAAGATGAATCAAGTCCAGTAATAAAGCAGCATTGGAATCCATTCGATAAGGTATTGGTTCATTAAGAGCAGGTCAAAACACAGACAGAAGCTGTATTACATGCTGCAATCTCCACACATGCTTCCTCCTCACATTGTTTTTTTTTCACTGTTTTATGGCATCAACAAGCAAATAAACTGTATCTCATCAAGTGTCTTCCAATCTGCTTCATTATTGGACTTGATGAGCCTGCTTGGAAGCTGTGTCTCCTGTTGCCTGCTAACAAACAAGCTGACATTATCTAAACATAGAAGCAATCCAATTTAGGAGCTCATCAGTCCCCGAACAAATGCACAGCAATGAAGCACTCAACACACTCTAGAACTCCACAAAGGCCAGCTAGTCTTCCCAGTTAGTCTTCACTTTTACTCTTTACACTTGAGTTGATGACGGAACGGTTTGTGTAAAGCTGGTCGGAGTTTGTTCAGATGATTAGCAGTACAAGAAAAAATCACAGGAAAATCAGAAAGATACAGTCATTTAAAATTAAGCATGGTCCGATGCACTAGAAGTCTAACATGTGGTACGCCTGAATGTTGATGTTTGATTATTCCACTTCATGAGACAAGATGAAAAATGGGAGAAATTTGAGGAAAATCAAAGGAATAGCTGGAGTTCCTGGTAAGTTTTGAAATCAGTCTGACTCTGGGCTTTGGCACGAACACACCCAGAGCGCTACAGCTACAGCTACCATCTGTACAGTCCGTGCAGTGGCTCTTTGTAGCAAATAGACATGGACTACAAAATCATCCAATGGTCCAATTTGAGTGGATAAAATGAAAAATGCATTGCTTCAGTCTGAACACACTTTAAAGGGCTTAAAACGCTGGTGTCACATATGCCACATTGCATTCGACACCCGTAGCACACACTGGACATGTCACATAAACAGATGTAGTCGAGGTACACCAGCCAGTCTGGGTAGAGCATGTCTGTGTGACAGTCATGCAGATGACGGGCCACTGAACCAAATCTTTACCCATCTGGAACAAATCAAAGAAAATCACCAAGAAAATCACCTCCAACAACAGGAAGTCCTGATCAGCTCCAGCAGAGGGTTCTGGCTGAACTGAGCAGCTCTGACGTATCAAACTGTATTAACTATATTAATGTGAAGCAGGACCTTGCAGGAGAAAGAGCACAGCAAATCTCTCTGTAATAAAAAACAACCGCTGAGGGTGTTTTGCATTATGCAGCGCCAGGCCTCAGTTTGCCTGAAGAAGCACATCAGAGCAAGGGGCTGGATCTCACTGAGTCACAAGTTAAAGGTCAAATTCACAGCATGGTGTCATAATTTTTTTTTTACAGTTTATTTCTAATGCTCTTTGTTGTTATTTTTCCTCTCCCTGACACAAGTGAAGAAGAAATGCTTTCCATATCTTCAAAAAAAGAAAAGGTACATTCAGTGGTGATCACGTCAAAGCTTTTAACAACGTGTGGCTGACACCTAGCACCCTGATGAAGAGTGTGGCCACGGCATGTAGAAGTCTTGGAATTATTAAGAAAGCTTCTCTTGTAATCCCATTACTTGAGGATATTCAAATCTGTCTTTTGAGCATCAAAAACTCACCTGCTTACAGGTGACTATAAAGATTTTGTAGTTTCGTCCGTAACGGAGAACAGCGGTTGTGATCAGCTTGAAGTGGCAATGCATGCCAGTGCATTAGTGATGCGCGGGTCAGGGTTTTTTAATACCCGCACACACCCGACCTATTGTGAGAGCCAATCCACACTGCCCAACCCACAAGAATATGCGTTAATCAACCACCCGAACCCGAAAAAAAAGAGTTTTGGCACCGTCGGTGTAAGTAAAAGCTATGGATACCACTTATGGAAGAAACTCGTAGGTGAAGCCTCAACACTCTAATGATGATAAAGCTGCTTGCATGTGTGTGTGTGTTTGAGAGAGAGAATGACAGAGAGAAGGTGGAAGGTGGACTATTGCACGCAATGTTTGTGTAAGTTATTAATAACTCGGAACGCTGCTTTGTCACTTTTTGACCCACCCGCCTGAACCTGTGATATTTTCTAGTAAGCTTATCCGAACCTGCCCGGCCCACGCAGTGCATACAAACTAAATAAAGTATAGACACATTCATAGAAGATTCTCACACCACTCCTGCAGCAAAAAAACCCACTTCCTCTGTCCTTCCATTGTCCATCTGGAAGCCCAGTTTGGTTTAAACCAACACTATTTCACCAAAATATGTTTGAGAACACATGCCAGAAAATATATCATAAATATGAATGTACATTAACACATGCTAATGGTTTCTTTGCTTTGAAAACAGAAGCTAAAAAGCTAAATGCTAATAAAATCAGGGCTGCTGTTTATGTGTAAGTGCGCAAAAACATTGATAAAAACTCCTGCACAATAATCCACTTCTCTGCCATCCATTTACATATATGCTCTGTGTGTTACACATGTAGATATTTTGCCAAAATAAGGTTTAACACACAGCAGTTGTCTCAGTCTTCATCAGCAACGCATTAAAAGTTTTATCAAGTAGAAGAGAAGGACCATTGCAGTAGCACCTTAACCTGTTGATGCTTAAAACAGATGAGCTCACAGCTCGATCATTCCTCTCAGAGCAAGAGTCAGTGATCGAAGAGAGATGGAAGGTGTTGTAAAAATAAAGTCAAATCCTTCTAATGTGATCCAGCCTTCAGGGGATTCAGTCCCTGATCTGCGTGGCCAAACTAGGCCAAACCAAGAAAAATGACTCTCCTTGTGACTGGGCTGCTTACACAACACCACTGCTGCCATAAACACTCAGTGCTGGAGTGTTTATTCTTAGCTGCAGTCACACTTAATCAGTACAGCATTTATGTAGCCTCAAAAGTAAGTGTGGAGCTTGCCGAGTGTCCACAGAGGATCCTCCGGATCAAATGGAGAGATGGAGATGAAACTGATCAGGCAGGATAGAGTTTAAGAGTTTGCACCCTGGCCAGAGTCACAAGCACAGAGTGAATGTCTTGCATAGTTAGCTTAGTATACTGAAAAAATAAAACAAAGATAGAAGAAGAGCCACATTTGATGCTGCACTAAACAGTATTTTCATATGAATAATGAGTCAAATGATTATGTGTAAACCCACAGGGAATTCTTACCCAACGGTGCAGTTCCCCTCAGCCCGACGGAGCGTTTAGCATCTTTCAGTTCATTGTTTTCAGCTTTTCTTTCAGTCTCCAGCAGGCAGCTGGTTTCAGAGAAAAAGCTCTAAAAACCCACTGTACACTACCTTCTCAGCACCAAACAGCAGGCAGAAACAGTTAGAGACCAGCTGGTGAAAATGGTGGGGCATATTTTTCTCAGGAGTTGGTGCAGACCAAAACAGAGCCAAAAGGAGGGTGAATATTGGATTACATTCATCACAAACGCACCTGAACACCAAATGAATGCTAATGTCTGCTGGATGTCCAAATAGGCATCACGTTCTCCATGAAACTTTTTAAGGTGATGTGTCAATGTTGTGTTTAAAAAATATATCAATGAACGCTGCTTTAGGACAAACAAAAAGTGCAAAGAACATCATGGTTTAAATATATCTTGCTTCATGAATGGTTTCACAAACAGTGGGAAAATAACAACAGCATGTTCATATTTACATTTTGAGTTTTATTTATTGAATTATTTTAAAACATTTTTAAACTTGCAGAGTGCTTTTGAATAGTTTCATGTGGTAATTTTCATTCATTTAAGGTATTTTTGCCTTCACTTTACAGTAGACAGTAGAGAAGTGACAGGAAATGAGGAGGGTGAGGGGGGAAATGACATGCAACAAAGGTTCACGGTTAGACCCCTAGGCCAACCGGACACCCTATACTGTAAAAAGATTTTCTTAACTTTATACATGATTTCTACATGACACATTCTTCCACCTTCAACTAAACCTTTCTCGCCAGCCTTTTGATCAAAGTTTAAGGTCTGTTTTAATCATAAAATCAAAGATAAATAACAAAAATCAGCTCTTTTGAAACCTTCATGTGTCTCCTGGCCTACAAGGGGCAGCACTGAGCCAGGTTATAGTTATCAAGGTGAGGTCACAGGGCAACAACAATGCCAGGCAGCACTAAGAGGAGGAAAAACAGCAAAGCTAAACATGTAATTGACAAGAAAGGTTCAAAACCAAGTTGAAGATCTGTGCTGAAGAATTTTGCTCACTTCTCCGGCGCCTGAGGAGAGTTTACTGATGCTGTTTGCTGCAGCCAGAGGCCTGAACGCTGCTGTAAGGTAGACAGCTCATCAAGATGAGTGACAAGCTTCTGGGCAGGAACAGCAGCAGCAGAGGAGGAGAGGACCCGACTAACAATAGAGCTTGTGCCTGGAGGCGAAATCTGGAGGAGAAGTGAGTGGAGGAGACGGGTTAAAGAAAGCTTTTAGTACTCTTGACAATCAAAGATATTGTGGGTTGTGAGCAGCGGGGAGCAGCTCAGCAGGAGGAGGCAGTTCATGATATTTTGGACACTTTAGTGTGTATTACTGGCAGTGTGTTTTACCCCCTGTGTACAGTTGAGGGAGGATTGATATGCTGGAGTCATAAATGCTGAACAAAAAGCAGGTCTTTTAAATCCAGAACTAGAAAGACTGCAGGACTTTATTGTGGCTGAGACTCATGTAAAACATGTGCAGCAGCAGCAGCTTGTATCAGAGCTCAAGCTCACACAAAAAACTCCAGCTTGGGCTTCCAACATTGTAACACCTCCTAGAAGATGTGTGGTGACACACAGCACACTCATACATCCCACCAAATGAGATTGTTTTTAGCTATGCTTGTCGCATGGCTAAAAAAACTATAGATGGCAATGTCAATCTGTTGGTCCATCACTTTGGTCAACTATTGTATGGATTGCCATGAAAATGGGCCCAGACATTCACGGTCCCTAGGAAATGAATCCTAATGACTTTGATGATCCCCTGACGTTTCATCTAGCCCCACCAGCAGGTCAAAGTTTCCACTTATCCAGTTAAATATCTCAAGATTTACTAGATGGATCCAGAACTTTGATTTATGATTAATGACCAAATACCTGCAGAACTAGTGACATCCCACCAGCCTCAGCTGTACTTTGTGTTTGGTGGTAATTAGCTGATGTTAGCACACTAGCACGCTATACTAAATGGTGGCAATGGTAAACATTATACCTGCTAAACAATTATACCTGCTAAACATCAGCATGTTAGCATTGTCATCATGAACATGATGCCATCCTAGTGTTAGTATTTAGCTCAAAGCACTGCTGTACCTGAGGCTCTCAGTCTTGTTAAAATACAGTCAGTATCCTGTATGAGACATACAGAGTTTTGATCCATGTTACATCATCACTTGTTTAATTTGAATAATTAATATATTAATTAATTAATTATGTATTAAAAATGATTTTAGATTATAACAAATATTTCCAAAATACTGTATATTTACACAGTGCTGATTATTTGGGGGGTTATTTTGCCAAAAGAATTCCAGTAATTTTGATTATTCGAAAAACAAGGAAATACCTCATTTTAGAAATCCACATAAAATTAAAAATTGAAAAAACACCATTTGAAACACAAGCACTACTCACTTAGAGGGACTCTGGTCCATAGTCAGCAATTAATTGGCTTTTTTTCCTGACTTTCTAGGCACAGGAGGCTACTGAGCTTATCACAAGAGACTTTATGTACTGTAAACTGGTAATCAGTGTCTTCTTGTTGTTTCATTTCTTTGTTTCTTCTGATAGACTGAGGCCATCTTTATTTCAGGCAAGGTTGCCCGTTTCCACTAAAATACACTGGGGAAAATTGGTTTAAAGGACTAGGTCGAGGTCAGAATAGTGAGTTTTTCTGTAAAAATTAAAAAAGGAAAAGCATTACATGTACAGCACTTGGCAACTGAAGTGACGCTGATGTTAATAATCTTGATGCGAGAGGCAAGCGTTTCGCTTTGAAATGAGAGCGATCACTTCATTAGTGTCAGAGGAAAAACTGAAACTTAAAGCATATTTAATTTGTAGTCCGCGGGTTACTTAAAAAACTGTTGGTTCTTAAAGAAAAGACAAATATCAGCTTTAAGGCCTCAAACCTGTGTCTTTCATGTCATTTTTATTGTGTCACTTTGGTTTGACAGATCATCTTGGAAACCAAGGGCCACAAAGTTGAATCCTGCAGCCTCCAGCCCGTCAAAGTGTCACCGAGCGAGGAACTGAACTCCCACCTGCTTACTCAGAGCGGTGAGTCACTCTGGATATGTGCATTAGTTTGACGCATGCAAATGCAAAGGGATGTGCTCTGTCACAAGTAAGACTGCCTCTTTTTGCTGGCTGCTTGGCATTTCCCTCCGATCCTCAGTGAGGGGAGTTCAGATTGTAGTGGCGCAGCGTGCAGCTGAGTGCTATTTAATTACCTGCTTTTGGAAAACCGCTGGGAATGCAACTAATTTAGGTCTTGTTTGAAGGATAAACAAATGTGTCAGAAGATGTCTCCCATCACTATCCCAGCAGAGAAAGAGGAGGGGGCGGGGGAGGCAGAAGCTGCTTCGTATCACAGATATTATAATAGTCATCTGAGAAGCTCTTGGAGGGGATTGAATGCATGCAGTAATAGTGACATTGAATGGTTTTAACTTTGCATAACACCACAGTGAATTGATTAAGCTTTGGGTTGTGCTGATATTCAAATAGCGAGCTTTGTTCTGAAACACTCGAGTGTAAAGGCTTTGGAAACAAAAGCAGGAGAATAAAACGGAAAAGAACTTTGCTTTGATACTCGAGTGCTGTGTTTGAAAGCTGCAGGTGTAGCAGCGAGCTGAAATGTTGACTTTCATGCTGACAGATATGTCGCATAGGTTTGAGACTCCAGGTGGTGGATGTCTAATTTTGGAGCTCGAGGATGTCCTCATTGTTCGAATGTGGAAATTCTCCTCCGGTTTAACTGTGGATAAATTAGAAGCCAGCAAAACTTCTGAAAAAATTAAAAAGTCATCATTGTTGTCAAGTTCAAGCTAAGTTCAGTGTTTCAAAGCTGCACAAACTAGATGACAAATGTGGTCTCTGTATATTCTCATTATGACATCTACTGTTTCTGTTCTTTTGTCTGAAGCAAGTTGAACGATTCAGTTCTTGTCAGGTTTTCAGCATTTGTGTATTCGAGACATTTCTGTGTTGACGCGTTGGATGCCTTTTGCAGTGGAGGGCAGCTTTCTCTAATGGATTCCAATGGGTTTCAAGTATTTTGCACGCAGGTTTTGCGTTCAGGGCATTTGGTGCATGCTGAGTGCCCAAAGTTGAAAAAAGTGAATCTACGAGAAGATAAACAGCCTACGTCACCATGGCTTTCTCTCTATCCAACTGAAAAAGCGCAGGTGAGTCTGCAGAACAACAAAGTTGGAGGAAAGCCTCCAAGTTGTTCATCGACCTGAGAGACAAAGACTGAACAGTGCTTTTCTTCTGGCTCTCCATCTTAACCACAGTTGTTGGATGTAGCAGTGAGAGCCATTCCTGTGCTTTAACCCAAACCTACTAGTAGGGCTGCCATTAAAAGTCATTTTTATTATTCATTAATCTGCAGATTTATTTCTAGATTAATAAAGGAGTCTATAAATCTGAAACTGGTTCAAATTCAGTTTCTTCAAGCCCAAAGCGACATTTTCAAATTACTTTTGTCCAGCCAACAGTCCAAAAACCAAAAAGATATTTAATTAACAATTTTAAAATCAAATTAAGGATTTTTTTCATCCAAATGGACTAAATGAATACACACACACCCACACACACACACATATATATATATATATATATATATATATATATATATATATATATATATATATATACACACACAGGTACTTCATAATACTTCATAAAACAAAAAAGAAGAAAACACACGGAGACCGTGTAATTATTTAGGACTTTGTCCTTCATAGTTTGTCTTGGTGTTCAGGTTATTCTGACGGCTCCTCTCAAAAACTTTTTATTTAGCAGTACTGGATTCCCTTCATTTCAAGTGTCATTAGATCATCTCTTCCTGACCTTTACTCAACCTCTCATTTATTTTGTTTCGTATCCAATGACATGACAGAATATTTCCTGCTAAATCAACACCATACTTGGAATCCTTGCTCCTCTTATTTGCCTGAAATTGAATTTACTTGTTGAAGTGAACTGAATGTACTGATAAAAACAGCTTCACTGACCATTTCCTAAATGACTTCAGTGACCACACACGTACAGTTCCTTTTCCTTTACCGTTGTCAGATTGTAAGCCGACAACATAAAGCACAGTCCCATAATGACAGTGGCAGTCAAGTCAACAGGAAGTTTGTTGATAAAAACGAAATTGGCCAAAATTGGCTCTCAAATGACCAGAGGAGGGCTGAAATGAATTAAAACTGCTTCTACTGCACAGTTACTGTATGGACATGTTGATGAAACCCACTGATAACAGCTACTCCATTATCATTAAACGGAGTGAAGGAGCAGAGTTAAATGATGTGGAGAGGCCAATGGGTGATGGAGTGGCAGGGGACTAAAGCAGGGTGATGTTCTGGAAACAACTAACCAAAAAGCCTGTATCTGATACAGCTTCAAACAAGCAAAAAAACAAACAAAAATACTTTGAATTAAATTGGAAACAGCCTGAAATAATCTCATAATATTTGCATTATTAGTCTCCTACACAGCAAAAAATGATCATCTTAAGCCTGAAAGACATCCTGAGTTTTTCTCAAACCGCGTGAAAGGAATCTGCCAAAGGATGAAATAATTTCCAGTGTTTCCAAAGAAAATGATAATACATCGAGGGTTTTCTTGATTTATATTACCAGTTAGCGAGATTACATTGTCCACATTGTTGCCAAACATCCTGTTTTTTCCACCAACATATTGACACTTGTTCTTGAACCAAATCAAACTATAAACAAAGATTTTTTTCTCACGGCATAGTTCCATAAATTGGAGTTTAATCAAAATAAAATTTGAGAACTTATTCTAAAAGTAAATTGCTAAGTAAAATGAACCGTTTGTGCTGACTTCTGCTGTTGATTTGACAGCTGTTGGTTTTGACCTGTTGAGTGTGTGTGGAGAGAGCTGTGCTGTGTATGTTAATGTCTTTAATTTCAGCGACTCTCCCCTGGGTTTGTCATCACAAACACATTTTGCATGGATCAGTGTTGTGTAAACATTCCTGACAGAGATTTCCAATTTGCACCAAGTATGGCTGTTCTTTTACAACACAACTTGTTCTTTTGTTTCTTCTCCTTTTGTTTTCCTGCATCTTCTCACCAACACCTCGACTGGATGGCCACTCTCAAAAAGTCCAGTCAAATTAAGACTAGCTCCAAGTGTCAAGTACCAAGTATGTTTATGAATAAAACAATTCGGTCGGTACTGTAAAAGTACTGAGGTTCAGTCCTGAGATAGGACTAAACCGCCCTGGGAGGGTCCACTCATTTACTCATTACCCTTTTGACCATCTACTGGGATGTCACCCATTGAGTCCCTATCCTCCTCCTTCCCAGCAGTCCTGACCTGTACTGTTTATTTGTCCTTTTTCCCAAGAGAGGAAGTGAGTTTAAACAGATTTCAGCATTGATGATGATGATGATGTGTGTGAGTTGATGCCTGGATGTTTCGTTAAAGCTAACTGGCTGCATATTTCAGATGGGAAGGGCCAAGGCTTTCTAAGACTTTCCCAGATTTCCCTGCCTCAGCATCAGGTTCCTCCTCATGTGTACCACATTTTTATCCTGCGCTCGTCTCACAACCCATTCTTCGCTCATTCACACGGGACTTTCGCTACTGAGTTCCTCTACATTTCCAGACTCACAACTGGAACCGTGAGCACTATATTCTAACAATCAAAGCTGTTTGAAGTCCTTTGTGATGCATCTGAAGTCATTTGAGACAAATGAAAGTTGAGTATGAAGTCTGTCAAAGCAAGTCTCAAGTCATTGGGACACCCCCCCCCTTGTGGTTTCAGTCAGACTCGTCAAGACTTCAAGACTTAAGTCTCATGTCAACAGCTGTGAAAGTGTGTTTGTGTGTAAAGGAGAAAGAATTTGGGATTGTGTTTATAATGCGAGTATGTGTCCCTTTTCCCTTTGTGTGTGTGTGTGTGTGTGTGTGTGTGTGTGTGTGCGTGTGCGCTGCTGATGTCTTTAACCCAGGTTAGATGTCATTTCCTCTCTTCAGGCCGGCCAAATCCTTTAACTTCCCACACAAACCCATATGCACAAAAGAAAAACACTTCTCACTCTGGCTCTGCTTCACATTCATCCCCTTGAAAACACACAGATGCACACTCACACACCATAATAGTTTGTTCATCCACATAAACAGTTCTTCGCACACATTTTCTTTTACTCACCCCTCAAACACACACACGCACACACAACTTTCGGAGGAGGGAGGTGTAGGGAGGGAGAGGACAGGGGTGTTTCACAAATTACATGCAGACTTTCTGCATCAAGTGTCAGCCCCCCTGCCTCCTCTTCTTCTTCCTCCTCCTCCTCCTTCCTCACTTTGCTGAACTCTTAAGTCAAACACACCCTCGGCATAAGCCATGACGGAGCGCACGCTGCCCACATGGGTTAGAAACTCTCCAGAAATGCAGGTCTTTGCAGTGGGAATATGTAAATGTTGAACGTATGGAATATGGCTCAGACCCCGGCGGTAAAAACTCCACTGCGGAGGTCCTTCAGCGAGCATGTGAAAGACTCCACCAACAAGGCTTGGGATGTCTTCTGGAGGAGTGTGAGGGAGAGGCGACTGTCGGGTGAGTTGGGATATGATGTGAATGTAGATTATTCAGCTGGTTGGCAGCTCGGAAAGGGGAGTTTAAGGTTGCAGCAGCATCTGGGTCGCAGCAAAGGCTTGTTTTCTACAACTCAGCATCATTCAAGAAATTGATATTAGGGATGGGAGATAAGGTTAAAATCTTCCGTTACAGTATATGTAATTTGATATTGCAATATCAGTGTATATTGTGAGATAATATAGTTCCTGGAAATTTAGTTGATAAAATGTTTCAAGTCAAAATAACCAGATGGGAGTGTCAGTCTTTGGCTACTCGCGAATTAAATGCTTGACAATGGGCCATCAATTGTAAGTCTGTGAAGTTCTACTTACTGCTTCTGATGTTCTGTTGGTGTTTTCTGCACACACTTGAAAGCTGGGATGTAGTCCAGAGTCACATACAGCTGCTGCCTGCATTAATTCATTAAATCAGGTCCTTATATGTCGTAATTTTTCATATACATTTGTTTTAATCCATCACTTGAAAAACTTGTAAAGCGTTTCTTTATTTTATATTATTTTTCACACCACAAAATTCAAATGCAGCTCTCAAGCAGTGATGTCACTCCTGAAGAGAAACAAAAGTGTCCACAGCAGGTAGAGTGAAATCCCGAGCTGATACTGGAGCTGAAGACTCGCTTCATCATCTGATGTATTTACTGGGAGCCCAGTTTGAAACATCACAAAACATGCTGGAAGCCAACATAAAAAAAGAACCAACAGTGGTCCAGTTGATCCTGAACAGCAGCTGGCGCTATGGCGGACACACGGCTACGCTTCACGTTGCCTTGGGGAAACAGGATTTTTTAAAAACGGCTCACATCTCTCCTGCTGCTAAAGTTCATTCATTAATACGGAATTCGACTCTTTTGAGCCCTGGGGATGCACTAAAGGTCAAGACTATTTCAAAAACATTTTATCGAAGACTTGGTCGAACCGGTGATGTCTGTCGGAGATTGACAGTTGTAGTTGTTTCAGCCTTGTTGATTGCAATGAAGAAATATGTCACCCAGTGTAATAGTATGGCTCTTTAACGTGTTGTTAATAGTTTCTGGCAACACTGGGCTTCTATGGCATGGAGACATGAGCTGTGTCAGGCTTTGGCTACACAGGCAATATGTGTTATGAAGATAAACTGTTGGTTTTTGTATCTTCAGGGAGTTGTTGACAGCAATAAAAAGGTTCAGTAACGCCAGTCTTATCCTTCAGTATCCCTCAAACCACTTCCGAAAGCTGCCATAATATCCTGGTCAGCTCCTGCTTGTCTCTGTCCATCATATAGTTGCAAGGCAGCTCCACAAAACCACTAGCATGTGAGCTGTAGCTGTGACTGATTGTGGTCTCATTGAAGCGGAGTGTTTTCCAGTGTTTGTTGCACACTGTGAGGGTGACTCACCTGTTGATACTCGGGGTGCTAAGTGGAGTCCTCGGCTCCAAACTTCCAGGAATCTCAGCATGACCTCCGCACTGAGAACCATCAAGTCTCTCTACATCTCGCAGACCCTGAGAGGTCAGAAAGTCTCAGAGCTTCATGACACTGAACCTCCTCAGCAGGCGCCTGGCAGTGTTTCATCCCTATTAACACAAAGCAGGTTTTAATACATCACTGAGCCTGGGACACACAGAGCTGTGGTGTGTGGTGAGGAAATGGTGTGTGGTTAAGATGAAGCTGCAGGGAATGGTTTTGTTTTATTTTTCTGGAGGTAGATGTGTGGCGTGTGTGTGTGTGTGCGTACCTGTGGGCTTGTTAGGTGAACTTGTGACTGGAGGGTTAATTCACTGAACTGGCTGGGAAAATGTTAAGGTGACCCCGAGGGCGACACTTCGCCTCCACCTGCTGCAGCCGTGAACTGAGCAAGTCCCAGGTGTAAATGTGAGGGACTGTGTGAATGTAAAACAGGGAGCTGGGAAACATGTCGTCACTGGAAAAAAAGGATCCAAAAAATAGAAACCTCTGTAGGTTTAAATGAACTGCAGTGGTATTTTGCTTTATGTTTTTTTTAAAAAAATCTGTTCATTTGAATGGAATCATTGTAATTTAATGTAAGCAGTAATGTAAGAAGTTCTTCACTTCTTGTTTTTAATTGGCAGGCTAGCTACTGTAGCTTGCTAACGAGTTAACCAAGTTGCTACCTTGATAGCCTGATACATCTGTACAAGCACATCTGATGGAGTATACTGGTGTCTTCTTAACCGTAAACCCATGTCATAATACGTAACTAGCCTCTTATTTAAGGGAACACTGGCCAAAATAATACCCCGTGTGTGTGTTAATCTTTGTAGCTAAACAATGTGGTATCATGTTTGTGACTGTAAAAATCCCCCCAAAATGACACTTTCCCATAAACACACACCTACACAGAGCATGGAGTATAATATGTTAGTGATCAGCAGGCTGCAGGACTGGTGGGGCAGGTTTCTCAGCAGAGAAGCTTTTAGTCACGATGCTGCAAAAGTCAAAACAGCCACCTTCAGGGATTTAAATGAAGTTCAGTGATAAACTGAAAAGTTGAGGGTTGAATAATCTGCCTGCTCTATGTTAACGTCCAGACTCTCTCTGAGCGCTTCTTAAACCTCAAGGAATACTGTTTTTTTGACTACCTGTGTGTATTTGTGTGTGCAGGTCTGCGAGAGTATGAATGAGTGTGTATGTGTGGGAACACTGTTTTTTTTTTCTATGTGTGTGTGTGTGTTTAATTCAGACAGCTGGTTCTGCTTTTTCTGTGAGAGCCAACACCTGGCTCCAGCTGTGTGTACGCTCTCATCCATGTGTGTGTGTGTGTGTGTGTGTGTGTGTGTGTTTGGATTAAATCAACATATGACGTTAGAGCAGTCATGCTCACTGATTGGCTGAGGTGGATTATGTAATCCTGTGCTGCATAATCCTGGAGCACACTCACACATTTACACACAGCAGAGAGAAAAACAGAGACAGAGGGAGTTTTTTAAAAGAATCACAGCAATGGTTTTGTGTTAAACTGTGTCTACTTTACATATATTTATACAAATTTAAATACCGTCCAAGCAGCCACTGATTTCCAGTCATTTCCATATGCTATGAAAATCAACTTGTTAAGAATTAAAACGCGCATAAAGTGAGACATACCATCAAATCGTACCCCAGTAAGGTGAGTGTGCCACCACGGCTACAGTATGTGATGAGACACCTGTCGAATCAACCTGAGGTTGGACAACAGATTTCATCAAATTACCGACAAGAATGCCGTCATGATTGCTGAAATACTGATATGAATATGTCTTTTTACTTATATCACAATTTTCGATTAATATTACATATGAGTTCCATTAAATTAAACTTAGAGCTGCAACAACCAATGACATTCAACCAAAAGTTCAACCAGCCAATCAGCCCACAATCCAGTCCAAGTGCATCAATCTGTAAATCAGAATATATCAGAAGCGAGCCATCATGAGAAAGTGATGAGAAAGATGAACTAAAAAAATGTGACAGTTAATAATGAAATAGATTTTACATCATATCATCCACACAGACGCAAACATACCCATATTTAGGCTTTCATATCTTATTACCAAAGCAATCATTTTCCAGATCACTATCAAGACAACTCACTATTTGAAGAAAATGAAATAAGTTCTTGACAGCCAGAACATCTTCTGGAAAAGAACCAGCATCACAACACCAGACATATTTTTGTAGACTCCTATCAGCTATGATAATACCGGGTTCAGTGCAAAAAAACTTCAGTTAAAAGTCAGTTTAGCCATATTATCTAAAACAACTTACTAGAGGAAGAAAATGAAAAGGAGCACTCCTGAAAGATCTGTTGTCATTAGGAAAATCCTCAACAAGGATGATAGTCAAAACTATCAGATTAAGACGGTAGAGATGGTATTAAAAAGCATAATATTCCACCGTCAGTAATATCATGTGATTTTCCTCCTGACTATTTAGTTTTAAGTAAAGCCTTTGGTCACCACCAGACTGCAGAACAGAGCTCTGTGCATTCTATATTGAGCATCTGTGTACTTGGACTGTCCAGCACACATGTAGTCTGTGCGGTCATACAGTTTTTCCAGCTGTGCGGACACTTGTCAATAAGAGCATATGACATAAATTTGATGTAAAGTGGATTAAAATGTGAGGATGTCACAGTTCTCTGATCTGTGTGTGTGTGTGTGTGTGTGTGTGTGTGTAATTTAAATACATCCGATCTGGAAGTTAATATAAAAGAGAGAAATCAACCCAGTCTGCACTCAGATTTGTTGAAGCTGCCACTCTGGTGGTAAAACGGCGGTTATTTTTTTCTTCTTTTCATAAGCGAACTGCGTGTGAACTGAACCGGATTTGTGTCTCTCCTGAGGAGTGACGACCGTATGTAGCTGCAGTGTGAACACGGCCCGCGAGAATCGCTGCTCTAATCCCCATCTCTGTCTTTGTCCTCCACTTCTCTCCACCACAGGAGCATCTCCTGTCCCGTCTCCTTCATCAGCCCGTCCTAATATTTACTCCTCCACTAAAAAGTTGTCATAACTCACAGCCCAAATATGGTCTTCCATTCAAATCTCGAAGGCGATGCTCTTCCAAACAACAGCCTTTGCCAGATGCACACTGTAAACGTTGCCGTAACTTTTTCCTCACGCCTGGACGGACTCATCACCGATATGACAGAAACTTAAACGTCACTGCCAGATGCAAATTGGAGTTTAATCCAGAGGCTGAGCTACGTGTGCAAGTATCCACAGAGAGCTTAATCAAATATATTGGCAGGAATTTAGACTCTGAATGAGCAAAAACAGTCCTGTCCTGTATTTCTGTTGAGCTGTTGGGGGTTTTTTTGGGGTGGGAGACAATGGCAAAGGACTTACAGGGACATTTTGATTAAATCCAGATTTATAGGAGTTTTTATAGACTTACAGGGATGTTCCTGAAGTCATCATGTTCCCGCTCTTCAGCAGGAAAAAGACTTCAGCGGGTGCTTTAATATGACAGGGGGTATTTGTTCAGGTTTTATAAGGCCACCGTGCTGCGAGTCCACACAGTGTCTGAGCTTGTGTAGAATGAACATTGTTTTTAAGAGTTTTATTCCTGTAGAATTTCAAATAAAATCTGCAAAGAAGTACAATTAACCTTTCCACTCGGCAAGTGGAACTGCCATCAGCACATCAGCAGAGAGGCGAGCCGGGAAGTTTGATCTGAAGTTCAGCTGTGATTACAGTTTCTCTGGTGATCAAGTTTAATTGTTCACATGTAGTAGCTGCAGGAAACCAGCGGTTGTTCATTGATTTTCTGATTCTGTTTTCAATTAGGTTGTACTGTACTGAGAAAAAACAAAACCCTGAGTCTTTGTAGATCCGAGGCCAGAAATAGGAAAACATTTGACTTTGATGGATTAACAACGTTACTATAACTTTTTATATTTTTGTAGTTTTAATGTTGTTTGGCTTGTAACTTGTAAACACATGTTGGGATGCATTTACCACCACTGGGTTTGTGATACTGGAGGAAAAATAAATTATTTTAAATATGAGTGAATCCTACAACAACAGATGAACAGCATTTATTACAGCCATGAAGGAAGCTGGGAGAGAGCACAGAATTTTCAAGCTGAAAATATAAAACACATCATTTCCTGCCAGAGCATTTTTCTTTCGGAAGGAGACCCAGAAGCTACCACTGTTTATTTCCATAAACAGACAACTAATTATACAATAATTTTACAGTTAAACAGCCTTACATAATGAAGTGGTTCTTGAGGATAAAGATGATTAAAACTGAAAATGAGAGAGCAGAGAGACACCAAGGCCCTGAGCCAAATGTGATAGAAGGAATCAATGTGAAGGCTGGTGTTTATCCTGCAGTGATCAGAGACGGGCCAAACTAAACAGCCGAGTGGGGAAACTGGGGTGGGACCCTGGGAAACGCGCACACACACACACACACACACACACACACACACACATAAACACAAAGCACACAGTTCCTCCTTATGTCTCTGCAGCTTTGACAGAAAGATAGAACACACACATAGTCACACACTCAGGCACTGACTCTCTATCATCACCTTTCAAACAAACACACACACAGAGTTTGGGTTTTGGTCCTGCAACTTGTGTGGTAAATTATTCTGTTTTGCGGCAGAGGGAGCAGAATGAATGGATAAGTGTGTGTGTGTGTGTGTGTGTGTGTGTGTGTGTGTGTGTGTCGTGTATTACTCATGTTGTGGGGACATAAATCTGTTTACACAGTCACATTGTGGGGTCTTGCCTCACTTATGGGGACAAAATTCAAGTCCCCATAATGTAAATCATTGCATTTTAGTGTGATGACTTGGTTTAACATTAGGGTAAGGTTGGGTTTAGGTTCAGGTTCAGGTGAGGGTAAGGGTTAGGGTTAGGCAAGTAGGGTTAGGGTAAGTCTACAGGGAATTAATGTAAGTCAGTGTAATGTCCCCAAAAGTGATGATGGAAACAAACGTGTGTGTGTGTGTGTGTTTTATCATCTCTGTCCGAGCTGCAGAAGGACGTGAGGAAGAGCTTGTCTGACAGAGAATGAACCGCAGGGTTTAAACACTGGAAACAAAAAAGTAAATAAACAGTCTTTTCTCTGCCACAGAGTTTAAGGGAGAGGTCAAATCAGCATTTATAACAGTGAAATTCAAGATGAAAATGAATCCATAACAATGGAATCACACCGATCTGTGCATTTTTCGGGTTTTCAAGTTTTAGCCATTGTGCGCCTTTCAAACAGCTGCCACAGTGAGTCTCCCCAAACTGCAGGAATAGTATCCACATCATCATCACCCACACTGCTTAAAGTAAGTTCAACTTTATCACAGCACTGGGTGATTTCATAACACTCTTTAAGGTTGTAATGCTTCCATGTCGATTGCTGTAAGTTTGGTAATATACCGAAAGAGAACAGGCAGGGATAAGGTCAGTCAGAGGCGTTTCCTGGAAGCAGCACTTACCTGTGCAGAACCAGGACATACTGAACCGTAACCAAGCTAGCTAGCAGTTACCAAGCCGGCTAGCTTGGGCGTACATGTGTCCAGCTAGTTAGCACGTTACCATTCAACTTGCCAGCGACAGTAGCTCACCAACTAGCCCCACGAGTAGCCACTACGTCACCGAACTTTGATTACTACCTGTTCCTCGAGGACGCACAGATTGATTTTGGTGTACACTCTCTGGTACAACCAGGCGCTAAAGTCACAACAGAATAAACAAAAAAACAAAAAAAGCAGAGCTTACAGTGAAATTGTATGGCTGTACATCCCGTGTGAAATCTATTTCTGTATGAAAATACAAGTAAATTCATGAGGTGCTTATGTGAAATATTGTAATGTACACAATATGGGTAAAGAATACAAGCTTTTTATGAAGTTTTCCGGTGTGCAGAAATATATTTTTGAAAAGGACTAGTTGAAAATACTGTAATAATATGTCATCAGTTGATCTGAAGAGTAATTGCAATGAGAATCACTGCCATTGAAGGCAAAGCCAAAATGTCTGCGGAGGACTTTCCAAAATTTCCAAAATCGAAGGCAACCAAAATCTTATCTTGAAATATAGTGTGTGACCATGAAGGGAGGGGGCTCAGAGTCACCACCAATAGTAGCACCTGTAGCAGTCACAACAGCAGCTGAATTCAGTGAAGTTCTTTCACTGAGTTTCTTCTGAGTCTTCTGTGTTTTTCTTTTGCCGTTCATTATTCATTTCAATCAGAACATTTCCTGAACTGTTTCTGTTTTGATTTGGATACATTTTCATTCAGAGACTTGTGCATACTGGTGTTCACCACACATTCACCAAGTGACAGTATGCAGTAAGAAATCCTGTATATGTGCTGGCCCAGTTCATGACATCATTTTAGATACTTGAACATGTATTTTTGATTATTTCTCTGCTGTTTTCTGCTTCTTTCTTCTCTCTTCCTTCCCTTTTCCTCTCCGTCTCTCTTTCCCTCTCTTCATATACACACTGTGTGTCTCTCGTCATAGCTGCCTGGATTTCATCAGTAGTATTACCTCATCTTGAGCACCGGGACCACGTGCCTTCCTTCCTTCCCTCTCTTCCTTTACGTACCCTCTCCTCCTGTCTTCTACACTCATCTTTTTTAACTTTCCCTCTCTCTCTGCTTTGCTCTTTTTCTCCCTGTTCACCTCCTCTGTCCTTCTCTTCTTTCCCCTCTGTTTGCCGTCACTCTGACTGTATTCATATGGCAGGCTCAAGGGAGCGCTGAGTGTGTGTGAGGGCTTTTTATTTTTTTATTTATTTATTTTTTATTATCAGATCCAGGCTACGTTACAGTTACAAAAACCTTTCCAGATGGGAAGTGAAAAAAAATCCCCAGCTGAAGAAAAGAAAAAAATCCAGCTGGAACAAAAAAAGTAAAGGATTCAGATTTTGGGTTTCTTGACTCCAACATCAGCCAAGAGAATATTTGAAAAATTCCCTTTTTACTGATAGGTTCCCCCTCTGCACATATTCTTTCAGAATTCATGAATATCTTATCATATGGGGCCCTCCAAATCATTTTTATCAAAAATTGTTTGATTTCTGAAGATGCAATCTGTGAGTGGGAGAAGATGAGAATTAGAAGGAAGTAGGTCTTCCTGTCCAGAATGAGAATGACCGACTTTCTGCTTGAAGCTGAAAAGAAAATGTGTCTCTAATGCTGCAGCAGATGAGTCAGAAAGTGGCTCGGTTTGCTGTGCCATTCAAGAGCCTGTTAACACCGGCATCGACCGCATCTTCCTCTGTGAGAGAATGTGAGTGAGTGCAATATTTTCAGGGCAACTCGCAGTGAGCTTTGTGTTTTTCAACCTTTACATATGTCCAGAGAATGTCTGATGAGCAGGTGGAGGCGAGTTAACAAGCAGCTGGCGGTTTACCTTTGATTTCTGGTCCGCACAAAAAGACCAAAGATGGTCATTCTGCCATCTTTTTATCCATCCATTTTCCACCTTTTATCCATGTCTGCATCATGGTGGAGGCAGGCTAAGCAAGGTAGCCCACAATTTATGTAGCCAGAGTCCTTTAAATGCATGCTAACTCAAACACAAAGCCATCACACACTTTAATGTGAGGCATCAAAGCTTTGAGTAAAAGAGTTAACCACCTCCATGTTGTTGCACACATTTGATTTTAATGTGCAGTGTTGCACTGTGTTTTTAGAACTTGTCAGGTCACATCCACTGAACATCCTGTGTTTGCAGATCATGTGACCTCTGGGCTGAACCGCAGCTGTTAAACTCAGCGAGCCCAGTGTTTGGTTTAATGGTTCGGTGGCCGTGACTGCCTTCATCAAAACACAGCACTGACCCCCGGACTCTTAATGGACAAGGCTGAGTGTGAATCCCGCAGCCTAATGAGCTGTTTGCTTTGTTTACAGCTCTGGCCGGACAGCGCAGTGTTGAAGAAAAAATTTATAGACTCTACTTTCCTGATAGAACGAAACAGCAAGGCAGTCGCACTGACGAGCCAAAACATTTTTTATATTGGGCCAACACGGATCGCTTTCTTTTACTTTTACTGTCTTTCTATCGGCCGCCAACATATTTTAAGGTTGCACCTGTGTGGTTTTGTAAAGTGGCACCAATATTCAGGAGACAAGCTGCCAGTATAAATGATATAAGTTTCCTGCCAAAACTGGTGACAGTGTAGAAATCTGTGATGGAGCTGAGTGTTCTGCTCCAACTGCGCTTAACCTTTAAGTGTTTTTTTGGCATTTTCTGTCTCTAATATACAAATGACAAATTTGTCCAGTGTTCCAATCACAATAACTCTCAACTCAGTATTGGAAGTCTGGTTAAAGGACCAGGCCACCTTTGTTGCATACACTTACACATGCACAGAAACACCATTTAACCTCTTGAGGATGGTAAGTAAGACCACAGCTACATACCTCAAAGCGGTTTGATGCTTTTTGCACTTTTGTGATGAAACACCACGAGGAATGTGATGTCTGATCCTGGCATTCGATTTCTATAGCATCGTATTCATGCTAACGAACAACCAACAACAAACCACTGATACCAACAGTATCAATGTAAAACAAGGTAAAACAAAAGAAAAGAATCATCTTATCATACATTTCCTGATATGTGCTAGATTTATTGGTATCTTGGTATCCAGAATTTGATTTAAAGTTTTTGACATTTGAATAAAGTTTGTCCACACAACATTGGTTTGTAATAACTGACCCACCAGCAGGTTGTGGGGTTGACGAAGTTAAAAAAACAGGGGGCTGTATCCACAATGAAGGGCAGGGTTTTCCCTCCCATTATACGACTTGGACACAGCGCCTAAGCATTTTTGTACCCCGCCTAAGCTGTATGGACATAAAAACAATGTGGAGACGGTCCATCTGATACCTCTCACAGTGGGCTGGAATTGCTGAAGATACATTTTTTAGTAGTCAGATGTAACAAACATTGTCATCTACGCCATCTTCCTCCCTCTCTCACCTTTTCCCAGCCAATGTACGACATCTAAGAAAACGAAGTGCATAATATCTATCATTTTAAGTATTGTAACTTTGCTATCGAGCTAGCAGCATTCGAGCCCTCTCGATACGTGAACTTTGTGAACTAGCCAGCCAAAAGTTGGCTTTAACCGATCACTGTAACCGCTGGTAAAACAGTCACTGAACGGGAAATAAATTGGTTGACTAGGAAGTATACTAGCCCTACAAGTAGAAAGCAGTACATAATATCAGTCATTCTGTTATGCCGGGTCAGAACTGGTTGTTTACTAATGTTAAGCACTGATAAAATTATGTTCATCACACTAGAGTGCCAAATAGCTAGGTAGTTAGCGAATAAGTACAAGAAGACTGTCGCTTAAGTACTATGCCTGTGTTATAAATGTTAATTTTCTATACACTATGAATCCATAACATGCAAGTGTTTTCGTGGTATTCCATCTATACGCACCGCTGTCATCGTCATCAGTTTATTGGCTGTGGAAAATAAATCAATAACACAACAATAGTAGTGAGTAACATACTCAGGGGACTGCCCATTATTCCAACATCCCATTACTCCGATGGCTCAATAATCCGAAAAATGGCCCTTTGGTCCGACAGCCCATCTGTCCGACANATCCAAAAATACACACTCTCCCTGCAGTTAGAAAGAACTTTCCAACTACACCACTCGCTGCTTCAATCACCCATGTGCATCCATGAAGAAAACGTGAATAGCTTGTTCTTCTTAGGGATTAGGGTTAGGGTTAGGGTTAGTTTCACATACAAACAAAAGCACATGGCTAATTATTATCCACAACGGCATTATGCAGTGTACTGCAGCAGCGATATTACGATGGTAGTGAGGGCTTAATCCCCTAGGAAGAACAAGCGAGTGTGTATCTTCGGACAAATGGGCCGTCAGAGCAATGGGAATTTGTTTTCGGCATAACGGGCTGTTGGACAGATGGGCTGTTGGACCAATGGGCTTTTTTTTTTCGGACTATTGGGCCGTCGGACTAATGGGATGTAAGAACAAAAGCATGGCACCCATAGTCATCGCGCTATGTTTTGAACACACCATGATGGACCTGATGCAACTCACCAGCCCTTACTGTTGGATCAGGGCTTGAGCATCAGCTGGTTCAGGTGTGATAGAGTAGAGAGAACAGGAAAATGAACAGTTAGGGGTGCCTGGAGGTCTGGAGTTGGAAACCCAGGGTATAGACTATAGGCTATTATTATTATTAACTATTGCAAGTTTTGTCTTTAAGTTTTATGGGTGTTATCTATAGCAATAATAATGGTCCATGATGTGAAATTGCATAGTTTTAAGTAAAAAACCTTCAAAAAAGCACCTGAGGTTGTATTAAAGCAGTGGTGGTACAAGGCTTTGAAAAGGAAGCAGAGTGAAAAGAGGAAAAATATGCTGTCGGCAGACGCCAGACTCCCATATTCCACAGTATTTATTGTGTTGGTTTTATTATCTTGGAGGAAATGTGCTTTAGCAGCTTCCAAAGAGAGCAGAGAGGGGAGGAGGAGGCCACCTGAGAGCCACAGAAAGACCCAAAACGGCTGCTTTTCTCATCACCTTGCTGTAGGTTTTCAGGGAGGAAGGGTGTGGCAGTAAACCAGGGCACAGCAGAGGAAAAGCGCTTATCTGAAATGATTCTGCTCTCTTGGAGCAGCAGGGTGTCCTATGGCTTAGAGAGTCTGTTTATTAAAGGCACAACAGACAACTTTTCATCCTGAGGCAGAAACAGTTCTGCCACCTTCAATGTAGTTTAACTTTCTTCATTCATGGAATCCTCCTCATTTTACCTGAAACACTAACTTATTTTTATCTTTATCACACTCATTCTTCCAATATAGGTTGAAGACCGTGGATTGCCTTGTGACACTGTGAAAACAAATGGACAACAAATTCAATGATGGTGATCGCAAATCAGAAAATGATGAGATTACATAAACGAGAGTTAATATAGTAACAAGGAAACTGGCTACACAAAAGTTAAACAAGCACCTCTCTGACTCAACAAGAACTAAACAAGTTTCATGAATAATTATTCCACAGCTGTCATATCGGCTGCTTTAGGTTGCACAGATGTCCATGATATTGTATCCACTCCCCTGCTGTTTTTCATTTGTTTCTCTAACCTCAGAGCCTTTGTGAGTTGAGACTGAGACAGTATCAGCTTCGTCCTCTCAGACTGATGTTTGACAACAGTCAGATCCAGACTCTGTTTCAGCCCCTGGGAAATGAAAATTCACAAACTTTAAGTTTTACCCGTCAAACCAAATCATCCTGTGCCTCTTGGTGCTCATAAGCTGATTAGCTCGTCTTGTTGTTTTAATTAATCCCTAATGCACCTCCTGTGTCATTGTTCTACTTCCTGCTGCAGGACCGGTTCAAACTAAAGCCCCAGCATGATCTGTGGTGCTGTTTTCATGTCCGCAGAATGTTTTGGTGGTGAGCTTTTGTTCATATCTGGTGTAAAAGAGACAAATGCTGCCAACCAGCTATACACCTTCCTCTTCAGTTAATGCAGTGCTAGACTGCTGCCGCTGTGTCACAATGAGAGCTTCCTCCAGCAACTGCACCTACCTGAATGGAGGTTATGTTCATTTTCACATCTATGAATACTCCCGGGATTCAGTCATCATTTGTGTTTCTGTGGCTGAATAACTTTCCATACTGCTACCCAGGAAAAAAAGAAATGGCTGTTTATTTCTTTCTTGCTACTTTTCCAATCTCGTAGGACACATGATAACGGCGCAGGCGACAAATTGGTTGGGACAATGCAGGACTGCAGCATTGTGTCGGTGAGGCGGACAGCAGCAAGTCATCTGGCACAACGTTGCCCCCAAACAGACCTCATTTTCCCTTCTGTTGGAGTTAGCACGTACACAGTCTGCTGCTGGGGGAGAAGCTTCAGTCTCTGGGGAAAAAAACAGCTTTTCCCAACTTTTTCTTGTTGAACAACTTTTTAAATTAGTATGTAAAGATGGCTGGATGGATTAGCTCACGTCCCCATTGTACATTCTGTGGCCAATGCATTGAAATGATATACTGTTATTACTGTATACTGTTATAGCCATTTTGTTTAAGAATATGAATTTAATTGATAGTTTTATTCGAGTTAATCGTTTGATGAATGATTTCTCCAAAACCTTCAAAACCTTTGTTTAAAGATTGAGGAGAGCATATTGGCTATTAGCAAATACTACATCTTCCATCACTTACTGACTCTCATCATAAAACATTAAATTAATTCAAGTACAAACTCTCTATAAATTTTGTTTGTTGATACAAAATTCTGCATTTTTTATTAATAGCTGTGTGTTTAGTTAGACTAAAGGGTAACACACATCGCTGGCGTTTGACACACGTTAAAAACACCCACACATATCGTTTCTATGTAAGCTTGGCAGCATGTTGACCTGATGTCCTATTTTCAACTCGTCGACTCCTTAGAAAAGTAAAATGGATTGACAGATACCTGCTACTGACCCTGCGACACAAGGAGGACAAGATTGAGTGATAGAGCTACAACCATGACAGAGTTTACAGCACAAACCAACGGTACAACTGCTCAATGACACACAAGCTTGTGTGAATCTAGTTTTAGAAAAGCACAACAGGGTCAACTACAGCTGCACTGCGACACAAAGACCAGGTCTAAAGTTAACTTCTGGAGTTAAAGTCCAGGATTCAACCTTTAACATTATGCTGTAACGTTTTGTAAATTGTTCATCCTCAGTAATGAGTCAGGTTCTCTCCATTCAGAACATATAAAATAAAGTCAGTGGTCAGGTCACATGTGTCTTGTGGAAGTAACTTAAGAATTTCATTAGAAAAAGTGAAAAGTCCAAAATGTGATTTTTGACCTCCACCTCTTCCTATCATTCTGACTGTTGATTCTGACCAAAATCTCATCAACTGCGTCACAGTACAGATACTCACATCTTTCTTACCCGAGTGCACAGCGCTCCAAAACATCATCACATCCCAACAGCGGACACAAAATCTGCTCAGCCTTTAATGAAACAGGCTGGCTAACAAAAAAACTTTCTCCAAATAGTCAAAAAGTTCAACACTTCATAGAGAAGAACTTAAACTTTGAAATGACTAAATCACCACTGCAAATGCTGCTGCGACAGTGGATCATAAGACCAACATACCACCTTAGCATTGTTGTTTAGTTTCAGTTTGTGATAAATATACCTTAACGTTTCTGCAGTTTTTCTTTGTGGCATAGTTTAGTTTTTGCCTTCAAAGGTTAGAGAAAGATCGCCTTTATGGTTAAAAGGAAAGAAACCCTAACATTTAACCACTGTTAATAGGATACAGGATGTGAACCATGCACATGCACCATGCATCCAGACCTCCTCCCTAATGCTATGCAGACATTTGAATGAATGGAGCTCTGTCACTGGACTCATGTTGTTTTAAAATTCTCAGACCTCTTTTATAGCTTGTGCTGCCCACTGGCATTCAACATCATGTGACCACTGTAGCAGAGTCTGTAATTCTGATGAAGTTACTTCCGAGCCCTTTTCCATAAGTTGTCTAGGTCCTTTGTCTCGTCATCTAGTCTTATACGTAGTCTTATTTCATAACAGCTTGACCACCTTTATCACATCAGTTTTGGCTCACCGATGGCCTGATTGGTTGGTACACAAAAAGTGAGTAGTCTAATCATGTAGATAGACTGCAAATGAAAACATCTCATTGCAGACTGAGCTTCAATATGCTAAAAACAAACAAACTACGGGTCTTTTGGGGGTTGATGGTTCACCGGCCCAACAATAAAATATTTTAGGGCCGAACCTAACCTTGTTTTCCTGAGTGTCTTTGGATAAAAGCAAAATGTAAATAATGTTTTTCTATTCAGGCTTAAATGAGTTTTGGGCCTTCTGGGATTACTCTGATCATTACGTGTGCATCAGGAAACGATTCTCTGTGTGGAACACTGTCAGTCGATCAACATTTCCAATGTCTTCCTCTCTATTCTTTAAACACTTGAGTATGCAACAGGGGGGCTGCAGTTCATACATGTATTCATGTGTTGTAAATGTGTAGTGAAGTGAGAGTGTTTAGCTCTGTGGTTGTTCCTGCCCACTGATACGCATCTCTGCCACTGCAGGATTTTCTGTGTGCAACTCAGTCATGAGGCTTCACAAACACAGCTGTGGTATTATTTGATCAGACTTTCACTGACGTGTGCACAGACAGTCAGAGCATCACAAATGTTCAACATCAATAATGGAGAATATTTAGTGAGATAAAGCTGGTTAACAAGTCAGACTTGTGCCCCAGTCGCTGTTCCATTATAAATGGCACTATAGTTATTAATTGCACTGCTAGAGTGACCATTCAGACATGTTGATTTTAATAAGAGCTGCCATTTGTGCTCATATTGTGCTCCACGAATTCTCCCTCCACTCAGTATCTATAAATAAATGTCTGTCGGCCTGTGTCTGTATTCAGACCATAAGATATCTTTAATCTCTGATATTTGGTGTTTTTCAGGCTGTACTAATGTCAGCATGCTAACATGCTCACAATGACAATACTGTCAGCATATCTGGTCTGCTCTATAGGAATATAGTTGCTATCCCTTATTTGCCCACCTAAGGCATGCTGCCTAGACTCAGAAGGGTGGTCAAATGAGCGATGGCATCTTCTGGGTCATCAAGCGGGCACCCTCTTTCCTCTGTGTTTCGCTGATAGGCCCACGACACCTCCAGATGGTTCAGCAGTGATTCCCAACGTCCCAGGCTCGCCCCCTAGATGCCATCTGCTAACTTGGGGGCCCAGGTGGAGTCCTTTTTCTTCATCCAGAGCCACTGACTGCCCTTTTCCGAAGCTCTGGAGAGGTCATTGACTTCATGACGGTGGGACTCCCGTCTCCCAGAGCAGCCTTGCTGTTGATGTGGCTATAAACCATCCGCAGCCTACCTCAACTGGCCGGTTGGCATGCTAACATTTGCTAATTAAACACAGTACAGTGCAGTTGAGAATGATGGGAATGTCATTAGTTTTCCAGGTATTTTGTCACAAACTAATATATCTGAAAAATTCTTCTTGGTCTTGAAACTTCATGATTAAGCTAAATATAAAGTTAACTGATCTGATCACCAAAGTTACTACAATACATGTGGGGGGGATTCATTCTAAACCAAATTTTATGACTATCCATGCAATAGTTGACACATTTCACCCAAAACTGCAAATGTCAGCCTCATAATGCCGCTAGGAGAACCAGAGTCTTTAGGATTTATTGTCTGGGAAACCTTGAATGTCTGTACGAAATTTTGTGCCAGTCCATCCGGTAGTTGTTGAGACATTTCTGTGAAACCCAAAAACATCAACATGCTGGTGGCGTTAGAGGAAAAGCCAGATCAGATCACTAGAGTCATTAGGGTTCATAGGGTGACAAACAATTCTAACAATAAATGGCAAGGAAAAAAAGTGCGTTCCAAACATGATAATGATTTAAATAAAGCATTGCTGTTCTAAACGTGATTTTACAAAACCAATGCTTTTGGTAACCAGGGTTCAAGTCAGCAATTCTCCTTGTTCTGTAGTTTTTTCTCTCATGCATGTAGACTCATTATGTCAGACTGTTCACATGCACATGTAGATGTTTTATTCAAGCTGCAGTCCCCTTGAGGGAGATCTTTACTGTGGTTGATGGGTGCTTTGGTGGTTTTGTGTCTTCTACCTGCCTGTGTCACTGTCATTCACATCATCACCGTACTTTCTCCTTTTTTTTATGGCTTCATTCTGAAACCGCTAACTGATGAGCAGATGTTAAATGGGTCTCAGAAACAGTAAGTGAGCGTCTATATTCACTCCGTGTCTGATGGTGTGTGGGTGGGTGTTTGAATGACTGCAACAGGATTGGCTGCCTGACAAGAAGCTCTGTTGTTACGGAACTTCTGTGGTGGAGTACAGACTCTCATGACAAAGAGCCAGAAGCCTTATGGCCCTAAAAGGAGTCGGCCTGTCGGGCGAAGACGAATGTCTGTGGTCAGGTTTGTGTCTGGACGCAAGCTCCTCCTGAACCTGTCATCTCCAAAACAAAAGCTTTATCCAACATCATTTCTCAGCTGGAAGGTGACTGGCTCTGTATGCAGTAATTTTTTTAGATGTGTTTGGAGTGACTTGCTTCTCTTGTGACCTTTGAAATTAGTCACATATAATGAGGGCTCATTATTTTCTCCTCTTATTTTGTCAAAGAGGAAAATTGATTTTGAACGATGAAACTTTTAAAAGAAATAATGCAAAAATACATGCAAATACTTTCTCTTCTCATTTTTTATGTCATATTCCTTGTATCACACAGTCCAAAGTTTGTGAACCAGAACCCGTAATTTATCAAACCGTCAGTGTTTCCATCTGACGTGCTGGATCTTTTTGGCTCTACTGACACCTTTGTCCACCAAGATCTCACAGAAGGGTACAAAAGGACATTCTATATTCCAGACAAACAAACCTAACTTTTTGATGTTTAAGACTTGACTTGCATAAAAATGTGAAGTTGAAGGATGTGGCTGGCACTATTCTATAGTTTCTTGTCGTCAACAAACTCCATGAAAAGACCATGGACCAACAATGCGTTTTTAATAGTTTTTGGACTTCAATAGATCTGTGCTGTATGGCATACAGGAATAAGATACAGTATATCAGGCTGTGGATACACAGATGATACTTGTTAGTGGGATCAATTTATTATTGGTTTTGGTCTTTTCGTGGGATTTCTTGATAATTAGAAAAACACAGAAGGTAGCCAGACTTATCCTTTTACCACTTTGAGCAACAGAAATTGGTATGTGAAAGTGAAAACAAAATGGCTATTCAGCTCAATCATCAGGCTAGGAAACTTGAGATTTGGCTGCAAAACATTTAAACAATTGTAATATTTAGCAACCTTTGTAATACAAGAAAAACAAAAACAAAAATCCTCGCAAATAAGGCGATTATTGTCACCAGACCACTGTCAATTCTGGTATGTCAAAGTGTCCTTGAATTCACCAACCTTTTTTGACTATGGCCCCTGCTCATAACTGCAGTGTCGTAAAAATTGACAACAAAAACAACAGCAACAGAAATTCCCTGCGGTGGATTCCCTACAGCAACGCCCTGGTCATACGCACCTCGCTGCAATGCCCCTGCAGCCCCTAGAAGGGGCCAAACCCACAGTTTGAGAACCACCAACCTAGAGTATCCCAACCAGGTTTCACTTCTTTTAGTTGCAAACTCTAAATAATGAAAATGAGTGGCTACCTGAAAGTAGAAAAAAATCTAAAACGTGGCCCTAAACTGGTCTGCAATGATGTAAAGTGTACAGAGTTTGCTTGCTAAAACATACAAAACCAGTAGCCTTTAAAGAAGATTTATGCTGATTTCATTATAAATCTCTCTACCAGCTCTGTAGCTGTGCCAGGTAATTAGACTTTGTTTCACTGCACATGTTCATTTCTTAATGTTAAAGAAGACAGATGATCATTTTTTCTATTACATTACATTACATTCTTAATCCCAAACCTTCTGTTTTATAACTCTGGGTCGCCCAAAGCGTCACTCTTCAGTAATGACTTTGTTTTGATGTCGGCAGTTGATTAGTCAGCGTTGCTGTGTGGGGTTGTAAGGTCCTCATTTACCTGGAGGACAATGTCTGCCTGTCTGAGCCCAGCTGTGCCAGACGGATTCCCCGAGATGGCAAACAACAGCTCACAGTTTTAGTTAAAGACCTCGGCTGTGGCCCTGAGCGTTTTGCATAAAGTGAGACTGTAACTCAGCCGTGTTACATCGCATTGTTGCTCATTCAGCGAACTCCAGCTCCAGAAGCTTCTCTGTACACTGGGAGCAATTTCACAACTACTTGTTCACACTGTAATACTTCATCCATCGTGCATTATTCTCAGCAAACAATTTTTCTCTGATTGTTGAGTTAAATCACTGTAATTCAGAAGTGTGTTGTCTCTCAAACAACCAGCTACTTGTTCAGATGAGAAGAAAGCAAGGTGCTGGTTTATTTGTCTCGTCTCTCTTGAGAATGGAACAGGATTATACACAGAAAGCAGCCGGAAAAAAGAGTGGAGATTTCTTCCATGGCTGTATTTGTAAACTGGGAAGTATGGCTCCCACGTTAATCCTGATGCAGTTGCTCTTTTTGGAGTCCTGTGATACTAGAGGCTGAGGATTACTCGTATCCTGCTGCGTCGTTGGCTCCCGCCGCTCTTCGGGGTGGCTGCGAAGCCCTCTACCGATTCATCTTCATGCAGCGTGAATGTGGTCGCTGCTGATAAAGTGGAGATGCAGCGCCGGCGTTGTTCCCCTCGGCGGGAGAGGAGGAGGTTCAGACAAAATAAGAGGAGAGGGGGGAGTCGGATCAAGGTCCAGTGATGCTGCGGAGTCCCAGGCGCCATCTCGCTTTCTTCACCCACATGGGTTTTGTCACCCGCTCGTCTCTCAGTCCCCTTTTTTGCTTTCGGCTGTCCGTCTTCCACTGCTCCTCCTGTTAGGTTTTTCTCCTCTGCCGCTCCACCTGTTCCTCCTGTTTATTGCCTCTTCCATTTTCCCCTCTGTCATCTTCTCTTCATCATTAGATTCACCTTCCTTTCTTTTCCTCACCCACTGTCTCCCCTGTAGCTGATTGAGGACGAGCAGATAAACACAGCAAAAGATTTTTTTTGCTTATTTAGCACTGTAAAGCTCTCTACACCGTAGACAAAAGTAGTTACTGAATTATAGCAAATTTGAATCCCTTTCTACAACAGACTGAAAGACTGTCAAAGACAGATAGCATCTTCATTTTAGCATCTTCATTTTCACACTTGGAATCGCAACAACACCAGTTTAATACCGCCTATTTTGAACTAACTAACTAATGATTATTCATCTGTAATTTTTTTTTTT
>NTHP01000501.1:55869-93751 GCA_003416845.1 Oplegnathus fasciatus | reverse complement strand
TTTTTCAGAGGTTAGTGTGCTGTTCAGCCGCTCTCTCTGAACTAAAAACCCAGCATGGAGATTTATGATAAAGGCCTGAGAAAATAGCTCTTATCTTGAGCTATTGCTAAAATAACAGCATCGGAAAAACAAGGGCCGCAATCCAAAAATCAGAGGCACAACTCTCGGAAAGATTAATGATTTATACAAATGAGCTGTTACATTTCTTAATAGTCTGAACTGTTATTATCTTGAGCACTGTTTTTTTTTGTTTTGTTTTTTTATCAAAAGAGCTATTTAATATTTTCACAGTGATGATATTATCCTGTTTGCCATGGCTCCGGTCCAAACAAGACTCTGACTAAATTTTAGTGGGCTTTGATGCTCTCCAGATATCTCTTATCGATCTTAACCTTGCTGTAACGTTAGACCAAAGAAATATGCTTTTCACTTGATGTTCCATCCAAACCTTGTAATAGAGTTAAGTCATATATTATCAGTCAAATAAACAGAGATACAAATCAAAGAACATTTCTCTTTGTGAAACTGAGTAGCCCATTTGTTTATCAGATTGCATCTCTGACGAGCAACTGACAATTATAACAATTCATCAGCTTTAAAGCAAGGCTGTAAACAGCATGCAAACATGTAAACAGCAGCAAACATGTAAACAGCGGTCACTTTGGCCACAAGTGGTAATTACAGGATGATGGTAAATGCTAAATTGTAGAGTAACAGTAGCGAAGACGAAGTGAAGGCTGTAGCAGCAAAACCCCTGAGTGTATTAAATTGAGCAAGGACATGTTTTATTGCTTATGAATTCAGCTTTTAATTTGTGACAGGAAGAATGTGTTATTTCTTAAGCCTCGCTTTCAGTAGAATAAACTGCCAGGCCTGAATTGTCTGAAGTGATAACACATTGCCTTTGTATAACCGATGATTGGGTCCCCACTTTTTTTTTGTTTTCGTGGCCGTGCACGAGGACACAGGTGATACAATACACATTCCTGCTGTTGGTTTTTAGATATTAAACTGTTTGACAGTTGGTGACTGTTATGCAACAAGAAACGCAGCAACACACTAGGAAAAGCAGGGAGGAAGAGGATTTCCAGCATTTCACGATGTCCAGTTCAGTTTCAGGTTTATGAAAAAGGAAATGCACCCAACGTGTTTCCTAGGCTTCAAGGATACACACAGTGCATTTTGGTAAAAAAAACAAAGACTGTAAATGACTGTAAAAATAACTCCACATGGCACCTTTTAAGTGGAAGCTGTTCTGTTCTGTCTGCATTGTAATAACTTCTTCATCTTTCACCTGTATTTGTGTTTAAAGTGCTTTTTATTTCATGTTCTCCCTAACTTCTGTAGGGTGTAGGATTTGTATTTCTTGACATTTTGGTAGTCTCAACACCAGACGTGCAGTTGCCACGGTAACCACTGTTTGCATTGTGGACAACAGGGGCTCAAGTCATGTCTTTTGATGTTTAGGTGCAAGGACTTGTATGTTTTGGAGCGTGATAAGCCCTTAAATTAACCTTGCTGCTCTTTTTTTTCCTTATTTTTCTTTCCAAATTCTGGTGTGATGTAATTTCACAGTCTAGGGTCTTAATTGGTTTACACAGAGACTGAATATGTTTCATAGACTTTTGGTCTATTGGTTAATTCTGCTGCCAGACTGAAGGTTATTCTAGGAGGTGAATCATTTGTTCTCTCTGTCCTAATAAATTCAAGAGTCCACTTTATGCCACCTGTGCAGCATCAGTGGTCTTTGGCAGCGGTTCAAAGCGTCTGGAATTTGTTTGGAGTCCTAAAAAAGAAAAAAATCCACCACCTAACAGTGAAACACATTATTTCAGATGTGAGCGGACACTTCACTGCCTGCAGTTGTTTTTGTCTGTGTGATTGTGATGAAAACAGAAACCGAGAGCAGAAAAGACAGAGGAGAGGAGAGGTGGTATCAGTGGGTGGATTTTGTGATCCACAGCCAGCAGAACGATGTGTGTGTGTGTGTGTGTGTGTGTGTGTGTGCTGGTGGTGGGGGGGGGTTAAGGGTTAGACACTCTCATAGAGACACTGGCCTTGTTATTTTGGTTTTAAGTTTTTAAAAGAAAATCTGGGAATGTATCTGCGTCTACGTTAAATACGTTAAAAAAAAGGATCATTTTATAAAACCCATTAGATATCTGCATTTGAACCACACTTACATTTTCTCTTTTCTCTTCACGTTCCATCACCAGACATTTATCTGAACTGTACTGATCTGAGAGGACCTTGTTGACTGTGTGTGGGCGCGAGGTGACATCAGATCTTTTGAAACTGATCTGCTCCATTTATTCATTTCGTATGTCTTTTGGTGAACAGAAGTAAAAACAGAAAATGATGATCCTATACATACGGTGCTATAAACTGAGTGAGTGGGTAAAGGTTTGCTGTCTATCTGAGGTCACCTTATCAAGGACACACTGTTTATCACCACAGACTGCCTCTTTGGTTAATGCTACAGACTGACCTGGAGTTTCAAGGCTGATGTCTACAGTATGCCTATATTTAAGCGAGTGAAAAGCTGGCCGTCAACCCCAGACCTCAGACATATCTTTAGCATTTCTGAACTGACATTTCTTGTTATTTATTGGCCGGCATGCTGATACCAATATATCTGCAATAATTAAATATCAACAGACATATCATCCTGGCTAATTTATACGCCTAACTCTAGTTAATGCCCTGGTGGTGCATACAGCTTAAAACATTGCATCCCTTATTTTTGGGGTCATATTAGGTAAATCAGAGTGCAGTCAGTGGAGTCAGTGCAACTTACTGTTTCCAGGAATAGCCGTTTCTCAACTGTCCACTGAGGAAAACAACCATAAATGATATTTTACAGAAAGGCACAATCACCTAATGTAGATGTTTTTGTCACGATCAAAAGTCCAGTTATGCTGTCTGGACTATATCTATGGTTACAGTGCAAACAGGGACTGCTAGTAGCTAACACAGGATGACTTTTCATGGTGCAACTTGCCAAGATGTAAACAACTTCAGGAGAGAAGAAAAGTAGTGTCAAAACTCAAAACATAATCATCATGAATAGAAATAAAAAGAAATGCTAAAAACCATAGGAATGAAACAACTATAAACTATGAATAAACTATATTATTCTGGTGATGACATGTAGTGACTTCACTATGAGCCTGTAAATGATGAGAGTGAAAGCCGCACAAAAACAGCCTGACGAGCCGAACGTCTTTCCGCTCTAACCTAATTTCTTGCGTCCTCTGTGTCTCTCCCGCAGTTTACCTGACATTTTATCGATTTCATGCACCTCTCCACGCTCCCTAACCCTGCTGTAAACCTGTAAGCCAGTCTGTTGCTCTTTATGGATCCAATTCTTTCTCCTTCATAACCAAGAGAAGGGGAAACTCTGCGAGGTGCCAACCTCTCTGCACCAGTGCCTCCGAGGCATATTCCTGCACATTTATCATACTTGTCGGATGAAGTGACTCTGATTTAGATCCCACCCCCCACTTTCCTCTTTCTTCCTCTGAGCTTTTCACATGGAAATGGCTTATTCTCCTCTGCCCCACCCGTCTCCTCCGTAAAAAAGAGATGCATTTATCTCTGGGTGGCCAAGCTTTTGCTCCCCTTATTGCTTCTTGTCAGCTGTTTTCTCTTTGTACACGCCAACTCCATCTGACCTGCTTATCCAGCACTATCCAGAGCCGCTGTAGCCCGGGAGCAAACTGTTCCTGGCCCGACTGAAATCCATCATGCCACCTGGGCTCCCTATCACGTGGAGAGGAGGATAGAAAGAAACACGGGTGGTCCTAACGCAGGGATGGTGGGGGGAAAGATAAAGAGAGAATAGAAGAGAGAAAGATCAAAGAGGAGGCAGAAGGTGGAGAGGAAGAGATAAGAGGAAAGGGGAGAAGAGATGTGAAATAGACAAACAGTAAAAAGTAGGGGAGGGTTTAAGGAAGATGGAGAGGGAGTTGGGGAGAGCAGGAGGGGGAGATGTAGTCTGAGAAGCAGCTTAGGAGCTGTGACGGGTCGGATAAGGCAGAGATGCGACAGTCTGGGAAGACGTGACGCAGATGAGCTGGACGATAAGCTACGAGCAGCACAGGGTGAATAAACAGCAGCAGGCCGGGCTGAAAGAGAGCTAACGGCAAAAACAGCTGTGAGACTCAGACGGAGAAAAAAAGAGAAGAAGGCACCGTGCAAACCTTTAAAACTGCCCCAATCAGCAGGAAGGAGGGAGGGAGGTTTTGTTATGTTGGTCCACAGATCAGAGTAACTCTTTCCAGATTACAAACTCTTTTTTTCCCACCAACTCTCGGCTCATATTCTCCTGAGATTTCCTCCTATTTTGTTTTCTTGTACATTTCGATTTTTTTTTTTCGAAGGAGTTTTTCCACGTCTTTTTATAGCCTGTTCACACAGAGCCAGAAATTCTTCCGAATCTCATGTGTTTCAGTGACAGAATGCGATTGGCTGTGCTGTGGGGGGTCGGGGCAGCGCTGCAACCTTCTGTGGTTTTTAATCGCAAAGTGCGAGGTGATAAAAGCTGAAACTATTTCAACTTTGTAGGACGGATCGGTCAATGAGTGGCAAGAGATCTAGAAAAACCATTTGTATTCCCACCCAGATTTTCCTGAGGGTCAATCACAACCAACAAGTCCTGCAAATAAAACAACAAAATATGTTGTTTCCTCCTTTTCTCCTTTTCCTGAGTCCTGCTTTCTTGAAACAATGATCTGCTACAAATAATAACTTATATCCAAGTAAAGTCTCAAGTTTTTGTAACTTTAGTCTGAAGCCTACAAGTTTACACTGGAGAGCCGTCCAAAACAACTGAGACTGGGCCGACTTCACTGAAAATCCTAACTGGAGCTAATTGCCAGTGGCATTTCTGGTTGTCGCCGTACTCTCGATGCTAGATGTCATTAGCTCGGAGAACTTTTTTCTGTCCTCCGTGACTCTTTATTGAATGAAATGGTGAACAATCTTGAGAACAAAATGCCAGAGGAGAGTAGATGGCACAGCGCAGAGAAAATCTGACCCTTGCTGACTAGTGCTAGCATGTCTCGGCTAGTTGAACAACTAGCCCCGAATTTAAAATGAACAAATAACAGATGTGTGTGTTTACACTTCTACACCTTGACTTTTGTTTGGCGGTGTGTGTTTAATAACATCCACCGGAGAGTTCCATTGTTTGTGTGTAAGAAGAGAGAGAGCGGCCGCAGGTGGAGACACTAAATGAGCTTCAGTTCACTCTGCCCTCCACACCTGCTCACTCTCTCTCTCTTTCTCTTCACTTTTCTCTCTCTCTCTCTCTCTTTCCTGTCAGGCACCTTGTTAGTGCTGAGACATCACTACACACACACACACGCAATGCTTGAACACACAAGTGTCAAAATGAAAAGTTGTGTGTGGTTATATACCTGCACTGTAAACACACACACACACACACACACACACACACACACACAAGTGATTCACTTTATGATTCTTTAATGTAAACACAGATACTGTCACACACTGTCTCCAGCACACATACTGTAACACTGAAAGTGTGATTACGTGTGTGTGTGGCTGTGGCATCTAGATGCGGTGTGTGTGTGTGTGTGTGTGTGTGTGTGGTGTGTATGTGCTTGTGTGGGTGTGCAGTAGGACTCTGTGGTGTTCATCTCTTTGTGCAACACATCTCATAAATCACACACAGCAGGACATGAGATTTTGCCAGATACACACACACACACACACACACACATACACACACGCATACACATACACACATCTCTATACTTGTGAGGACACTCATTAACATAATGCATTACCTAACCTTAACACTAAAACCAAGTTTTAGGGCCCTATTTTAATCGTCCAATGACCAGCGCAGAGCAGGAGGTCCTGGGTGTACGGATGGTGTCGGCGTCTCCAACTGCTATTTTGGTGCATGTAGGTGCAGCAGTGTAAAAGTATAAAAGGTCTGGCTGAAGGTGAACAGAGATCAGAGGGTGTGGTGATTAATAAATACACTCTCAGCCAGTCACATCACTGGTCTCGTTGCTCTGAAACAGCTGAGCCAATCACAGTGAAGCATGACGACAGCGCGAACATAGAGCACCACAAATGCATTTCAAGAATAAAACGTGAAATGCCACTTTTGTTTTAAGAAGTTTGAAAGGAGGCAGTGATGCACAGGATTAATGACCTGTAATCTCACATCTCCTGCGTTAACAGTCAGAATAACCGCGTTGTGACGGACCAGTCTGATGCGTGTAGAGGTGTGTGTGGTCATTCTGCAGCAGCCTGGTGTCTGCACATGATTTGATGACGCTAAACACAGTGGACAGCCGCGTGTAACACCACTGCACTCACTCAGAGGCTGCAGATTTATCAGCACGTGTGTCCTGCTGCCTTCAGATGTCTGCAGGGACTTCATGAACAGAAGGAGAAGCTTTTCATACAGTCTAAAGCAGCTGTGGACAACAGATACTGTAAGAACGTTTTAATGCTGATTTAAACACATCTACTGGTCTGAGAGTGTTTAATTAGTCTATTTAAACATTGTTCCGTTACTTCTGCACATTTGTTGCAAGTGCTTAGTTTGCTCTTGTTGATAAAATCATCAGATTGGCAGCAGAGTGGTGTTGCACCAGAGACGGACGTAGTTTTGAGACGTCGACTCCCAGAGCAAAGTCACATTTTCCACCAAAATATTAACAACTCTCTTTGCCACCAAATCTTGCGCTCTGTGCTGGGCACCAAAATACCAGACCGATGGACAAAGCCAATTTCAAAGTCAGGAAAACAACTTTTCTCGCATTTTAAAAATATCCTTGTGTTCCAAAAGAGACCTCATGTTCCAAAATTTCTCACTTTCCAAAACATCCTTCAGCTGTTTTTATGTTTTGTCTGATGTCTTGTTTTTTTTTTTACCCTGAGAGAAATGATATTTCATTCAGTTGTGTTTTTTATGGTGGAGATGACAAATAAACTTGAAACTTTGAAATTCTAAAACTCAAAGTTGGTCTTCACAAAGACGGAAGGACAAGACAACCACACACACACACACACTCACACTCACAGCACGGATAAACAGCCTGTTGACAGACATGCACTAATAACACATGCTTGTACACAGGAACAAAAAAGGTACTTACGCTGTATGCTTGACTGCACTCCTTTCTGTCCTTTTCTGTCACACACACACACACACACACTTTGATGCACACACACACACACACACACACACATTGAGAGATTCCTGCCTCTCCTCTCCCACAGTCATTTAAGGTCCCAGCAGCCCTGATCAGATTTCAGAGTCAGCCGAGTGTGATGATACAGACGAGCTGCAGCACAGCAAAACACTGAGCTCACGCCGCTTTCTGTGTGTGTGTGTGTGTGTGTGTGTGTGTGTGTGTGTGTGTGTGTGTAGTTCAGAAAGAAGCCAGCAAAAGCGTTTTCCACCTGGGACGTGGAGCATTAGCTGTTTAACAGAGCATCAGGGTCAAAGCTCTGCGCTGCTCTCGGACTTTCACCAACTGCTCAGTTTGAGTCCAAGAAGGTTTTTCCAAACGATGTCAGATTAGAAAACATCCGACAGCAGATGTGACAACATTTCCTGAGTATCACAATAAATACTTTTAATGCTTTGCATGGAACAGAAAGAATGTTCTAGATAAAGACATTAAGCAAGAAATTATGCTGGAAACACATTTTGTGTAATAAGTGAAGATTTGCACTTTGCATCGTCAGCCAGATGAAAGAATGAAATGTGTTCTTCTTTGTCTTTTTGGCATTTCGGCAGCAACGTGTGGGCTGTTTTCTCTTGGCTTTAGAATTATTACTTCCCATGTGAATGTTTCACTTCTTCTCCGAGGAAACTTTTATCTTTCATCTTACTGAAGTTTGATATTAAGCGTGCATAAACAGATAATCCTATCCTCCTGAGCCCATATATATTCCCATATAGAAATATAAATGAATATAATACAACAGTTCCCAATGGCATATGACCATCTGCCTTTAAGAGCTGATCTGAGGTTATTGGTCAATTGATCTCATTGGTAACTGACTGGTTTGAAATGTGAGGGATTTTGTAAAGTTCGGACTGTCCCTCGATGCTCCGCTCTGTTTTTGGGAGTGATGTAGTTTAACTTGTTGAACATATCTAATCTTTCATTACTGATTCACTCTGCTTTGCTGACATTTATTCTGACACAATTGTGCCACATTTAGCATGACATATAAGCAATATTGTTGTGGTTTTGAGAAGGTAGCTTTGTTTCAGCGCAGTATTCCTCAGCACATTGGTTCCTTAAAAAAAATGAATTCCTGAATTTAGGATTACTGCCTTTGTCTGATTAAAGTGAATTGAAGAAGTCAGATTACTTGTTAAGATCCAGCTAAATTCTTGTGGAAAATATTTTTGACCATTTTTTACACTGGGGATTTTCTCAGTCACTTCAATGACATATTTGTAATTAAAACAAAAACGTTCCATCTTAAAAAAGCTTAAAAACTTGGCACGTTAAATAAATTGGTAACACTTTATTTCAGAATCATTTCAATCAAGGCTGGACTACCCAGCTGGCAAAGCGGGCAACTGCCCCAGGGCCACAGACCCTTTCTTTGGGGCCCCGGGGGTACCAGGTTGTCTGTGCAATTACTTTGTGTGAGAATAACTGAAATGGAAAGAGCCCTAAGGTGGCTCCTGTATTTTTATTTAATATTGAGGTCTTGCAGAGGGGCCTTGTGTCAAACAGTTTTAATACATTTAATATTTCTGTTGTTAATATGCTTACATGGTGCACATCTTATCTGGTCCTGCTTGCCCTGGATATAACAATTTGGAGGGAAAAGACTGAGGAAAATTCCATTTAAACCCAAGTTAATATTCATTCATCATTATTTTACAGAATTATTGGACGCCTTGTTATCTATGCATGTTGAATTGTGTGCTTTCCTGTAGACGAATTCCATATTTTTTCATGACTGCTGTGCACACTGTTTACTTCCAATGAAATAACAAAGTACTTTATAGGAAAAATGCCCAGAAAATTATTAAGAAATAATTAAGAAATCATTCAGAAATGATGGACCCATAAAATAAAGCGTGACTAATTAATTTAATTGAAATTTGCTGCTTCATTTGAATAGTCATAAATTCACATCAAAATACTTTGATGGACTCAGCTTCTGTCTTAATTTGATTCTCTTTCCTCTTTTAGACACTTTGATTTTCTGTCACTTTGTCACTCTCCATCACTTCTCCTCCGACACAGCAGACCTCTTCTGTCCATTACTGTGAGCTCTGAAAGTGTTCCACAGAGAGGACAGGACACGTGTCAATCATCTTGTTCTCTCAGGCTTTTAGAGAAAAGGCCCAGCAGTCATTTCAGAGTGTGGGCACTGTTTTCGTTTTTTGCTTTCCTCTTTTGGAAAATGTCGGTTGTCAAAAGTCACTATTATTCTCCCACAGTGTTCATTCTGAGTTGACCTATTTGATTCGAATGGGTGCTCATTGGGCTCACCGGGACCCAATTGAAGGTCTCGGGGACGAAACAACAGCTGAATCGGTGAAACTAGTGTTCCAGCTCAGAGTTTCAGCTGAATTGACGGATGACTTCATTTACTTTCACTCTCTTCTGGAACATATAGATTCAACTGAGGTTGCACACATCTTTTTGCAGTGTTCATCTGAGTGGATGCTCTAAAAACATGTTTTTGTGTGGTATAGCCACCTTTTTGTCTGCAAACGTTTGTGGAGGTGGAGATGATGTTAAAGCTGATGTTAATACTGAGGTAAATTCAGCCAATTAAATTATAGTGCACTTTCAGCCTGTAGTGATTTTACAGTTCATTGATGGTCAAGTTCAAATTCACGTTCACAACACCCTGAGGGCAACGTTTTTATGAGTCCTTCCTTACTCAATACCCAACTTGTCTTGTGGTTGTATTGCATTCTGGTCTATTGAGTCTCCTCTGGGCCTATAAATTGGTCTCTGAGCTTTTTCTACAATGGATTTCTTCCTGTGAAGATTAGCTTGTGCTCTAAAAAGAATGTTTGATCCTCATTGTTTGGTTCAGAGGGACTGACACCAACATTTACTTAGATTGTTAAAACTTTTCTGACATCAGAAACTCCACCGTAGCTGCAGGAAATATCCTGATGTGATGCTTTACATTTGTCCAGGAGGAACCTCACCGCCCCTGGAGAGACAGTGCACCTTTTCTCAGCATCAAGACGAGGCTCATTGTTTCCAGTTTTCTGATTTTCACAGGAAAAATAAGCAGATTGTTTTTTAAAGGAGCTGATTAAAACCTGGATTTTACGTCAAACGTTGTTGTGTTTCCAGCTGAAAGAAGATCACTGTAGTTTACAGTAAAACAATGTTCTCTTTCAACAAGCACAGCTCAAAAACACTTATGGTAAAAAATGTGGGGAAACAATGGAACAAACTGTTCATTTTTTCCCAGAACTCGTAAAAAGAAAAACTCAGGATGTTTCTGCAGCAACTTGTATTTTTTTCCAATACAATTTACAAGAGCATGTCCACCTCTCTCTCTCCCTGCACAGGCTGGTAAGAACTACCAGCAGCAAAGTAATAGAATCTCAGAGTTCATTTCCCACAAGAAACCTACTATGTACTGAAGCCATTAGTGCAGAATACACACACATGAATACATAACACGCACTCAAACCCACATGCTTAAAATCAGTGTCATGTTGCAGTGGCAGTCTCCTGCCACCAGGTGTCGTGTTAGAGTCGAAACAGTGAGACAATCAGAGAGTCACGGAGAGGAAGAGAAAGAAATTAGAGGACAGTGAAGTGACTGAGTGACACAGACACACAGATACAGTGTACAACATAGTGCACGTTTTGCATACAGTACAGACTCCAGGGCAACATGCCAGTTTCCAGGCAATAATCATACAGCTCATTAATCTGAAATAATTCATTGAAATAATCAGTGTGGGTTCTGCACTAGGTGGCAATCTGAATTATATATATAGCACCCTGTATACATTATAATGCAGCAAACCAAATACAAAGACAAATGATGTAGAATTTACATTTAAGGAGAGACTGAAAATTCCTGTCAGTGTGGAAAACTTGGAAAAACTTGGAAAACTTATTTTGGAAAATAAAATATCTATTATATATTGTGATATTTTTCTAAGGAGTTGGTGGAGACCAAACCAGAGCTAAAAGGAGAGTGAATATGGACTTAACTTCATCAGGTGACACAACTACAAATGCTAATGTTGGCAACTGTTTGTTGATCATATGAACATTTTTAGGCGATCATATGTAAATGACCTCCACACCTTTCTGCCTTGCTACTTAAAGGAACTTCCTGCATCGACACAGAATGTTAGCATTAGACGTAAATTACTCAGGAAGTTCCTAGGGATTATGGGCTGGTTAGTCAGGGTTAGTTTTTAATTTTGTTTCTGCACTTTAAACCATTTTCTGGCCACTTGGGAGCAGTGGGAACAATTTATGAACACAACATTGACATTTCATCACCTTTTAAGTTGATATGTTGAACTTGTTAGCAAACAGTTGCTTATTTACACATCCAGCAGTTGTGGAGCAACATTATCATTCATTTGGAGTCGTGTTTGTGTCACCTGATGAGTGTAAGTGCAATATTCACTCTCTTGTAGCCTTGTTTTTGGTCTCCATCACCTCCTGAGGGAAATATCTGGCTTTTTAGCTGCTGCTTCTCTGCTGAGCAGGTAGTGTACACTGGCTTTTTACAGCTTTTTCTCTGAAAAACGACAGTATGAGAGCGCTGAGAGTGAACCACGAAGAGTAAAGTTGTGGCCGGACAGACAAACAATGAGCTGAAACTCACTGTAAAGCTCCGTGAAGTCGAGGGGAGCGGCAGATTCAGCTGATTATCCTCTGAAGGTTCATTACTACCAGAGAATCCTTTCACATTCATTTCATACATTCACATTATAAAAATATCAATTACAGCTGCTTTGATCTCATTCAGCAGCAGTTGGATCATTTTTTAGGTGTAGCTTTGTTGATCAAATGCTATTTACTCCCTCTACACCAATATGATTAGTTTTATTTTCAGTTCCACCACAGCAGCAGCTCTTACAGAAGAGGAAGGTGGTGTTTCCCCAGTCTCACTCCATCTCCCAGCCCTTCATACAGTTGAGTTTTGTTTTTCACAATATTGATTCTTTAATGTTTAGTTGATGGAGTGCTTTGTGTTGGTCAGCATTTTCCCCAACTGCTGACGGTGTGCTGCCAGTTATTTCCACCTGCTTCAGGCTGCACACTCGGGTGTTTTCTGCAACATTTTACTCTGCAAAGATTTTACCAAGTCAGAAAGTCCAGCAAATCAGTTACAGGAGCCGGAGGGGGACAGTAGCTGCACTCATACATGAAAAGTTGACAATGAATAACATGTGAAGGGTGAAATGAAGTTTTTGCATGCTTGTCTGAAAAGTCACACATTATATGAACTTCCTAGGCAGAATTTCCTTGTTTTCTTGTCCTTAATGGCCTCATTTCCATCACCGCCTAACCCAATCTGCATTTTGTAGCGCAAATCAAAGCGCTTTGTTGCTCTGAAAGAATACAGACTGAAAACGTCCTTAGAGCCTTTTCTTTTTCAGACACAGAATGATCAAGAGAATATACATCCGTGTTTGCAAAATGTATGAAATGTCCCCAAACAAGCCCTCTGAAACAGCGATGTACCAGTGGATGTTAACTGTAATTAGGCTCAGGAATGTTTACAGTAATTATACACCACCGTGATCCTATATTCTCCCAGAAAGCATAATTAGCTGCTGACACGTTTGTGCAATCATCAAAACACTGCCTGCAAAGGGCTTTCATACAGTAGACAAGAGATTAAAAGCCAAGTTTACAGCAGGTTCATAATGAAAACATGCGTCTTGTGATATTTATATTTACCTCCAGTTACCCAGCATTTAACTGAGTAGAAAGGACATGGTCAAATACTTATCTGTAAAGAATTACTTATTGATGTAACATTTCTAATGATACCAAGTGTACCAAGTGTAACTTGGTTTATACCCATTTACAGCTGCTGGGCTATTGTTCTTACCACCATTTCATAATGGTGCATATAAAGATACAATATTTGCAAATTAGTAAATGAAAATGTTAATGTCTAAAATCCAGAACAACAAATAAGAAAAAAAAACCCACTGGTGCACATGTAGATGAAGCTGTTACATACATGCATCTTATCCTCTGTAAAGTCGTGCTTTGAGCTTAAGGCTAATATCAGCATGCTAACATGCTGATGCTAAGCAAGTGTAGTATTTACCATGTTTACCATCTCAATTTGGCACGTTTGCATACTAACGTTCGCTAATCAGCAATAAAAGTCCTCCAACATAGACGACAGAATAATGATCTGCCACTGCTACAGTCACAGTGGTTAGCCTCATGCCGGCCTTACACCGAACGACTTTTCAAGCAATTTCACTGTCTCAGACAAATTTCCAATGTTGGAATAAAATCATGAGAGTTATGCTAGAGTTGTGGCGCGCTTCCATCATCTCGATCGTTTGGTGTAAGGTGGTTATAAAACCCAGTCCGAGCTTTCTTAAAGTTATAATCTCAAAGATTTTCATTTAAATAAACGTCTGTTAAGTCACTATCTATCGCCAGATGAGGCGACACAACGGTGATTGAGCCTTTGACCCACTGATGAAAGCCCTTGCATTTGCAGTATTATGACCTGGGTGTCGGGAGCGACTTTCCTGGAGAAATCACAAGCGGCGCGCAGTTAGGCTTTTAACGCAACAGACTCGCTCTTCAACTCACCTGTGTGTGAAGCGGCATATAGTTTTTTCCAGCCTCTGCTAGCGTTGCAAGTAAACGGTTGTGGCCGAACAAACAAAGAAAACATCGATGACTACAGACGATGAAACTTGGGAAGTGAGGTCCAAAAAACCACAGTATGTTCAGTCACTGGGCGACTCCATGCATGCAGATGCAGCACGTGTTTACCTTAGTGACAGTTTACAATGACTTTGCATGCTTTGAACTGCCTCTGAAATCACATTTGTTCCTATAAGCCTCAGTAGACAGAAAGCTGCAGGGTCAGGGGTTAATTTCTCTTTCTGTGAAGGAAGAGAACCACGTGATATAGATTGGATAGATGATACTTGAGGCAACATACCCCTGTTTACAGAAGTAGTGTGATGTTGTTATAGAGCCGCAAAGCCTCTTAGGGAGGACGTCGGGGTGGATGGTAGACCGCTGTTCATTTCCCAACAGTCAATAAAATTAACTAATAATTAACCATGACCGTTATCTTTCCCTATAAAGGTCTCGTCACACCAGGAAGTGGCACAGAAAACTAATCTGCGTATCTTCACAAAATATTTGGTTCTCCCCAAGTTTCTTTCTATTTTCTCTGCACTGTTTTTCACTCCGCCTGACATTTTGTTATCAGGACTGTACGTCAGTTCATTTAAAGAGTTTTAGTTAAAAGGGGGGAGAGGTCTCACAGCTAACGAGCTTGCTAATTGGGTTATTCTTGTTATGCAGCAACATTTCTGTCCCCATAAAGTACTTCCTCATATCTTCTTTAAAATGTGTCAAATATTTATAACAAATAGCTTAAATTATAGATTAAGGTCTTCTGTATCACATAAACACAGAATAATGCATATTAATAATACTTTTTTTTACTTTACTGGTCTTTTTTTTTTACACATGCGCTCAATTTTACCATGTCCCCAGGGCAAAGTAATCAACTTCCACAAGAACTATAAGTTAAGTCAAGTTTTTACTCTCTGGCTCTCTGTTCCCTCAAAGGTCAGCACTGAAAAGCTTTCCTGAAAGTTTGGGTACAGTACATGGTTTTCATTGAACAGCAACAATAGCCACCCTTAAATAATACATGACAATATAATAATACTAATAATAAAATAAGACAGTTGAACTTTAGTCTTGTGGGACGTGAAAATGTGCTTTTAGATCTGTTAAGCTACCTCTCGTTAGTGACTTATAATCAAATCAAGTCATCTGGTGACTGGGCAGAGAGATTTCCTGCTATGTAGTTGAACTTCACTGTGTCTTACTGTCAGAATAAGCAACAGTGTGCTATTCAGTGACCCAGTTCCACTGTTTCTGCAGAAATATAATCTGTTGGTGGATATATAGTATCTTTTATTCTGTATCCATAGGAACATATACAGTATACTACACTGACACACAGATACTGTAAGAACTTTACACACAAAACTAGGTCCAAGACTATATCTGAGAGCCTTAATCACACACACACACACACACACTCACACACTGTAGAGCAGATCTTGGAGCATGGCTTCTTCTCTCTTTGCTCTGCAGGGTTTGTCTGCTGCTCTAATCATTTGGTTCCACTGAGACTCTGTTAGCGCAGTGTTAGCCTACATACAGTATGTCTAATTCTTCAGCCTTTAGCACACTGGCCTCATTTCACTGTGGGTTGACAATTGATTTCAATGGCAAAATGTTGCTCAACAGTTTGTGCTTTCAAACCTGTTTTTTAACACATGAAGTAGGACAGTGAACACTGCTGGGTGCTCCAATAGATCAGATGTTGTAGTTGTCGTAGAAGTTCGACTTTTTACTCTGTGATTTCAAAGCTTAAGGAAAAGTCCACCCCAGAAAACACTGCTGTTCCACTAGCTTTTGGCTCTCAAATTTATTTTCTCAATGCATGTTCCTGGTGTATTGATAGTAACACTGTATGTAAACACCTTATCATTTAAAGATATAATCTCGAAGATTTTCATTTAAAAGTGTAGTCTTTGATTCTGGAGAAAGCTTGTTGATATTTGAACTCAACAGCCAAAGAAATACACCTCTCCCTTCAGTGCTCCTTCAAATTCGCGCGAGTAACTCACAGCATTAGTTTGTCCTGTGCACACACTCGAGTTGTGACATATTATACCGAAGTGTTTAGTGGAAACACGGCTAAAGCGTCGGACGACTTGGGTTGGTGGCTCTACCCGAGTCGCTCTGTTTGTTTCCCGTTTACAGAGCCAGGGCTGTGTATGAACACCAGACTTTTTTTTCAGCGCACACACAGAACGNACCTGGGTGTCGGGAGCGACTTTCCTGGAAAAATCACAAGCGGCGCACAGTTAGGCTTTTAACAAGGCTTTTAACGCAACAGACTCACTCTTCAACTCACCTGTGTGTGAAGCGGCATGCTGTTTTTTCCCGTCTCTACTAGCGTTGTGAGTAAACGGTTATTATAGCCAAACAAACAAAGGTTGATGACTACAGACGAGGAAACTGAAACTTAAGTGAGGTCCAAAAACACACCTGCAATTACCAATTATTGCCATAGATGCCGTGAAAGACAATGAAATGAAAATCTTCGAGATTACAACTTTAAAGTCCAACTTTTCAAATTAAATTAATAAGCTAAATTAATAATTAATTAGCTGCTCAGCTGCAGCACATTAAGCAGCATGTAAACGTACCTGCAAGTGTCACTTTGATCCAGTTAGATGCTGGTGTGGTCCTGACTCTTCAATACCATTAACAACATACTGTCTGCCCATGACATGTAGCTACAGAGCAGGTTTGTTTAGTTTGTCTGTAGTTCCCCTGCTGTAGCAGACAGGGATGTTGTGATGTGATGTGATGTACAACTTGTCAGGTATTATCCCTTACTGTAGTAAAGTAGTAGTAGTTTGTTGTAGTGTGGCACTACCTGGACAAGCTACAACATCAAAATGCTGCTTACAGACTGATGTGTCAGTAATTTGTAACAATCTGGAAAGAGTCAATATTTTTTATTATGAGTCATTTTACTTGATGCTTAAGTACATTTTGCTCATACCTCTGTGTTTTTACTCTGAACGAATTTTAAATGCAGGACTTTTACCTTTACTTCTTCGAACACTGATTGTAGTATTCTGTCTTTTCTTAATGTCAACCACCTGCCCTTCTGTCTTTCTCATTGTCCTCTTTTTCTGTCTTATCCTCTGGTACTCTCCCTCACTCTCTTGTTCTTTCTATTCCCATCCCTCCATCCGTCCATCTTTGCCACCATGGCGGCCTCATCTGTTCTTCCTCGCTGCCGCTCTCTTATGGCCTCTCTGCTCATACCTTTAATGTCATGATCTTTAGCAGCCAATGATTTTCAATAGCGAAAGGTGGCCTGACCTTTTCGTCAAAGCCTTCTTTCCGAACCCTCCTAATACAAGGAGGCAGGTTGTTGTGAGAATCTGCTCCTGGCTTCGGTCTCCAGTGATGGCAGCATGTGAACTGTATACAAATGTTTGGGAAAACGGCTATTTTTATGAGAAAGACTTTGTGAAGGGGAAAAGCCAGGCAAAAGTATGGACCCCTAATCGATTTTTAATCTTGTGAGTCCACGAGTCAGAAGGGCAGATTGTAATTTAGAATTTTCTCAATAAACACCGTTTCCAGCAGCAGCAGGCTGCTAAACCCACTGCACCCAACTTGCCCAACACCGCACAGCAGACAGACAAAGTTAGAGACTAGAGGGTGGAGAAAGTGGGACATCAAGCAGATAAAGAGCCAGATTTTTCTCAGGAGATGGTAGAGAAGGTGTTGGTGAATACTCGACTGGACTTTTTTTTATAAATACTTTATTGTGCCCTTGGGGAAATTCATTTTTTCACTTGTTAATTTTTTACACACGGGCCTGAGTGATGGGGCTGCCGCATAGCACAGTATCCCGAGCAGTTTGGGGTTCGGTGCCTTGCTCAAGGGCACCTCGGCAGTGCCCAGGAGGTGCACTGGCACATCCCCAGCCACCAGTCCACACCCCGTACCGTCTGGTCCGAGCTGGACTTGAACCGGCTACCCTCCGGTTCCCAATTCAAGTCCCCACATACAGCATATAGCAGACATAGAGCAGGTGGACACAAACACGACTCCAAGTCAATGATAATATTCCTATGTGTAATAGACTACTGTTGCTAACATGTTAACCATAACAACTTTATAATGTGGTATTATGTCAGACGCTTGTGTTTTCAGCTTGTTCTTTAGTTCTTCTACCCCAGGTGGATAAAAAAATTAATGAAGGCAGCTTTAAAACACAGTATTTGCACAGAATATTGCAAATCTTCCACTAATGTCACCACAAACACATCTCCGCTTTTGGCTTCTGATATACGAGCTGAGCGTAATGTCCACTGCTTGGCCTGTCGGCTGCCACCTCTGGTTGGTGGGTGCATTACAGTTTTTGCTTGCCTGAGTGTGGAAACTGGCAGCTATCAGGAATAAACGTTTTGATAATTAGTGTTAAGGCTACAAACAACCCATATTAAGGGTACAAACAACCCATAATGCAGCACTACTATTCTCCATTCAAAAAGAATCTGCTGGTTCAAATATGTAAATGTGTAGTCCTCAAGTATAATACAACCAGCACTTTCCCAAACATCATTTTGTTGTTGAAATGTTGTCCAATGTGGCATCAAGAGACTTCTTTTAATTTGGAGGACCTGTCGGTCTGAAAAGAGAATGTCGGGGGAACAAAAAGAAATGGCATGAATGTGATAATCAATTAAAACATTTAGTTCAGTGGTCACCTCCATTGTCAACTGACCGGAGCCACAACAACCTGGAACTGCAGTTTCTGCTGCTGCAATAACTTAAACTTTTATATGAGTGGATGACTCCAGTAATTTGAAGCTATAATTTAGTAATTTTTGGGCATTAATTATTAAATCTAGGTAATGAATTACTAATGTGTGTGCACTAATTATCAGAAAAATGTACCCTTGACACCTCCCCAGCTCTGTATGATTGTGATATATTTAAATATTGTTTCTGTGTTACACAGTGGCGGTGGATGTACAGTAGTTAATGAAATTATGACTCAACTGCAACAGAAAGGCAGAGAGAGTTTACTCATTACTCACCAGTGTCCATGTCTGCCCGTGGTTAGTCACGTCGGCCAACTGCAGGTATACTGTATTACACTGCATCCATTAAGGCGAGTAAATAAACCTAATGAAGATGTTAGTGGTTAACTCTCTCAAAGAGAAGAGCAATTCACATAATAAAACGAGATGTTTAAAGGAAAATATCACCTCACTAAACTAATCTAGCGGCTGATTTATGTGTTGTGCTGCCGCCATCACTGCGGTGGCGGAGTTGAACTGAACTTTGGCAGTAAAAGCCGAGATGTTCGGGTTGTTCAAGGTCGAAAGTCGCTTCCTCCGACACATCAAGGTAGTCTGTAAATGTGGAACTTATCAAGTCTCAAAGGACTAGGACTAATTAATTACGACACAGCCTTTGGGAAAGAATAACATTATCGTACCGCTTCTGTCCGACACAGTGGGCGTGGAAGTGCTGTGTGGAGTAAATCATCCGGAAATACTTCAAACTTCCTAGCCTGTGATTTAAATCATCAAACTCCATGATTTTTTGCATTATAATCAGATAAAATACAAACAGAAATCTGAAACACATTCATAAAAGAAGGAAACAGTTATAAAAGTGGAATGCTGGTCAGGAAACATACCCAGTACCCAGAACCCAGCTAGCAAGAGAAATGCAAGCTGCTTGCTCTTTAACTGTCAGTGCCGCTCAGAATGCTTCAGACTAACTGGATTTATCTGTAGTTGGTTGGTTAGGTTAAAGAAAATGAAAAAGCTTTTCCAAACTAATTGCACACTTCATGAGGCTTCTCTATTGACAATAAATGGCAGACTTTGTCCTTGTGGTATTTTAAAGCCAAATTACACAGTAGTGGTGACAGTTAAAAGCAAGAAAATTACCCATGTCCTTCAAAAATCCTTGCTGCTGCTGCAGTTGTCAGCAGAGTTGATCTGTCAGTCTGCAGTGAGTGGCCGTCTGTGGTAATGGAATCAAAGGAACCCTGTCCAGTTTTTGTGTGAGCCATGTGCTGGTGAGCATGTCTCCAAGTAGTTTCTATCTTGTGTTACACTGGCACACACTATGTGATACACATCTGTGCAAAGTGGTGCAGTGCAAATAAAAGAGGAGGAGAAGACAGCAACAAGCTGATGAACAATACAGCTTTCAGTTTTCTTCTACTTAGAATTTTTTTTCAGAGGTACAAATGAAATATATGAGTGGTCCAGAACTGTCGTATGAGTTCTTTTCTTCACAGGGGGGAAGACCATGCACGTTTTTGGAGAGAAAAGATGGATTTAAGCTAAACTGTGATTGTTTACAATGGAAACTCCATAGGAGATCTCTGCTAAGTTGATTTATTAGTATATTTGTAAATCAATGATAAGTCGTTGTCAAAGTAAGGAGATTACCTTTAGTTATTTGCAAAGACAGATTTAACCACTGATGCTACAAGTTTGCATCTTAAAAAATAAAGGTTGTATCCTGTGTCATGTACTGTATATGGCTTTAAGTTTCAAGTTTATTTAAGGAGGATGGATAGAGTGAGCATCTAAATGAGCACTGTTGCGTGATGTCAGGTTGGAGGTGTGAGTTAAGAAATTGTCTGTCAGTGGAGAAATCTGGATTTGAATTTCTATTTATGCAAAATTCACCTTGTTTTTGTGTCCCCGTGAAACACTGAGTCATTGAACACAACTCTTTGACCAACATCTTTTACTCTTATTTTATTTAGCTTACAAGCAAGCAGCCTTGTCTGAACAAGAAGTCTTCAGAAAACAGACCAATGGAAATCTGATGTGTGATCCTAAATGTGGTCAACAGGAATAATGTAGTCCTGCTTTTAAAAAAAACACATTTGTAGCCCTACTAGTGGCTCACGGGATGGCAATGTTGGTCTGTCAGTCAGTCAGTTTACCACTTTGGTGATCATCAGACTTTTCATCTAGCGCCATCATCAAGTCAAAATTTCAAATTGCCCAATACTTTGTTTTTTGCCTGCCTCAGATCCTGGGTCAGGTCTCGGTTGCTATTGTAAGGTCTAAAATAACTGGTTTTCAGCTGTAGTGCAAGATGTGCATGTTAACATGTGGTGTCTCCCAGAAACAAAACAATGTTTCTGCACCAACAACTAGCAACATCATCTGACATTTCTCTGACTGTGGAAACTTGAGGCGAGTTTCCTCTCAAGTTGTTAGCAGTGCAATTACAGACCTAGTTATGTGTAAAGAAGATCAAATGATATTCCACCATTAAGTGATGTTTATTTTTTGAGGTATTATCACATCCCTTCAAGAGTTTTGAACTTTTTAAAGGCCTGATATTTGCAAACTGCATTGATCCATTAGCAGTGTGCAATGGTCCATATTAAGTCTGGCATTAAAGGCAAATGTCAGAGGGATTACAGCCCCAAAGCTCAGGTACTGACTCACCGTGGCAATTAAGATAAAAATGAATGTATTTTTACTGTTCCTCCGAGTTGGTGCCTGGTTTGCCTGGTGTCATCGGTCTCGCGGTGCCTCATTATGTTCACTGTGATTCACAGAGATCGACTACAGCACAAAAAGACACTTTCACAGCACAGAATGTGGTGTGAGAGAGTAACTTGGATTATACAAGCATCGCATTGCATGTCCTGTAGTCTCGGAACATCAGTGTGAAAACCAGACTGGACCTGGTGCTAAAGGAATACTTCACCAAAAACTTGTGTTTAGTATCAAACACTCACCGCTGGAAACCTCTGAAAAGTTTGTGATTGTTCCTTCACAGAGAACAGCAGCATTAGTCAGCATGCTTTCCCAGCAGTTTCAATGGACTCCAACAGCAACCCAGTTTCATGGCAAAAAAAGTTCAAAATGTCAATACAAACTCCTCAAACCACTCCTGCAGCTTTTCCACTGTGTGTTTGTTTGCTCAGTATATGCCAAACACCAAAAAATGTGGTAAAATACACAGCCTGGTGAGGTTAGCCAAGTTTACGTCTGTAGCTTGCCGGTGTCAGACTGTTTCTTGGTCGGGACGCGTTGCCCGGCAAGCAAGCTTATTTACCAAAATGTCACATTTTTCCTTCATACCATAGCTCTAATTTATTTCTCATGGCCAAAGTCTTTCCCAAACCTTAACCATGCTGTAATTGCCAAGCACAGATATTCCAGAAAGTGAGAAGTGTAAGAACATTGGCATTATTTGTTAAAAAAAAAAAAAAAAACCCAAAAAAACAACGTAATAATTTCCGAATCGCACAATATGGACATTCTTAATTGCTGATAGGGTTGTAGACTCTTGTTCCAAGATGACAACATAATCTTGTTTACAGACAGTCTTCTCTTTAATTAAATAAAATGAGTACAAAATAGTTGTTTTGGTGTTAACTGATCCCTCTGACACTGTTTTCACATTTAAAACAGTATTGGTAGTATTATTGCATCACTGTGTAGCACCCCTACCACTAACAAACATAAACACTCATATTTCCACCAAAATATGGCTTTATACACATCTTCCACTTGCCGCTTGTGTGGTTAGCTGTAGTTGCGAGCATCAAACATAAACAGCTATGCTAACACCAAAGCTGTGTATTTAGCCATATTTTAGTGATAATATCAGACAAACAGTAGGAGAAGCCGATTTTGTGTGAGTGGTTTGATACGTTTCTGTGGATGTTTTGATACTTTTTTAGCCCTGAAACTGAGTCACCAATGGAAGCCAGTGTAACTAATGTGAATCGAAGCTGATCGAAGCTGACCACAGCTGACGGCCACCACAAGGAGGAAAGCTACAAACTTTTGAGAGCCACCATTCTAGTCTACAGGAGATGAGTGTTTGATATTCAAAGATAGGATTTTGGTGGAGTATTCCTTTAACACTCCAGAGAACAAGAGAAAGGGAGAAAGAGAGGAAAAGAGGGATGCACAGAGAGAGAAACTGAAAAAGAAAGAGAGAGAGACGAATCAGACGCAGACAGATAGTGATACTGAGTAAAGGAGAAGGATTGAAAAACAGAAAAATAAAACCCACGGAGAGACTAACGGAGAGAGATGAAAAGAGAGATTGAGAGTGAAAGAGTTATCCACAAGCTGTATATCCAGGTCACTTCAAAGTGCTAAGAAAACCCCAAAGCAAAGCCTCGTCCTGGGCAGACGGCCAAGCCTGACCTGCCCCTCCACTCCTTCCATTAACACCCCTCCCCGGACCCAAAAAACTGCAGGAGATTTAGTGCAACTGCAGAAAGTGTATATTAAACATTGGCAGCTTAAATAACGCTCCCCATTAACACCTCCGAAGTGGATTATGAATCACCAATAACGAAGCGGCCTAATTTTTTCTTGTTCCCGAGTTATCAGTCATTGTTCCCATCAAAGGTTTATAGGCCCCAGGAGGGGACAGCACCGGAGAAGTCGGCCCCACCAGAGTAATTGGAAGTTGGGAGTTGAATGTGAAGTGGAATTAAGTTTTAGAAACAGAGTGAGATAGTGAGAGGAAAGAAAGAAAGAAACAAAGAAAGGCAGGAGGCACTGTTACAGAAATATTGGTCTGCCTGTGAGACTTTTATGTTGTCGTTTCAATCACAAGAGCAGGGAGACATCCTGTTCCTGTAGGTTGGAACATTTCACATTCATTTGTTGGATCATCCATATTTAATGTGTGGTGCATAAATTTAATCTTTTGTTATTAGATATTTTACAATCAACTTCTGCCTGAGAGACCTCCAGGAGCAAAGTAATCTTAACTGGGGGGTTTTAATTGTATAAGTAGGAGATATTGGATGTGTGTTTCGATGTGTGTAAAAACACTTGCACCTGCAGTTTTCGATGTAAGTCCGAACACCAGCGGCATCTTGATGCTCGTCAACGCGTCAGAATCCCCCACTGTCTTATTTCCCGGCACATTCGCTCCCCGGATTAGCACATCCCGACTGCTGTACCTTCACTACTACTTCTGCCTGTATGAGTGTGTTTACATCCATTCAGGTATCCTAGTTATGATCAGGTTTTTGGAGTATCACGGTTATGCGTTCCACATGTGTTAACACCATATCCTGGTCCCAGAAACCTGGATATGCTAGCTGTAGTCCTCAGTAAATCTTGTGGCATGTAAACGCTATATCCAGGTTTCTCATCGTTCTCTGCCATGTTTGTAGATGCATCATCAATTCAAATTACCTCGACAGCCTGAAACCAAACTGTGTTCATCCTCAACTGTGGAGGTTGCTTAGTCGCCATAGAAATGAATCAGCTGGAGACTTGAGAATAGAGACTTGGACTGAAGTCGGACTGTCAGAAATACAAAAAAAAAAGGTTTTGAGTCCAAAGTCTCCATCCCATCCCAAGAAAATTTTGATCAAACACCAAAAATAAAGTCTCAGTTTTTTTGAAAATGATCCTCTTTTTATTTTATCTGTTCAGCTAATTGTTCAATTAAATCTGTTTAATTAAAGTCTATAAAATTTAAATCCCAACATAAAGATCTGGATTCGTTTCAAAGCTTTCCCCACAGTCGCCTAAAAGTGGTGACATTCAGATATGTCAGAAAAATAAATAAGTCACACACTATAAAATATCCAGCAAAAACATTACACAGTATAATATATAAACAAGTTAACACCCCCAAGAAAACGATTATATTTACGCCTTCCATTGAAGACTTCTTGTCCTCCAGAGTCCACTGGCTCCTCTAAAGTTAAAGATGTATTAAGTAATTTAGTGTCTAGACAGGGAGTGTTTCTTCCGATACAGAGTGAGTTTGCAGCCAGAAATCTCAGCAGTTGAAGTAGTTGTTTAGTCACTGGTATTGATTTGCAAACCCTATCAACCCTCTGCAGCTTTTGTGCTGCAGGGCAGTAAAAATCTTACTTATTGCTCCTTTAAAGCAAAGGAGAACGAGGTTGAATTAAAGTCAACAGGCAGGAAGGCAGGGAGACAGGTAATCAGATGTACGGTATGGTTCAGACAGCCCAGCAGACAGTCGCATTACTGCAGAGACAAATAGTCGGACAGTGTAATAGGCAGACAGACAGGCAATCACGCAGCCACTCAGGAAGGGTCGGTTAATCACAGAGGGATTTCCTGAGCAAGAGAACAGGACGGAGCGGTCAGAACGGCGTGTCTGTAAAAGGCTGTATCGTCCTGTGGACCGCAGCGTGCTGGGCGGGGACTTCCTGCAGTCACGCTACGATGACAAAGACTCGGAGGTGTGGATTCTGGTGTTTAAATAGTCCCAGAATGTAGGCTAAGAAACACGTAGTGATAGTGTTTTGCATTTTTTTTAAGTCCACACTGTAACACAAAGGTTAAGAGAGCACCTCCCTCACCCAGGTTTCTTTTTTTAATCACACAAACATTCTTCCTAGTACAGTTTTGACGCACATTTTTTGAAGTATCTAAATGTATTTAAACAAACACACGACGTGGAATTACAAGGTCTTTTATTGTGACAGGTTTCTTGTAGAAAAATGTGGAATTTGCAGTGAGAGCTCCACTCGGTGGGAGGGCAGCGACAAATTCACAACTTCAATGCACCTTTTTAAATCTCTTGATAATAACATAGATAACACACATAATCATAAAATGGGACCGCCGAGTCACAACATAACAAAACGAATACAGGACTTGGAATAACAATTTAAAACTGCACTAATCAATATTTTTAGATTAACAAGGAACACACAGAGAATTATCACTGAACTCTGCTGTTCCCCTCATTCTACAGATCATTTTAACCCCTTTTAGCTCACTGTTTTGGTTTTATGGCACATTTACTGTTTGGTTTAGTGTTACAGGTCTCATTGACCCTGTCTCCAGCTTGGCACCAAATGGCAGACTGGCAAAATGAACATAGTGGAGCATTTAGCAGCTAAAGCGCCAGATATTTTTCTCAGGATTGATGATTAAAAACATGACTACAAGTGAATGCTAAAGCTGCTCTGTAACTGCTGGGTGTGTAAATAAACAACTGTTTGCTAACATGTTGGCCATAATAACTTTGTAAGGTGATAATTTGTGTGTTTACATTAAATGATGAACTGACTGCTTGGTTAAACAGAAGTGTCACAATGTCAAAGGACCAAGTTGTTAACTAAAGTCAATTTATAGATTAGATCAGTCGAATAGTTGTGAGTTAGCCAACATAAACTGATGTACAGCAGCTAATTTGTACATATGTTTCTTAAAGGTGTATTCCAGTGATTTATTTAGTGTTGCACTTCCATAAAGTTGGGGGACTTGCAATAAACCGATTAAAGAAGAATGGTCATAATCAATGCAGCAGAAATCGAGACATTCTGACTTTCAGACCCCAGTATGACTCCAAAAACACTATCCTACATTACACTCTCCCTGCCTGCCATGTTTTGAAGTCCCCAGCTTGTAATGCATGGTTTCTGTTATAAATTTCTATTCTCCAAGCCTTTCTCTCAATTCATTTTGTCAGACTTGACCCCCTCAAGAGCCACAAGAGATACAACTACCACTACGTTGATTTTCATGTGTAAATCGGTGACGTAAAGAAATTATATATTTCACAAAATGTCAGTTTTCCATTTCCGTTCCACTCCTGCCACTATTCAGTTAATATTGGGCAAATCTTGGTAATGACTAGTAAAACTCAGTAGTTGTGGAACAACTTGCTCTGAGTGCCAAAGTGAACATTTTTCAGTTCCTTAACACTTCCATGTTTCGTCTTCGTGTCACAACACAGGGGCACTTGAGCGACCCCAACACTACCCAGCTGCCCTTCTGGTTGGCCCACATCCCCTCTGGTCGGTGCCACTCTGATGTGACCTTTGGGCAAAAATTAACCTTCATGGAGGAGGTTCCCTTACATCATTGAAGCCCCTCAAAGAGTGCAGACTATAGCAGGTGGTCTGGTGTTATCTGTGTGTGCCTGGCATTGTGCCTCTGTGTTTACTCACTGTGTTTTTCAAGATATCTTCATATTTGATGTTATTCATCACATTTCAAAGGAAACATCCCGCTACCATAAATGGAAATGAGACTTCCAGTCAGGCTTTTACTGTCAATTTCATGGTCATTTTCTTTTCGGATAATGACCTCCTGAGAAATGACTGTTGGTATGACACACACTCACAAATACAATACATGCATACACACACCTGCACAAAGACACGACACACATGAACACAGCATCGTACCCACACAGTCACATACACATCTGCAAAAACAAAATACACACCATTGCACTCAGAAATGTATCAGACACACTCAGTGGAGAGCGAGGAAATCCCAGAGGTCAGCCATCTTGGCTCTGCTCATGTAATGATGGTGGGGTTTTCCTTTCTGTGGAAACACTGTTAATAACCAGAGTAACCAGCTAAATGCCAGTAAGTGTTGACTTGGCTTATTATAGAAATTTCCACATTCATGTAGCTTGACATTTAACACATTTTAACATTAAATAATTAATATTTCAGCAACAATCCAATGCAGTCAGTAATGTCTAGATTTGTACTTGATGGAATTATTTACACTTGTATTTCAAGCTGTAAACTTGATCGGATCGTCAAAGACACATTTTGGAGTAGGCCTAGTGGGCAGATTTCCGCCATGTTTCCCTGTACTACTTCCAGTTCACTATAATGAAACTAGCTATCAACTTCTTCAAAATCCTCACTGTTAAAGTAATAGTTCAACATTTTGGGAAATATGCAATTAAGCATATATTACTTTCCATTTGTTAAACAAACAAGATACATCATGTTAATTAGTGAGCTTTAGGGGTGTCGGTAGGTGTAATTTTAGCCATGCTAGCAGCGTACCTCTAAGGATGGCAGTGTCGGTTGGTCAGTCCACCACTTTGGTCTTACTTTTCCTGTAGTGCCACTATGAGGTTGACATTTGTGGTTTTGAATGAAATATCTCAACAACTATTGGATTGATTGTCATGAAATTTGGTATAAACATCCATGTCCTCCTCTAGATTGATTGTAATAACTTTGATGATCCTTAAAGTTTCCCTATAGCGCCATCATCAGGTATAAATTTAAAGTATTCAAATTAATTTGAAATTTAAATACCTTGGTTTATGACCAAATATCTGCAAAACTGACATTCCCATCAGCCTCACTTGTAGTTGTGGTAACATTACCATTTTTACATGCTAAACGAAGATGTTTAAGCATTTAGCTCAAAGCACCACTGTGTCTTTATGCTAAGCTAAGCTAATTGCCTCCCAGCTACACCTCTGTACTTACATACTTACAGACAGACATGTGAATGATCTCAATATTCTCGTCTCAGTCTTGGAAAGAGAGTGTATAATCACTTACACCACATTTTGGCTAAAAACCAACTCTGCAACCACTGACTATGGATTTTATAGGGATTTTTTTGCATCGTACACGCCTTCATTTATTTTTAATTTGACCTAACATACACTTCTAGCCAATATGAGTGTGTGTAGCCTACTGTTGTAAGTTACCTCTGAGGTACATCAAATAGCAACAGTTCTGGTAAAAATGGTTCCCTCCAATTAAATAAAACACAATAGCTTTACTGTACTGGAGAGCGCGACTGAAGACACTTTGTGAAACTCAGTCAAAAAGTAGGAAAATATATCCCAAGTTGAAACCTAGGTTTTTGTTGACCTTGGCAAACAGCTTGTCCTTCGATCCTTGTCCTCTACTCACAGTGATGTTTGTTCTTGATTGTCTGAAAATAATCCTTTTAGCTTTTCTAATCCTCCTGTCTCTCTGTAAGCAAGGTGTGTGTGTGTGTGTGTGTGTGTGTGTGTGTGTGTGTGTGTGTGTGCGCGCACCTCCCCTGTCTGCCATGACTACTGTTTGACCACAATGCAGCACTAAATGTTCTCAACCAGAGAGGACTGAGGACAGGTGAAGCCTCATTAAGAAGGTAATGATGGTTGAGAGAAAGGAATTCACACATACACACACAGACTGACTGACTGACTGACTGAATGTTACCACCTTGTGTATTTTTCTCTGTTAGAATAAAAGAAATGTCAGTAGTTGAATGACTGTGTGTGTCTCTGTGGGTGAGACGTGTGTGGGTGTCGACATAGGGAGTGTATGAATAACAGAGTGAATGTGTGTCTGTATTCATCTTAAATTAAAATTAAATTCAGACCATATTTTTTTGGTGTAAATTGCACCTTTTCAGGAGCACTTTTGTTCACCTTTTGCAGCGTGTATTTGCAAATGAACACTGTACAGTTTGTACCATTGAGAGTAGCTTATGCTTAAATCATTATATCCCACACTTCTTCACCCCCGCTGGAGGCTGATGGCAGGCACTTACAGAAGATAATGGTACCATCTCCTCCATTTTGTCTCCTGCCAGTTGAGTGTCTTTCCCTCAACTCTTCAATTTTTCATAGTTTTGTTTTTTGTTGACACTGTGGTTTACATGAGACTGTTATTGTCTGAGGAAAACCTGCTCCATTCAGTGGCGTCTTGGTGGCTTACAGTTGGCTACGGCTTCAACTGCACTTCTCATTTAAATGACACCTTGGACTTTTGTTTCACTGAGTCTCGCTGTCTCACAATAAGATGTCATGAATCCCTTAAGGTGACTCACAGGGTGCCACACCTAAAAAGGGGCAGCAAAGCAGAGAGTTTTAATTAACGCCGTGGACTGGAGCAGGGGGTGACACCTAAACCAGATCAGTGGCTAGAGCCTGAGCCCATATCTGGTTTTAGACTGGAAAAACATAGCTGCTTGTTCAGAAACATAAATATTTGGCGTTAGAAATACGCCATGCAGTTGCTAAATGTTGAATTTTTTTTAGCTGTTTTGAAATTTAAGTGACAGCAAGTCTGTGGCAATTCTATTGAGATTTGGCCACATTGTAATGGTATCAAACACAGTACTAAAGAAACAAGAAATACAGACTTTTGTGTGTTCAGAGGTGAGAAGTGTAGCTGCAATGCTACATCAGTGTTTCCCATACATAGGCTCTACTTGGGCGGCCCGCCCAGGTAGATAAAAATTCCAATCAAGGCGCTCAATTGTCATTTCATAATGTACAAAGACCAGCGGCACCCCACCTCCTTCTCAAGAAAATGTGCGTCAGGCGTGCGTGACAGAGCGATTTGGTAGGCGATTGTTTTTTCCAATGCCGATAATAAAAACACCACACTCAGCAGTTTGTGTATTGGATGCCCAAAATGTCATATTTAATGTGTTAACCTTACACATCTTATTTTAACTTACGAGGGTTCATGGCTCATGAGTGGATATTATGGGGGGACATGTGGGTCCGTATCCCCCTTTCCTGGGAAAAACCATGAGTTGTCCCCCTCAATATATCATTGATCATCAACTATAATTTGAAATAATATGATAATATGCATTATTGTGCTCATTATAGACACAAAATAGTGCCCGTCACACGCCACGGCACCTCACGCCGCGCCATCACACACAGCGCTGTCACACACATCACACGCCGCGCCACCCACCACCACAAGTAAATTCTCAACCTGTGGGAAACACTGTACATAGTGCAGATGAAAGTTGCTTGTGGTGTGAACGTCGGACGACCATGTCAGGCAGTAGCATTGGAGGTTAGGCTTACTGCTGGACATGGTGTTCCAGTTGAAGGCATTGATAGACTCTGGGCAGCAGAGGTGGTGAAGCTGGTGTTGGAGTAGGATTTCCTACGACTACAGTTTATTTATAGTGCACCAATGCACTTTCAAGTACACTCAAACATTAACAGACTGTATCTATAGTCTTATATGTTACCTGAGCAAATCATACATACATCCTTCAGTATGGATACTTGTATTGGTAATAATTCCTTTCGCAATGTCTCTAGGCCCTCTCAACATTAACAGAAAAAAATGGCAAAACTCTTCTAGTAAGCACACAACTAATAACCTGTTGTAATGACAGCATAGATGTAACTAATAACCATGTACTGTATAAACATGTAATACCATGTGTAACTGATGATAGCACAGGTGTAACTAATGACACTGATGATAGCACATATATGATGAACAACATTGAAAGCACAGGTGTGATTAATAACATCATTTAACACATTTAACTAATAACACTAATGACAGCACAGGTTTATATAATGACAGTAAGTGTCCCATTAAGCCATGTCAGCGAGCCAGGATGTACAATACCAGTGCCCTCGAACTGGAACACCTTGATGGAATGCAGACATTATTGATTAGTAGTTACTGTACGCCCATTTGCAGAAGAAATATGAGCAATAGGTTTATTTCTAATGGAGCATTTGGAGAATACAGCGTAGTGTCTAGATAATAATAATAATAATAATAATTCAAACTTAAACTGTGATTTTTCAAAATGGAATGATATTTTACACTATACTATAACTACTGTATATACACTAATATAGATATTCTTAGACTTTAAGAATAGAAATCAGCCACAACAGCTCCAGGTTTAGCTTCCACACTTGGACTTCTGTCAGAGGAGGATGTCAAACATTGCACCAGTACAGGCCAACTGTCACACTTGGTGTTTAGAGGAATTCTGGAACAATAATTGTGCTGAAAGCCTGGTAATAACATCTCTGAACATGGTGCCAGGGGCTCTGCTGACCCTTGGCAGTGTCCCTGGTTTCCATCCACTGCCCAGAACAAAACAACAGAGAACACTTTATTTATAGTGTGTGTCAACCAGTACAGTTGGAAAGGTCAGCTGTGGGGCGTCCCAGTGACTCAGCGGGATAAGGCGCCTGTCAAACTATGCATGAGATGATGCAAGACCGTGTATAAATCTTTTATTTGCTTGTGTTTTATCTGCCTATTCCATTTCTGGTTCTGTTTGTTGTATCCATGTCACAGGATTATTTATTCAGTTTTATTTATTTCAGTATTTGCATTTTAATCATGCTTCTACATTATTGTTCTACATTATAATTATTATTATTCTTTGGTATTTTGATTGTCCCTCATCTTCAATTGCATTATCCTAATTTCCTGAATGAATGAATGATTAGAAAAAAGATATATATATATATAATGTAAAATTCATTGTTCATGTTTTGTAAGCATGCTTCAATTAATTGCTTTGTACACAGTTCGGTCGTTATATTACAACTACACAATGGCCAAAAGTATGTGGACACAAGAATATTACACCCATATGTGGGTTCTCAAGAAGCAAACAGTGATTGTAAACAAATTACCATTGCTGTAATGTTGATTTTAACTTCCACACATATGTGATGCCCTTAATTTCTTTTAATCTGAGGAAATTTCCTGGGAATGCAGGGTGCTTTTGGTCCCAGCTTCACTTACAAACAGGTGGAGACATTCACATATGCCCAGTCCAAATACGCTCCTCTGCAGCTGGCTATTCATCAAAAAGAAAACATGGCTGACAGTATGGTAATGTTTGGATTTTAGCATGGAAATAAGGATGAACTCTAGAAGAAGATAACAAGATGGCAAGAAGAAAGCAATCCATCAAGTAAATCCCCAAACAGCCATTTCTGCTTGTTATATCAACAGCATTGGAGCTGAATGGGCATTTTGAAACAAACAGTTCTCATCTATCAGCTAAGTAAACCAGTTGGTGCTTCAAACTTCACTTTCTTTTTTTGTTTTTGAGATGTATTTTCCATTTTTTTCTCCCAATTTGGAAAGTGTAATTTGATATGTACCACTGTAATTGTTTCTGCTATCTGCTGGCATAATATAAGGTTCATACTACACTGTTCCACCAGCTACTAGTAGGATTTGCAGCAGCAAGGCTGAGATCCCTCACCGGCTTCCCATCAGTGAACACGGCTAATTGTGTTTGTTGGGGAAGCATGACCAAGCTGGAGGTACAGTGACAGGGAATCGAACTTCTGGTCTCTCTGTGCTGGTTAAGAATTTTACACTTGTGCAACCTATACAGTTCACAGTTGTAGTAGTTACTAGGAGCACTAAAGGTTTTTATCATTTTTGTGGCTATTTTCCTGTTGCTATTTTTCATGAATGTAGCTAGGTAGCTAGCTAGCAATATAGGAAGATGACATCCGCATTCTTAATCCTGCCTACAAACCTCTGATTGACTTGGTTTCTTCCCCAACCAAAGGAGCGAAACGCCAGACATATTTGAATTGCTGAAAAAAACAAAGATACTAGAAACAAAGCACCAAGTTCATCCCACTGGAGTCCACTGTCTTTCTACCTGTTAAATAGAAGTCCAGTATATCCTGGTGTTTAAAGGCTGGCACCTACTCCTGAGGAAAACAGCTGCTTAGGCTTTCCTCAGCCGCTGGTTTCTTTGACAAAAGCTGCATAGAGCTCCACACTGCTGCTCAGCTGACAACCTCTTCAGAACAGAGGGAATAGAGGGAATGAGAGTAAATATCAAAAACATCACTTAATGGAGCTTTGAGATGTGCTTCTGATGGTTCTTGGGGCAACTTGATTATGGGTCCTTCCTAAAATGTTTTCTATTTGAAAATATAGAAGGGATGATGTTGGTGGTGTTTTGGTGAAAGTGCCACCTTTTCTCACAGGTGTTATCAAGAAACAAAGAGACTATAGATGCTGTAACAGCAGACAAAATGGTGAAACAGCTACAGGTCAGCTGATGGAAAGGACTACATAACCTCTCCATTTAACCTTTTTCAAGGACAAAAAAAAATGAATTCACTTGCATGGCCTGACTCTTAAGTTCTTTATAAGTAAGTTTACTGACACCAGCAAGAATATCTCTTTGCTCTTCTTCGCTTACTCCTTACAGATGCACCGTTGCACCATTTCGACCTTAAAACAGCTTTGTACTTTTTACATTTCTATTTTAAAGGCTCACCCTGTCATTAAATTCAGTGCCTCCCCCCATACATAAAAACTGAATATCTGAACTCCAGGCCTCTTTGCTATTTTGTTTTACAGTTGTGGAGAGATGCAGGGAGTTTGTACTTCGTCCTTTTGGGCAATTGTGAATTTAAATAAACAGCATGTTAGGTTTCGTATCACAGGAAAACATGCCACTTTTCTGTAATGTTTTATTCAAGATCAGTCAAAGATATCAGAAACCATTTTCTTGTAGTGACAAACAGCAAAAAATAAAACTGGAGGGACAGAAAAATGAGACATAAATCTTAGTCCCCCAAATCCACAGACTCCTCTGAATTCAGATAAGAATCATTTGGCAAAAACAAACAGCAGAATAAAAATATGATGGAACCATACTTGCAGGGAAATGAGGGCCCAAAAAGTCAGCTGTGGTTGCTGCCAACCACATCCAACCATTGGTTTTAGGAGGTGTACTCCTCATAAAGATACTTTCCAAATGAACTGTGTGTGGACGGCCCATTACTTCACACTCTCAGATCATTCCTAAGTGCTAATAAAGAGCAGCTCTAATCAGATTCCCAATTAATTGATTGTAAAGACCATGGGAGGCTGCTTGAGTCAGGATCTACCCCGTGAAGCCAAAACGTAAATGTTTACTTCCACAAAGAAGAAACCAGGATTTAGGCGTTTAATCGAGACATTGATTCCTGTGAGGAAGCTGTTGTTGTGTTTTTTCAGCAGGAATGATAGCTATAAGATTCATGTTGTTACTCGAATTACGCAGAGAGACAGATGGGGATTTGCTATGATTTGTTAATTAAGTCATATATACTTGTTTATGGGAAGGAAATACCATCATTCTGATTCAAAACAGTAGTGCAGATTTGTGTCACACTGGCAGCCACAGAATTCATGGCTCAGAGAGTGGAGATTTATATATTTACCCCAGCCTGTTTCCCTGAAAGAGCCAGCTGAAGAAACAAAAACACTTAGTGCTATTTTCACCACTTGGTTTTAAAGAAATCTGGTGCTGACTGCCTCGTACTGAAATAGACTTAGGTGGGATTGCTGAAAATCCCCCCAGTTTTCACGGATACCCCTCTTCTCAATCCACACCCACTGTGTGTCCCCTTCACGAGTCCTCATACCTAAATGACAAATAGGCGGTTTGTCAGTGCCTTCCCACATAACCTTTATGACAGTTCCAATCATGATTATTATGGCCATCCTCAGATCCGCTATGCTATGGTTAAGGTTTGGTTAAGTTTAGGCAACAAATACTACTTGTTTAAGGTTATGGAAAGCCTGTGGTATTGGTTAAAAGAAACCACCTTTGACTGGGATGCGAACTATCCACATCTGAATACATCGTATGCTCAAGCACCCCCATCGATCTCCTCTCTAAAAGGTGTTGTTGTGGCATAACAGTACTTCCTCCTTTGCTTCTGAGAGACAACAGCCATTATGAGGATGTGTGTTTTAAGTGTCTAAACAAATGACCAATGCTATCTTTTTTCCAGATAATGACATCAGAAAAAGTCTCCCACTTTATAATAAGTACCTAAATTATATAACCTCTGCTTTTTATATCTTATATACCTCTGCGAAGGTGTTTCTTATCTTACCAAAACAACATACACATCCCCAGCTGTTTTACTTGTGTGTTGGGTGGTCTTCCATGGAGATATTTATTAAAAAAAAGTAAAATATGTTAAGTGAGAACTTTCAACAGTCTCTATTTTGTCAGGTTCTACAGAATCTGTTCTGTAAGGATTTTGCTGGTTGGTGAACTTTGTTGAAAGTTCACGTACGTGTTTTTAGTCACGTTAGCGGCTAGCTACTTCGAGCGTGACCCGGGTGTTGGCCGCGACTTTCTTGGAAAAATCACAAGCGGCACACAGTTGGGCTTTTAATGCAACAGACTCGCTCTTCAACTCACCTGTGTGTGAAGCAGCGTACTGTTTTTTCCGGTAACATTGTCATTGTGAGCATGCTGAGAGCATTTAGCTCTAGCACTGCTGTGCCTATACAACCTCACAGAGCTGCTAAATAGGCTATGGCAACCCACAAGGAGTACAGTCAGACAACCAAATACACAAATTGAGAAATGCACCTCTGGTGTCGTAGCGCAACTACAATAAAGTGATCAAATACTGCCATGAAATGTGAGCCACAAAAAAACACCAAAATCCAACTTATTTAAAAACTATAGGATTGCAGGCTCTCTCTCTCGCATGCATGCAAACACACACACAAAACCACGTTTTTAAATTGATCAGTAAATGGCTTAGAATTAATCAGCTCCAGTTAACTAAATCAGTCACAGTGCAGATAGGCTAGATTCAGCATCTTCTCTTAAAGTTGCAGAATATCCATAACTTTCACTGCAAGCCAGGTCAGCTGGCTAATACATAGATGAATTAAATCTCCCCAACAATTGCTGGGGAGGTTTGAAAGTAGCAGACGTCCATCCATTCCTGCTCAGGCCAGAGTGCACATCCACGAGGCTGGAAAGGAGCGGCAGTCCCATGCGATTTCTTGTCATCCTTTAGCAGCATCACCTGGGAAAATGCTCTCTCAACATGAGCATCGGATATGGGCAGAGTGAACAATCTAATGGCACCCAGTGCTAATTCCTGAAAACACTGGTTTCCTGAGTGCTTCAACTTCCAGCCAAAATGCGTCAGTGGCCTGATCACTTGAAAAGCCTGGTGATGCTACGGAAACCCGCCCAATATGGCAACACTGGTTCTCACATGAAGGTGAAACTGTGAGTCACTTTTGTTGTGTTGTGTTTTTCCATGTGGATGTTACATTTGGTTAATTGGTTAGTGAGTGCTACATTACTACTTTGCATGTCTTAAAATTTACAGTGGATTTACTGGTTAATAACATGATATATGGACTGATAACTTATACTGTAGCAACAAGACTGAGCAAAGTAGATATACACAAAGTAGATACACACAGAGAGTCAAATTCACAAACACACACACAGATGAAGTGATAGGTCTTGTAGAGTGTGTGCTGCAGTGTTCAGAGGGAGGGTCACAGTTCAAGAGAGCAGGCCGCTTCCTGTCCTGCTGCATCGGAAATACCAGCCCCGAAGCCTTCGAGGCTGCATTCAGATTACACTACACACACTCACACACACACACACACACACACAAACACACTCATATTCACAAGCACACAAAGTAAACTCAAACATGTACACACCCCGGAGCACACACGCAAGCAGCAGCGAGTCTATGCTTGTGAGAGTAAACACAAAACATCACATCCTCACATACTGTAGCTGCCTCCCTCAAACACCAAAACACACACACACACACACATGTAAAGGACACACATATCTACACACACTTACACATTTCACACATAAACACTGCACACACACACACACACACACACACAGAAACTCCCATCCGCTGGGAGTATTGTTGGATTCTTCCTCCTCTGACGCCTGTGAGGCTCTTGCCTGGGAAAAGGAAACGCAGTCTTGTGTAACCTTTATACACAGCAGAGAGAGAGAGACCCACACATACAGTGAGAGAGAGAGAGAGGCTTTTTGTTACCAGAGCCAGAGGTCAGGCCCCGAGCTCTGCTTTAATCCTGATTTCTACAGTCAACATCTTGTCAGCTCCAGAGACTGAAGGCCTTTCCTCTGTGTGACTTTGGGATGAGGGCTTAACTGCTAGCAAATGAATAAATACATGAATAAATCAAAGTGCAATAAAATAGGCTGGAAAACAAATGTCCTTGGTGGTGAGTTATTTAATGGTTGTAAAGTTCTTTCAAAAACTTTATAATGTCTTTGTGTGACTTCAGAAGCCCAGAGAGGACGTGGAATTTCACATTAAAGCTGCATTAATCAAGGGCGTAGGTTTGGTTTCAGAAGTTAGGGGGACACAATGAGGTGAAAACACGCACACATATACACTAATCACAAAAAGTTAGGGATATTCGGCTTTCGGATGAAATTTCANCATGCTTCTACTTAAATGCCCTACTTTCATGATATAATATTACTGTAGCATGAACTTTTTACATTTTCCATAAATTTCATCCGAAAGTCGAATATCCCTAACTTTTTGTGAGTAGTGTATATATAGATGTACACAGTGTATACAGATGGGTGACAAATTGAAGGAAAAACCAACATAAATTGTCTTAGTAAGGTGCTGGGCCACCACATGCTGCCAGAACAGCTTCAATGTGTCTTGGCATTGATTCTCCAAGTCTCTGAACTCTACTGGAGGGATGAACA
>NTHP01000501.1:5884-55507 GCA_003416845.1 Oplegnathus fasciatus | reverse complement strand
CAGAGACACCAGATCTGCATTGGTTATGTTTCTCCACTCATTTATTCAGGTTTTTCCTTTAATTTGTCACCCATCTAAATATCAATATCTATAGACAGATAGATACCATAGATAGATATTCAGCAAATAATAATCACGATAAAAACACAGTAATGGTAGTATAACAAAAAACAGAATGTACTGTATTCTAAACCCTCTGTATTGTATAGCATAACGTCGTTTTTGCATCTCTGTGTCTTTTTAAGACAGCATTAACTGTAGAAGTGTCTGCAGGTATTCCATTCAGCCCAAATAACCTTCATCAATAAGATGTTTTAGTTCTACTTTACTGTTTTTTCTCTCATCAATGTCATTTCCAGAAGCAGCAGGCTGCCCCCTCTCAAAGATGGCAAATTGACGTCTTTTACACTTTTATATGGATCACACAAACGAAATATAGCGTGCTTATTAGTGGGCTTTGGAGGTGCTTGTCGGTGGCTAAGCTAAGTTAACTGGTTGCTGGCTCCAGCTTCATATTTAACAGGCAGATGTAAGAGTTGCATCAGTCTTCTCATCTAACTTTGTCAGAAATACATTTCTTTTTGCTTTAGGACACTTCCTGCAAACATCACTGCATTATATCAATATCACGCTACTTCCTGCTTTGCAACCGAACATTTACTTTGTTTTTTTAAGCTGCTTGAACAAACAACTACTGCTATCACGTTTCTGAAGTTTCTCTGTTGTTAAGTGTAAGTAGCATTACATTTTCCTCTGCAAGACCTTCAGAGTGGGATCTGCTGGGGAGGTCTGCATCCCAAATGTCCCAGATGTTTCCATAAATCACAGATATCAGTAAATATTAAGGAGGCGATAGAACTGATTGAGGGGGAACCTGCTGCTCGGTCTGTTCAGAACAGCTGCTGCAGCTGTTGGTATGAAGTTAGGTTGTTCACACACAACCCATGTTATAATGAATCAGGTAGAATTAGGGCAATTGGATCGGTGACACTGGCTAAAATGTTACCTGAACATTGTTGCTCTAATGGCAGTGGAACGTGGGAAGCCTGAATAGGTTTTTGACTCTGTTGTTGATGTACTGTATATTGTATATTTCCCACAAACAAAGGTTTTCAGCGCTTTTTTTAACCAATAAACAAACTTGTCAGGCCTCTGAAACCTTCTCAGAAATGTTGCCAAAGAGAAGAAAACAAGTTTCGACCTCTTTTCTCTCTCTTTCTACTCTTCCTCGGACTCTCGACAGACTGTGAAAAAGTCCATTAGTTGTTTACATACTCCCACTTTTTCCTCCTCCACTTGTGAATTAATGTAGCGAAGCATGCAGACCGCTCTCCTGTCCTCTCCTCTCCTCCAAGGGAGTTATTCACATTTAAAATCCCATAATCAAACACCTACGCGTTAAATGGAAGGCCATTAATGCTAATGGTATACCTTGGACTGAGCCAAGATGAAACCTTGAAGAACTACAGACTGTTAGGGCACGGCAAGGACTTTATCCTCTTTGCATTGAGTCATTTGCCCAGTTGGATATCTGTCTTTCATTTCGTCTGGAGTGTCTCTTTTTCAAAGCCCCCCGCCACCAAACAGCTATGAGAAGGTCAGAGATCGGAGCTGGTGGAAAGTATTCAATCCGAAAAAGGAGAAAATCTTGTCAATTTCCTTGCTCCTTTCTCTTTGTAATTTCATCATCTGAGGGATGTGATGCAGGGCCCGAGCGGAGGAGAATATTGATTTGTATCATGAGTTTCACTACGGACCTCATTTGAGGCAAAGTGGAACTTCTAACTCCATGAATGGCCTATTTTAAATGATGGTATTTTAAGGGGAAAGTAAAAAATGCCAGCCTCAAAGCCAGCTCCTGCCCTGTGGAAATCTGTGGTCTCTCCTGTACCAAGTGGGAAGCCAGCTCACTGTGGGATCCATCATTTCCTTCCAGGGAGGGTCAACAACTCTCAGCTTTTACAGATTTTATCTCCCAAATTGGACTGGCCTATCCATGACTTCTTCCATGTCTCATACAGTGATAGAAATTCAAAGTAAGCTCAGTCTCCTCTGGCAGGCGCTCATGTGTCTGAAGCGTTTCCCTTGGGTTATTTTTAGGATGTGCCCCCCCCTCCCCCTAGTTCAGATGGTCCGGTCCGGGCCAGAGGAAGGGGAGTGGTAGGGGAAAGGGGAAATCTTCAACAATGACTTCATTAATATGATGCCCAACATGCCCAGTACAACTGGACTTTACTGCTCCATTACAACACTGGATATATGACTTTTCCCTTTGGATTTAATTCTTTAATTATCTCTCTTTCTGATTCTACATCAATTCTCGAGGGTAACATGGAAGTTTGCTAAAGTTTCCTCCATCCAAGACTTCAGAGCTCAGAAGCATGTTGATCACAAGTGAGTGTGTGTTCAGCTGATATGTTGTGTTATATGACAGACAGGGAGATAATGAGAATCTTAGCCTCTCAGTTCTGCCTGTTTTCTTTTTGATGACAACTGACAACTGGTGCTTGATGACATTCATTAAGGAGATGATTGGTTAAGTAGCTTAATGAGTGGTATTTAATGAGGACCTGATTGAGCCTTGATTAGACAGAATATAGCTCCTGGGCTGCTTAGAAAAGTCTCTTCTGATAGTTTGCTGAATTAACTGAAGAAAGACTTCACATCATAAGGTGCATAAGAGGCTGGACTGATGTGTAGCCTCCAGTTTTCTACATATTTTTGTGTAAATATGTATCAGTAGCTTTAACCAAAGTGTAATGGGATTGTTCTTGATTCGTGAGGCAGAAAAGGAATTTGAAGCCACTCCAGTATTGACTGAGAGTTCTTTGTTGTTTGAAGGCCGTGGGCCTGAAAACATCACGCGCGCGGTTTTGAACTCTGGTGGAATAAAAGCTTTCTCTCTAGCAGGAAGAGCGTAGGAATCACTGAATGTGCGTGGGCTACTTTTAAAATGTGATCTGTTGGAGAGAACTGATCACCTACTAAAGAAAACTGTGCAAATATTCAAACTTGATGATGTGTGATATGAATTTTTGTCTAAAGGCGTTAAAATATGTACCTGTCTGTGCAGTAATGCACTCCTGTATGAAAATCATATGTAAATTATTCAAAAATGGTTGCCTTTATTCTGAAATCTGTGACCTGATATCTGCAGTTCTGGTTTTATTTTTGTCTTTTTGCTTTCAACAGTAACATCTGTGGACCTCACATTTGCACTCCCGTTACATAACTCATCATGCTGTGTGTCAGTGAATGTGTGAAGGAGGTTATGACAAGCTGTAGGCAGTAATCATGGTTTAATTGTGCTACAGTAAGAATGTTATGGCTTTAGTTTTCAGGTGTACAGTATTAGTGACTGATTGAACAGGTCATAGTGAGTTAACTGAACTTCAAACTTCTGACACCTACCAATGTTCATCTATTCTGCTGATGGATGCATGCCATCAGTGGACCTTCTTTTCGAATGCTTTAATGTATTTTAAAACTATACTGTCAAAGCCCAGACTCATTTAGGGCTGTGCAGGTGTTTGTTTCACTCTAACAGTTAATGAGCTTCAGTTGCTTCTGCAGTTGTTTCTACTCAAATGCACAAGTGGCTCATTAACTATCAAAAAATCTACACACCTACAGGACAAACTAAAGTTTTAGATTCATTGTAAAGGTGAGAGATTTTGCAATCCAAACTATATGCAGTTGTTTCTTTACTGAATGATTAACACTTGGTTAATAACTTCTCTGTCGAATGAGTCTTCAACACCATATCTTCAAACTGAACTGACTATACTGAATCACCGTTGTCACTGACAGAATCAGTAGCTTTTAGCATTGGAGCTCCTCACTGGTGACTGAGAGCACCGTTGTCAGTTCAGCCATGATACTTTTCTTCCTCATTTAAAAGTTTACTAAAAGGCTGCGAAACAATCAGAATGTGATAACGCTGTCGCACATAGTTAGCTGCTGAGCTACTAACTATATAAACAGTGCTTAGTTTTGCACTGAACTGATGTAACGGCTTGAGCCAGGAACGAGCTTTGCGGTTGCATGAATGGTGATTCGTTCACTTCCTGATTTACTGAAGTACATTTGAATGCTGACAAACGCTTAGTTTAGAAAAAAGTGAATAAACTACAGTCAAGTGGCTACAAATCTTTGAACTGAGCTGAAAGAAACGATTCAAATCATGTCAACAAGCGCATGGCCTCTTTTATTCCTCAGATTTCAGTCAGTTTAGTTGGATAATCCAGTGGAAATTCAGTGAAACATTCTCAGATGTCTTGCAGCATAGCTGCCATAGTTGGATGCAAAAGGCAGTGAGAGTCGAGCAAATTGTCCACTCAGGTTTAGGAAAGTTTTGACGTCACAGCAATTATATAACTTCTCAATCAGCTGCTGTACAGCCTGAATATAATGATGGTAAAAGGCTAGCCCAAATGCCTGCAGAGTAATTTTGGCCATTTCCCACTGACAACGCCTAAATTCAACAAATGACTAACTGAGCCTCCCCAGACCACAGTGAGTGAAGCAGAATCTGTGTGCTGCCTGTGTTAGGCTATAAAATCCTTTCCTGATGAGTTCAAGTATTTCTCTCACTTTTTCTGCACAGGGCACATATTGTACTTGCTTTGTAAGACACCTTGTTTCACAAAATTGTATTGGACCAGACTGATTCGGTGCACGAAGCAGAACTGATTACAGAAAGGGTCAACATTTTTAAAAAGTTCATTTTATTTAATATGGCAGGTAAAAACAACTTTTTGGCAGGTTAAACTCTGGTAGCCATTGGCAGGTGGACTGAAAAGTTAATTTTGGACGGAGAACACAACAGGTGAAGCGCTCCAAGATTAAAGAAATGAAATGAATTGAAAGAAATATATCCCTTCTCCATGTGGTTTAGTTTGGCTTGGCTTGGTGACAGCTGGTTTTCTGCCCAGCGGCACGCTGCTGGGCTGTGTCATATCTGTTTCTACGAAATACCCCTGTAGTTCCTCCAATTTGCCTCACGGTAACCTGAGAATGTTTATCCGAACTCAGTAAAGCCATCTTTCCACTGGCACCGAGGCTCAGGACAGACAGTGTTGTTAGCAACGGAGGGCAACAGCATGCAGGAATGATTAGACTGTACCTACGTATGAGCTAATGCAGCTATACCTGCCAGCTGAGGACGAGCCAAGTCATACTCTGTGTGTGTGTGTGTGTGTGTGTGTGTGTGTGTGTGTGTGCAGCCCAGTCTCATGAAATTTCATGAGAAGTCTGAAATCATATTACAGTATATTAGAATACAAATAACAGAATAATACTGAGATTCTATAGCACCCAGAGGGTTTCATTTAAATGAACATGAATAAAGACAAAAAACAATTAATAACCACAAAAGCCTGAAACCAGTCATGACACTTTTCGAGTGGGAAAAAATTTCCAAAGAATACATATTAGGTGAAATTGTGTTTGTCTTGATTAACTGAGTTTAATGAAATGTGCGATATAAATAAAATTGCCTCGCCTTGCTAGAGATGAAACTCGACACAGAATCAGACAGTGTTGTGAACGGCAGAGCAAACACTCTGATTTCTCACTCTGATATGGACACACTTCAGATCTGTGATCAGTCCTGACGGACAGAGCCTACCTCCATTAGAGCAGCAAAAATCAGTGCTGGATTACACAGTACAGTCTCCCAACATGTATATTAAGACTATCTGACGCTGTCTGTCAGCAGCTGTGAGGGAGAACGTTACTTTTCTCAAATGTCAAGGATTAAAAAAGACAAGGATGACACAGAGACTCCTGAACAACTTATAGACACTGAATATGAACTTGTGTGGGAGATGACTTCATTTATGATCTCTCTCCTCACAGAAGCCTGTGGTTTAGTGAGGTGGGTCCCAACCTGTTTGGCTTGTGAACCCTTTAACTAAAGAAACTTAACTTAAGATGTCCTCATCACTGATTGCTTATGTCTACCAGTTATGACCAGTTCAACCAAAGCCTGATTTTTTTTTTTATTTGAATAATTTTAGTGGTAAAATTATCCAGTAATTCACAAGGGGGAAAAAAAGCAAAGATTCAAGGAAAATCAGAAAAATAAACAGAAATAAGTTTTTCCTACTTTCATGTCCTGTTAACCAACCTGTGACCTCTTAGATTTGACTTGCATGATCATGATAATCTGTCAGCGAAGTTAACCTCTGGCTAACTTCTCTGCCTGGGGAACAGGTGAAAGTGGTGCTTCCAGTCCACTCTGTTATCACTTTATCTCCTGGAGTTGGAGGAATGTAACCTGACTCGGACGCTGATGTTTCACAGCAGCTGTGGAGTCCATCGCTTGTGTTAAGTGAATTATCTTTTCCCCCTTTTACTTCACAGTGACAATAGGCAGGCATCAGGATCACCGTCATAGTGGCCATTATGACTTTTTCCATATTAACTGTGGAATTTCTCTCTGAATGACTCTCTGCTCTGTCAGGGTCAGTTAAGATCATCTGTTACTTTGCAGAATGAAGCACCAACTACATTTACACCTTTTCAGTCTAATTTGTGCGATCTGACTCTCAGATGCCAATTTTATGAGACAAGTTTTGGCCAGAAACTAAATTCTTTCTTGTTGTTGGATTAATTAATTTCTGTTTGCATTGATTCTCCCTGGTTGACTCCAGGCTTAAGCAAGTCTGACATCTTCTGTGTTTGTCTTTAAAGATGAAATGGCAGCATCAGCTGATGACATTTTATTGTGTACAGAGCAAACTTCTCAGCACTCCCAAAACTCTTCAGAAAACAAAACTTTTAGACCGCTGGTTGAAAATGTGCCGCTGAAAAGGCCTATGGGCAAAGTCTTGAAACCCCTGCTGGACTAAGTCAATGCTTACATCCATGATCAGTTAACAAACACAGTAGTTACGGTGCAAATTATAAGGAAAAAGAATTGTAAATGGTGCCAAAGTTGAATTTTTAAAACAGTTCCTATTGGTCAGAACTGAAGTGCTTTGTTATTTTAACAGGAATAAAGCAAGAAGTGCCTACATTAGGTTTTTCCTACAGATCTACAGTATGCCTGTAAACGGGTATGAGTCAAGACAATTAGTGGGAGTAAATTGTCTCTAATAGCACAGTAATTGCCAATCAACATGAAGGACTTTAACCTCTTCACCCCCACAAACCGAGTGGTCCATCATTACAAATGTCATGTTGACAAACATCAAATCCACAAAACTGGATAATTCAATGCATTAAAATTCAATTTGCTTGTAGTTTAATTACATTGATTATAAGTACAACTAAAGGCCAGTCAAGTCTTTACAAATAACTTGTTATCATCATCATTAATATTATGTAAAGCATGTATAGCATGTGGGGATGGCTCTTTGTGTGCTTTATGGGCTTTCAAGTTGTTATTTCTGGCACAGAAAAACCAACAGTGACCCTGGTTCATCTCATCTTCCAGTAAAGACAGGAAGTTGAATCCTACTCAGGAAACTTCACTGTTACATTTATAGACACAAGTGGGTGTCATGAATAAGCCAGTGATGATGCACAAGCAAAAACATCATACTGTAATATTTTGTCTGGTGTCTGGATTTAAAGGACTTGAGCTTTATGTCTCCTGCTGCTTCATCTCTCCTGTCTGTAAAGTTTGTACTTTATAAATGTGATATACAGACGGGGGACAAACTAGAGGAAAAACCTGAATAAACGAGGGGGGAAATATAACAAATGCAGATGCTTCCATATAGGTGAGAAGCATTTTGCTGGCATGGTTTGGGTCCACTTGTCCCCTTAGAGGGAAGGGTCACTGCAAATCAATACAGAGTTGTTCTGAGTGACCTTTATACTTAAATGAAACATTTCAATCGTGATAGGAAAGGTCTCTTCCAGGATGACAATGCCCCCATCCGTAGGGCATGAAATTGATGTGACTCATATGCTGTGTCCTTCCCAGTCACCAGATCTCAACCCAACTGAACACCTATGGGAGATTTTGGACTGATGTATTAGAGAGCGCTCTCCACCACCATCATCAAAACTGCAAATGAGGGAATATCTCTTGGAAGAATGGTGTTCATCCCTCCAGTAGAGTTCAGAGACTTGTAGAATCAATGCCAAGGCGCACTGAAGCTGTTCTGGCAGCACGTGATGGTCCAACACCTTACAAAGACACTTTATGTTGTTTTTTTTCTTTAATTTGTCACCCGTCTGTATGTGCTGCTGCTGTAATCACTGCAGGTTGCTGTGGATAGGAGGCTCAGCTAAGTGCCTGAAATGAATGCAGCCTATTGCAATGGTTGAGAAACATGCAGCCAGGAGGTTAATCCGTTTTTTTCCCCCTTCTGACAAGTGTGGGGTGTTTTTTCTTTACTGCTTTACACTTTTTTTAAATTCATAATGTGATTACTTTTCCTCTTGGATAATTATATAATAATTATGTGCACACTGATTAAGTTCAATAACAGGTCACGTCTGGATTTGCCCAACAAATTATGCGAAAGTTCTTTTTTTCAGTTGAATATCTGTAGCCATCAGCAGCAGAAATATGTGTGTTGTAGCTGCAGTCTCCAGCTCGCACAGCGCGTTCCTTCATTCATTATTTAAAGCTTCCTACACAACAGTAATTGACCGTCTGTGCATCTGTATGAGCTGGTCACAGATTCAGGTTTATACCGTGAGATCATTTACACAGTGGCAAGCAAGCAAATCTCCAAACCACGTTTCCTCTAAATAATCCAAATAAATTCTGAGGTGCCAGCAGGATTATTACAGGGTATCACTCAAGGATCCATCACTAAGATTGCCCGGACAGATGGGACATTTTTCAATTTTTGAACTCATAATACAATCATGGCCCACATCAGCAGGAGAGAGACACACGAACAGTAGTATTTTCCTTTAGGTATTTCTGATAAAACTGGGTTTACTTTGGGATTTTTTAGGTGGAGGCTGGGGGCAGATTTTTTCAAGTCCCAGTTCATCAGAAAAGTGTGTCCAGGGACAACGTATTGCTGCATTGTACACACACACTCAAACTCACAGTGAGTCCCAGAATAGAGTTTTAGTATTCGCCCCTCCAGCCCTTTGTGACCACAGACATCTTAAACTTCCCTTTGCTGAGCTGACTGGACTGACAGGGGAATACCATCAGAGAGACAGTGAATAGGAAGAGGGAAACATTGTTCGCTGTTTTGACAGCTGACATACCTCTGATCTTCAACCACACCTCTCGAGCCCTGTGAGACTCTCTCAAGCATCTCCCTGAGCTGCAAGAGGTGCGGTGACTGCACTTTATCCCCCACCACATACGCAGGTGTTTAGTGAGGCGTAAAGGTGGTGTGAAAGCCCTCAAACATCAGTTAAATATTGGATTTTGAAGAAATGAGGCTATTCAGAAATATGGCTGAGTGTGTGGGACGAGAGGAGAAAGCTGAGCTTGCTTGTCTTTGTTCAGACGGTCAGATCGCAGCCATGTAGTTGAAATAAGGGTTAGACTCCATTTGTGCAACGAGTTGCCTCGGAGAAAGGAGAATAGGTTGGCATTTTGGGAAATACGCATCTTCGCTTTCTTACCGAGGGTTAGATGAGAAGATCAATATGTGTCTGTATGGTAAATATGAAGCTGGTGGTGGCAGGAGTGAAACACAATGGAAATATCATTTTACCTTTTTTAAATAAACTCTGATAATAATCATTTTAACAGTTCCGGCTCAGGTGCTTGTGGATGTATTATTCTGTTGTGGTTCAAGTATGAAAAATATGGTAGATTTGAAGGATAAACATATATCTGGCATGACTGTGTGCCTTCACCACAGCTAAAATATTCATATATATGAGGCCATGTGATTTCAAAGATTTTTTTTCTCTTGAAGTAATTTGTGGTGATTGCCCTGACAGAAAAACTTTAAACCCTAAATTACTCTTATTTCTGGCTAGCACTAATTCTGTTAGTCCAGGTCAAAGCTTTGGTGTCCAGACAAGCATAAACACCCAAACACAAACGGTCCACCGAGCACGTAACCCCACCATCCTCTCAGCATCCACACACACGCTGTCCAGCTTCCCGGCGCTAGCAGGGCGGAGCCGCCCTTATCACACATCCAGATCTCTTATCAGAGCCCAGAGGGGCCAAATCACAACTTCCTCAGAGACCGAGTCATTTGGAAAGGGAAGAGGCCTTTGCCTGCTGTGGTCCTACTGAAACGGGAGCCCAGTAGATACCATCACTTACGTAAAGGCTGAGCCGAGTAGAGAGGGGCCCCTGAATGTGGCAGTCGAAGTCGGTGACCAAACATACAGGCTTAGCATAAAGTTTATTGTTGTTCCTGACAGGTGTGAGTGTTTAGTTCCTCACTGAGCTCATAATTCATGTGGTAATTAGGTCAAACGTGCATTTGGGTCCTTCTTAAGCCTTTGACTGACTTACTTTTTTTAAATGCCTTCCTGTTTCTCTGAGAACAGAATACGTATGTGTTCATTGCACCGTTGTTTGTCCACGTCTCTACTGAAATGACTTATTGTCACCAGAGACGGAGCCTTATATTCACTGATTTTCTACTCAATCACTAGTGGCGTATCCGGCTGCTATCACGTCATTCAATGAGGCTGCGTTAGCCAGCGCACAGTTAGCAGTTGAGGAAGTATGTATGCAGAGAAGAATACATCCATACACAGTACATTTAATGGATGTGATTTGGAAGATAACACACAACTGAGTGGAAGATTTCTAGAATGCCAAATGTGCAACAAAGTCCACAGTTTTCCTGTATCACTACACTTCAAAGGGGCATTATCGCTGTTATACCAAGTTTAATTAACCAAAGAAACAAAGGAGAGGCTGTGTTAATTAACTGAAGACAAATAATCTAAGAAACCATTAAGACTTATTGACCTACTGTGTGTTGTCCTTTTAGCAGACAGAGACTAACTGGCTAGGCAAGCTGGCTAATGTTTGCAAGCTCTTTAAGTTCGACTGTTTTTAGCCATGCTCTGACGCTGAATTGACGATTTTCTGATGTCCTTTCACAGGCGTGTTTTACTCAAGGTTTGCTTTGATAATGTGAGGAAAATGCAAGGGGAAAAAAGTGTATTGGGAGACAAGCAGGATTGTAACTGTAGCAAACATGTTAGCTAATATTATCTGTTATCTAGAAAATGTTATTCAGGCAGCGCAGCTCGCCTGTCTATTAGCCTGCGTCAGCGCATTCTTTTCTAATGTTGCGTTGATGAAACGCCACGTTTCTTTTTCCTTTTTTTCTCTTCCCCTTTCTTGCCCCTAAACATGCCACAGAAGTGTAAATAACCCTGAAAATAGTTGCCAACAAATGTTACTATTTTACATCTGTTTACTGTAAGTAACTTTTGCTAAAAACTACAGTTCCCAGCTGCTTTAGGAAATGATTTGGCATGTTTTAGAAACGAAACTACGTATTTATGACATATTTTTCACAATTTACATCTTCAGTCAGAATGAATGGGCTTGGGGCTGAGTGTCACAGACAAGGCAGGAAAGCCAGAGAGTATCTTTTAACATTTTAAAGTGAATCAGTCTAAATGAAAAGGCAAAGAACTGGACACTTCTCTACCCACACGGAAGAGGTTAATCAAATTTTAAGTCTGAAATCCAAACTGTCTCCTGCCCAGAAGTGAGCTAGCACTCCATGTAGAGAAAACTGGACTCACAACATTGATCACCTCTTTGGTACAAACGAACACACTGTCTGCATTTTGATGTTGAAATGTTTCATTTGTCTCGCTGCCTTTTGGGGCCTCCAAGTTGCAAAGATGGCGAGTGCAGCTTTAACATCCAAACACCTCGTAGGATGTAAGGAATCAAAGAAAACAAACTTTTGTTTTGGGGCTTTCTCTTGTGTGATCCATGTTCGACTGGCTCTTCTGCTTCGCAGTCTTTTGACTTCAGCACATTCATATCTCAGTCCTACCTACTGTGCAACTCCAATCCATTTTTTATCCACAACTGCTCTGGAGTGATTTGGGTTTGAACGCTTTACTCAAGGACTTCAAGATAATTCTAATAATAATAACCATTCACTTTCCCCGCTGAGATTTTCCCTGCAGGCTTTAGGACTGCAACCTCAAACATTTTCAACAGAAGCTCCGTCTCTAAGCTGTGAGCCACGGATGCCTTAAAGCAGAATATTAGACCTATTTAAAGTGGAAAACTGGTTTAAATGACAAGAGCTTTTAACTTGTGACCCTCGAGGTTGCAGAATAACAGGCTGTATTTTCAGCGTTGGTAACAGATCGGGACGGTTCTCGGAGTGAAAAAGTGGTGTGGGTGCCTCGCTAAGTTCAGGGCTCTAACTCTGGTAGATCCACATATCCCTGGATTTACAGATCCTCTCTCGGACATGCGAGACCGCCGCTCTGCAAGCACACTTGATCCCTTTTCTATCTCAAATGTCACATCTCCATCGTGACGCCGGAAAATGGGCTCTGCACTCAGATGTTTAACCAGCAGGACATTTGAAGGGTCAGGATAAACATACTTATGGTAATTCCTCTGTTTTTTTGTACCATTCAGTCTTTAATTTCTTTGACTGTTCCTCACTTTTAGTCAGTTCATTGCTGTCTTTCTTTTGATGATTTCCATATTCGCTGAATTTCCCACCAGTGTTTACATATCTGGGCCATCTGCTTTGTGTCACACTGTTCCGCTGACCCCCCGGGGGCTTCTGGTGGAAACAGTGAGACCACATCAAATGCCAAGTTTCCATCGTGCTGTCAAGTGAATTTTAGGCAAACTTTTGAAAAGTCACAAAAAATAAGATGTGAATTAGGTGCCTTTCCTTCGTCTCTGCTGAAGTGAATAAGCAGGCAGTAAAAAACACAACCACCAGACAAGAAGTGTTTGAAGAAGCGATCAGTCATGGGCAAACTGCTGTTGTTGTTCTTTAGTGGAGACTAATGTCGGCCATATTTCATGCTGTCTGAATATGAAAACAAGAAATGCCCTTGGCAGTATTTTAACTGCGACAGGCCTCTTATGCACGGAGAGAGAGCAGGTTTAACATTTCAGGGAAGGTTGTGGTGGACAAATATTTTGAGACCTCTCAGAAAATCCAAATCCTCTTCTGAGCTGTGCAGCCAGACTGAGAAAATGATTTCTGTGGCTCCGAATTGTAAACATCCTGGATCAAGAAAACATTTTTATGCTTCAAGTGAGAATGTTTTATTGTAGTTTGCTTTTCCACTCGGCATTTTCTAATACTTTGGGTCTCCACAAAAATACTTGACTGCAGTGGAGGTTGATTGGTTGCGTACGTCGGTACATGCACAGGTTTCCCGGTGCACATATCTTTAATATTGTTTTGGAATGAGGAAGTGTGGATTAAGGCCTTTAGGTGTGTGTGCTCATCACAAGTGTATCCTGGAGCATTATTATGTCAAGTGCATGTGTGTGCTCCTTTTAACGGGGTTGATAAAATGGTTGCCACTTTAACAAAAAGGAGTACAAAGGAGCAAAAACAAGGATTTATTGTACTTTTATGGAGGAGAAAAGATTTGAATTTAAAGTAAATACACATAGAAAGCACATAACAGTACAACTTATGACTTGGTTGAGATTACAGGCCATAACAATAGTAATAATAATGAAATGTTGAAATCAGTGAAATTTGAATTTTCCACACTTTTTGTGTAAGGAAATATAAACTCAAATGATTCTGCAGCCATTTTGCATCATTTTTTCCATTTTTCAAAGGAGAAGAGACATATTTGTGGAAACAGTGTCTATGCTTCAGGCCTCTGAATGGGCGTTTCTCATGGCAACAGTTTACTGACATTTGAGGTGTTGCTAGGAAACACCCCGTCGGATTACGTAGTGTTCTACTGACTGGAGCATGTCATACTGTAAAGCCTACGAACATTAATGTAACTCTGTTTTTCCTCTTTTTTGACAAGCCCACATTCCAGTGGTCACCAACCCTGATCCTGGAGATCTACTGCCCTGCATGCTTTAGGTAGCTCCCCACTTTAACACACCTGATCCTAATTATTAATCATGTTGCTGAAGCTTGCCAAGGGCTTGAGAACAAGTTACTAATTACAATCAGGTGTGTTGGAGTGGGGAGATACCTAAAACATGCAGGGCAGGAGATCTCCAGGAACAGGGTTGATGACCACTGCCACGTTCCATCAGTCCCTTTACAACATGAAACATTTAGAGTGGAGGCTTGGTAGCCTAGCTTGTTAACATTAGCACTCAGTCCCACTAGACGTTGACCCTTGGTTCATGTCATTTCAACACCTGCTGAGTCATCGGCGGCTCCTTCACACTCACAGTGCTGCTATGTTACAGAAAGGAGGGGGGTCTCGCGAGTGTTAGCTGTCCCTCTTTCATGGGTCCTGATATATGGCTATGGCTTATATCGCTCAATATCACAGGGGAGCATTACTAACATTACTCCATGATTCGAATCACGGCACAGAGTAACTACCTGGAGTCACAGCGTGACCTGCAGCCTACCTGGATACTCTCTGCCTTTCTGAATAGCATCCATTAGTTCAATTTGGGTTTATGTCTTTCTTTCTCTTTGGTTGCTTGTCTGTTTGTTCTTTCGCTTCATCAGCCCAGGTTGGAACAAATAGTAATGTAGGTGACCAAATTTTGCTTCGTTTTTGTTGAAATTGAGGTTTGGGGACTGCGGCTAATCTCTTCTTTGATGCACCAGAGAAAGACAGAGGCGTGTGGGCTTCTGGGTTTCTTACATTATGATAAGACCTCAGCATTGGCACAAAGATTCCCAAAAGCTCAGAATGTTCATTTTATGTCCATGAGAAACTTGCAACCATTTTTTTTTACAAAACACACATGTTTCAAATCAATCATTTTTCATGGGTATCACTGGCACATGAGTAGCATGTGAGAACTTCCATCCATGTCAAAAAACCTCAGAGGGTGAAGCGCGGCAGATGGGTAGAAGATGAAGGAGGGAAACAGGGGAAAAAAATCTCTTTTCCTTCTCTCTCAGAAGCTCCCATCCCCACACTCAGCCAATTAGCAGTAATTAAAATGGCCTCTTCCAAGAGTCACAGATAATTAATAGCCTGTATGTGCTTCCAGTTTTTCTCCCACAGTGTTTTTTTTTACCCAAATGCAAATGTAATTAAACTTCATAAACAGACGACTGATTAAGTGCAAATATTTGCCCTCTTAAAGCGGGCGGAGCATGAAATGATTATAATTGAATCAAATGCTGTTTTTCTTCTCACTGTTTGCAGAGATTGAAGCCAAGGAGGCCTGTGATTGGCTGCGAGCGGCCGGCTTCCCTCAGTATGTGCAATTATTCAAAGGTAAATATGAGGCTGTCACTGTAATGCTGGGCCACACACCCCACAGAGTCAACTCCGAGATGATACAGACTAAATCCAAACTGTGTCTCAAACAGCGTCTTATTGTTTCATTTGTCTTGTTTGTGCGTCAGACTGCAGGTTCCCCATTGACATCGAGTGGGCGAAGCATGATCACCACTTCCTGGATAAGGACGCCCTTGATTCACTCTGCAGGTAACACACTTGTGTAGATAACCTCTATTTTCAAATGCTATACAGGAGGTGGGACATAATATCATGAACAGCTTTTACCATTTAATGTAATCCAATACAACGACACAGCAGAAAATACAGTCTTTTAATACAGCGTTCAGTTTTTGTTATCACTGTGATCATTAACTCTGTGGTTACTGTATTTCTGAGGCCGTAGCTTGTACTGCTGTTTTCCTGGATTATATTATAGATTGAGGTCTTTCTGTCATTTTAACCCCTTCAACTCCACACACACCTTATGTAGGCCTACTGTATGTCACAGTTACAAAATATCATGATATCTTATACGTGAAAGATATAGAAGACTATTGTCAGTTTGTGAACCATCTGTTAACACATTCACTGTGTTACTGTATATTGAGAATTCTATCAGCATATCAGGGAAGAGTGAAAGAGGAGACAGAGCGAATGCCTTTCCACTGAACCAAGAATGAGCCGGTAGCAGATGAAACGAGTGGGGTTTGACACCCTCTAACTGAAGCCCTACAGCTAAACTGACTCTGCCCTGCTTGATGATGCCATACCGAAGATTTCAAGGTAGTCTGACCTAAAAGGGCAAAAAATGTTTACGCCCACAGCGGTGCTTCGAAGGCGGGTTTGGCTTTCTGCGTCACTCTCCAGTGTGTTACCTAGTCAGATGGGGGTGCTACACCAGCCAACACCAGAGGCAAATCTTGTATTTTCTCCCCTCTGGTGGTTGAAGCTCTCGCCTTCCTCCAGTGACGCAGAGGTGAAGTCAGGGCGTGACATCATTGTGTGGTAAAAGGTGTGTTACAGTGGTGGTAATGAGGGACAGGCGAGCGCTGCTATGTCTTCAGATTTATCCTGCTGGTCCAGGGATTAAACTGGCTGCCTTCTTACGAGCTTGCTTCTTAAAAGGCCACTGCTGTAGCACATACAGTACTATCATATGTGATGTTTTTTCCTTTTTGATTTAAAAAAACATAAAGTTTCAGTTTATTTCAGATAGTGACGGTTTCATTTTAAAACATAACTCCTCCTTTGCATGTTTGCATCCGTGTAAGAAATTCTTGACAAAGCATACGTGATGATAAATGATGAAAGTATGATGTACAGTATAGCACTGCACATTTTTTATAGCAGGTCACTGTTATTATATGACACTCCAAGTCTAACCACCATCCATTTTCCTCTCGTCTTCCTCTTTCAGGAGATTAAGCACTTTAAACAAATGCGTGGAAATGAGGCTGGAGCCGCGGAGATCAAAACGCAGGGTAAGTGTTGAGAGGAAACACCGAGAAACTCAAACACAGCGGGACTCTCGCGTTGAAGGAGCCAGAGCCGTGGGGGGCGTCACACCGTGAAATCTCCACATTAAGCATCACTTGATTTTGACTGATATCAACCGATCAGTCCTCTTCCTCCTCCTCCTACTCCTCCTCCTCCTTCTCCGCCTCTTCAACAGTTTCTCTTTCTAGGTGAAAGTGAAGTCCAGAAAAGAAAAAGAGGAGGAAACAGAAGCTGAAGTTCTAAAGAATTCATGCTAATTTTTGTTTTAGACACCTGGATCTTCACTGCCTTCAGTTTTACACCTTCACATTAATGTTCTGTGATATGTAATTGTGACTTGATCACTCAGGCTGCATGTTAAAGTGTGATGGTGCTTCTACCTTGCAAACAAATTTTGTCTTTCACTTGTTATGATAAATTAAGACTTTTAGGACTTTATATCACACAAAAGTACATGTTAAGGTGAATATTAAAAATAGAATAATAGTTTAAAAATAATCCAAACAAAAAGTAAATTGCTTATCAAGCCAAGTAACATTTATTTAAACTGAAAGACTACTTCAGTGATTTCATGTTGCACTTCTGCAAAGTTGGGGCAGAGTACAAAGGCAAGGGCCAAAAATCCTACACTTCCCATAATGCAACTCAAAAACAGGTAAATACTTAAGAGTAAACTAAAAAATAATTTTATATTCAAAACAATCCAACTGGATTTTAAATTCTAAATATAAAGTTATCCCATGTACTGCAGATACTGTGCATGTTTTTTGTATAAATTATTGAAAACATCTTTGTGTGTATGTGTGTATTTCAGGCCTCTGTGTTTGTTTGAGTGCATGTATTCTGTTTGCAGATTGTTGTTCATGTCTACATGTTTCTCCTCTGCATATATTAGTATCGCTGTGTGTTCTGTTTGAATATTTGTGTGTTACATGCAGATTTTTGTGTGCTCTTGTCTGTGTGTCTGAACCGCCCTTCTTCTTCCAGGGGGACGACTATGACGAAGAAGACTTCTGTGCCATCAGCCCCAACTGGACCTACGACAGGCGGATGCGACGATGGCAACGCCTCGACTCCACGGTGGACTTCCTTCGCTTGTCTGACAGCCCCACCGGACCTCAGGACGTGTCTCTGTGTGATGTCAGCGACCGCCATGATGTCTGCTCCATCCACAGCTCCAGCAGCACTGAGAGCGAAGGCCACGACAGACACCACAAGAGTCAGAGAGCCGCTGCCATCATAACCACCTCTGCAACTGCTACTGCCAGCACCACAGATGACCAGGAGACCAGCAGGAGCTCCTCCCGCTGCTCCTCCACCAACAAGACGCCGTCCCTGGACACCTCGTTCAGTGGACCCCCCTCCCCAGGTGGAAGTGGTAGAGGATCATCCACCATGATTCTGGAGGCCGAAGGTTGCTTCCCAGACAAACCGCCCAGGAAGAAGGGCACCAGTCTGCTGAGGAAGATGGAGAAACTGAGGCTGAGGGGGACGACTGGCATCCTCCCTTCTGCTCACAGTGGTGCCAGTAACAGCGGGAGTCGGTCCCGGCACGTTATCAGCAGGCCGGTTCTGGTCCAGGAGGAGGAGAGGATGGAGAGGCTGCACTGCCCGTCAAGGTGAGGATTGTGGATCGCAATCTTTCAAAAACTCTACTTCCTTTATTTAGACTAAGAAAGTTTGGAGGTTAAAGATCCTTTTCTTGTTCCGTGGATGGAATATTTTTTGTCCCAGAATTCCTGTAACTTCTTATTGTTCCCAGTGCAGCTCTAACTGTAGAGTTCTACCTTCCTGAATGTCTCCAGTCTACAGGTTCGACCCAACAGCCGTGCGTCTTCCTCGCCCTCGTCTCCTCACACCATCAGCAGCAGCAGCAGTAACAGCCACTCAGAGAGCAGCAGCACTGTCAGCACGCCCAGCCCAGTCACCCGGGTCAGGAGTAACTGCAAACGCTCCAACAGCGGCGTCGGGGTCGGGGGTGCAACGACCCGGAACAACCAGAACCACACAGGAACAGAGGTCAGTCCAAGAGGTCACTGTCACATCTCTAAAAAGCAGTATGATGGGGTAAGAAACACGAGCACTCAGACGATCAAACAAGGTCAGCCAAGCTATTTGGAAAACAAAGGCGAACATCCATCACTGATTATAGACAAACTTCCTGGTTCAGCTTTCTACCATATTTACTGTAGTTGTGTGCACTCACAGATTTCCTGTGCAATGAGGGATTATTACTGGGGTTTTCTGAAAGTCCGGACCTAAGGGTCATAACAGAAAAAGACCATTTAACCAAGGTGTTAAACAAAGGCATTCAGGTTTCATACAAGGCCGCTGTGGCTGCAGACCCTTCATTCATACACAGTTCTTTTACTTGCATGTTGCACTGAATAAAAACACTTGTGTCTAATCTTAAATCTCTCCCCTCTTTGTTCACTGATTACTTTATTCTGTCCGTACCTTTTCTTTTTCCTTTCCTTTAAACCGTCACTCATCTGTCTGTTCACCCTCTCAGGACTACAGGAACCAGATCAACAACAACAACAACAGCAGCCACGAGAGTCTGGTCTTCCAGATCCCCCACGGACACAAACCTGGGACCTTCCCCACCTCCCTGGCACACAAACACACCATCCTGTCCCCCATCATCGACAACACCTCCGTCAACTGGAGGACCGGGAGCTTCCATGGTTACCGGGGGCGACACAATAGCCGCCGTGGCATGTCATCACTGGCCACTGCTAACCAGGACCCCTCATCTTCCTGTGATGTCGGAGCCCCCAGTCCGCTCGCTGCGCTTGATCACCGGTTGAGTATCTATGACAACGTGCCCGATGACCAGCAGCTGTCTGAAAGTGAAGGCGGCAGTGGTGGAAGTGTCAGCGATGCAGAACGGATGGGTGAGGAGTCAGAGGTGGGTCAACTGACACTTGTATTTAGCTAGCTAATCAAAGAAGAGGTAATATATCACAATCCTAAACACTGGAATAATACCAGTCATTGTAATTGTAATAGTAATAGTTAACAGTACAAAGCTTTAAGCAAAAGAAATGTCTTGTGATGCCACTCATTCGCTTGTAGCTCCATCCTAAATGTTGTGAACCAAAACATCCCAGTAAATGGGGCCAATGAGGAGAGTCATCCTTGTATATGTGTGTGATATTTAATATAACAAATTGATTAAATTGCTGGGAACAAAGCTCAGAAACAGTGGCACAGCAGGCTCGGAGCTGTCCAGGGGCCGGACAGGTGACCTCTGTTGAAGGGCGTCTGTCCGTGGTCCTGAACTCCTGACTGTTGCTATGTTGGATGAGTGGGTTCAAGGGTCCAGATATACTGTGGTTATATGTTTGATTCCACCTGGCTGTGACTAAGTGACTTGAGAGATTTGTTCCAAAACGACAGAGCAGGCCAGAGAGTGATGAACAGAAAATTATTACTTGGTGAAGTAATCGATGAGTCACTGTTAGGGATGAACATGTACAATATATTATGGTTATTTTGTGTAACAAGGCTGTATAATTCTGCCGTCTGTCCCCTTTAGTGAAAGTTTTAAAGAGTCCTTCACCAATCAAATACAGATTCACATGTCACACATATAAAAAATCAGGCAACAGAGGGAGGAGGCTCTCTCTCTCTGGCTCCCCTGCCTCTCTACTAAAGAAAGGATCAAATCCCCTGAAAACCTCTCAAATGAAAGTCTATAAAAACACAGGTAATTCAATCGAGGATATTGATTCTGCTAAGCCAAGCTCCATATGGAGTTTTCTCATAAAGCTGGAAATCATTTTATGAGTGCTCGTATCAAATTCCATTTTAGATTGGAACTATACAATAATCTCTGACAATTTACATTAATCATCTTGCTTCAGACGTGTTTCTTTCTAAAGTAGAAGAGCAGCCATTTGGAGTAAAGTTGGAACCCTCTTTGACAAAAAGATGGCAGCCATGGAAGTAAAAGTTGACATAAAATTTAGTAAAAGTAATTAGGTAATGGCTTTTAAGGAACCTGTTTTTACTTCTGATCCCTGGAGAAATTGAGTAACACCTTTCCTCTAAAACTGATGTATGGCAATGAACTCCTAAGATCTGCTGAATCAGTCAACTGAAGGGAATGTGAAAGAATGTACACAGTACTGTAAAAAAAAACAAAAAACTTTCCTTTTTCGCATTCATTTTATTCTCAGTATTTACATTTTCATGATGCTGTATTGTTTTTTCTTAATTTTTTTGAAAAGGCCATAACCAAAACTTTCAAAAACAATTAGAAAATGTTTTGCCATTTTCTCCTTAAAGCAAGAGACAAAACACTACATCTGTGGTTATTGAAAAATGTCATATTTGTTGTCCTAGTTTATTATAGTTCCTCATTTAAACTAGTAGGTACAGTGTGTCTTGTAAACACTTGGGTATCAACTGGGAAATGTTAAAAGTTGTGATTTTTTTCCAAATTCGTTTCCTCTCTCAGGTGAGCCGGCTCTTGGCAGGTGAAGACGTTTTCTCGGCTCTGGACAGCGTTTTGGAGAGGATCAGTGACCTCCAACAACTGGTCTCCACCTGGTCTGAAAATCTATCCGAGGACGACTGTCAGAGAGGTTCCACCTCCTCTTCTTCCTCCTCCTCCGCCTCCTCCTCCTCCTCCTCCTCCTCCGCGTCTTCCTCTCCTTCCTCCCAGGACTCACCTGCCCACGGCTCCTCAGCCGCCTCCCCCTGCCCCTCCTCCCCCAGCCACATCCACCTGGAGGTGCAGCATCCAGAGGAGGCAGAGAGCCATGAGAAGGTACCGGTGAACGGAGAGGAGCCGAAGACGAGATCACCGCAACCGAGGAGCAGGTGAGAAAGCTTGGAGTGTGATGCAGGAAAAGAAAACTCAAATTTTATTTATAGAGCATATCGTATTTCACAAGCAATATAACTCAAAGTGTTTCACAAGTATTGGTAAAAACAGTTAAGGGTCATTAAAAAGACAGTCGACACAAAGAAAGCAGGAACAGGAGGAGTGACATTTAACTTTCTCAGTTAAAAGCTCTTTTTTTATTTATTGATCAGCATCAAAATTCGAGTTGTGGAACTCCAAACAAATGATTGGACACTTTAAGTTGCCCTGGATATTTATAAATGTAAGCCTTTCTGTCCAGCGGAGCACTAATAATGACAGTTATATGGATTTATTCCCTCGGGCATCAAACAAAATAAAAGTGGAGTTACTGTAAAGCTCTTAAGATAAAAGCAGTAACCTCATGGTGAATAGTTTTGATCGCCTCTTTTAAGTGCTGCTTTTATATCTCTTAGTTGCTGCATATTTGTTCTCAGATATGGAGCAATAAAAAGTTATGAGGCCTCTCCTGTAATGTAAAGTCAACCACATCATCACCGCATGCTGCTGGACGCTGCTCGTTTCTCATTTCCTGTTGTGTATGTTTTACTGCCTTAGTTTTAATATAGGTGCCCAGTTATGTGTGTCTGCATATGCACTTTTTAACCACACCAGCATCATGGCACAAGAGACAGGAATGCCTGTCGGTCCAGCACTTGGATTCAACTAAACTATTGGACGAATTACAATGAGTCACTTCATTACTTTGTTGATCCCCTGACTGTTCATCTTGCCCCATCGACAGGTCAAAAACTCTACTTCAGTTCATGACAACTAACTAACTAACTGACTAATGATCAAATTCCTATCAGCCGTAGTACACTGAGATTGATGCTAACACAGCATGCTGATATGCTAATGTAGGCCAGTTACATTAACATGCTAACATAAGTCTAACAAGCTAAAATACTAAATGTTCCATGCTAAACATCAGCATTTATATCCACTAGTTGTTAACATGTGTGTTTGCATACTAATTGCTAATTATAGCTTTCAGCTGAATGAAAACATTAACATGTTATGTACAAGCCTACCTGCCAAAAGCTGAACCATTTTGGTAATAATATGATTTTCCTATGGAGTCCCCTCTGATCAGGACAAGCTTTACAATATTTGCACCATAGTGATAAACATCTTTCTCTTTTCCATTCAACAAGTTTTCTGTTATGTAAAGAGCATTACAGCCCCACGTGGCTGCTAGCACACATGCAGTACTATAATCTTAATTTTATGTATGCATTTTATGGATCTGTTTTACAACCATATCTTATTAAATCATAACATGTAGTTAGTGTTTTTGTCTGGTTGGTCAGTTTCACTAAAAAGAGGGCTCTGCTGTCAGAACTTACTTTAATAACTTCATATTTCCTGTAATAAGAAATAAGTAAAAACATGTATTTTCTTCAAGAATGCGTATGCCAACTCTGGGAGATAATTGGTTCCCATTTCTCTTGCTAAAAACTGGTGCTGATTTATGTGTGTTTGTGTCTATACTTATCTGTTCTCACTGCTGTGTGTCCAGTAGAGTGAGCCAGCAGCTGCACTGGTCCAGTGAGCAGAGCCTGCCCTCCCTGCCCACTAGTCCAGGAGTGGAGAACCAGTCTGTCTCCCAGTTCCTCCTGCTGCAGAAACTCTCCCTGCTCAAACTCACCACTCTGATGGACAAATACTCCCCGTCCAGCAAGCAGGGCTGGAACTGGTAAGAAGTGTGAAAGGATGGCGCTTCAGGGAAGATTTTGGGTGATTTCATGCTTGAAAATAAATGTGAGGGTTCAGCAGAGGGGTGGAAAGGTGAGAAGCACAAAACTGTGAAAACAACAGCATTCCTAGATTCTCTCCAGATTTTCTCCTGCACAGCTGCATGAGAAACTTCTTCAAGGGAACAACTGTGGAAAGGAGGGCAGGTGGGCGGGCGGAGGGTAAATATTTCAGGCAGCCTATTTAGAAAACTCATTCATTATTCATGGATCAGGTGCAACCTCGCCTCGGCTTAAAAAAAACAACAGCAACGTGCTTCAAGAGGAATAAACTCCCTTCCAAAAAACCCCCAGGAAGGACTCCCGGTGCCTCACCTTGGGTCTGTATTCCTGGGAGATCAGAGGGAAGTTTGGTTCTGTCGTCCTCTCCGCTCGCTGGTTAACTGCTGAGGCATTGTGGGTTATTTTGAGCTACTTTCTCTTTCCTCAGAGGGTCACACCGTCTCTCTGTCCTCTTCTCTTTCTCCGTCTCTATCTCTGTATTTACATTTCTTTCTCACTCACGACCCATGGAGCCACAATAACCACATTTATGGGAAACACGGCACTTTGAAATAAACCGGAATCATCCTTTAATGCTGGCTGGGTTTGCAACAGTCATTCTGTGTTTGTAATGTCCTTATAGGGGCTCAACATAAAGGTGGGGAGGGTAGGTCAAGTCTTAAGGGACAGTAGTAGTAATAGGACACAGATTTTGGACACAAATTGAGGCCCGTGTCTTCTAATAAAGAGTTTGCAGACTGAACTCAAACTGTAGCTTTTTCTTGTTTGAAACGTTGGATGTTTTCACTGCACTTTTTATTGACATACATGGATTTAATGAGATCAGTGTTTTGCCTCCTACACCATGTTTTTGGAATAAGCCCTCGTGCAAAATTGAGACAAATTCATTTTTTAAGAATAATGAAACATTCAAATATTCCGCTTGTTTACTCTGCTGAACATTTGTATTTTCTAATGTGCTCTGAGTAAACACATGACCCGCTTGTTTTACGCTTTGGTAGAAAACCAATTTGATTTTTGCAGAGGGTGTTATGCTCAATGAGATAAGGCTGGATGTGGGAACTGAACATTGAACAGAAAACCCTCCTGAAATTACTCCTCATAGATATTCGTCTTTAATTTTCAGGATCAAATGTGTTGTGCGGGGGGGAGGTTCAGGAGAAACAGCCGCTCTGTGACAGCAGCTTGAAAAGCATCAGTGAGGCTTCCTGTAGTTCAGGTGTGCTGTGATTCAGAATTTCAAACTGTTCCATTTTACAGAGTTTAAACTTTCATAAATCACATGAAACAGAGGGAATGAACAGAAAGCATGTCGGAACTGGCAAAAAAAGGAAGAAAACATAGAGTTAACGTTCGTTGAACAAAGCAGGAGTTCTAAATGAGCACGAACTCTGAAGTGCAAATTACTTGTTCTTACACAAATTATGTGAACATCATGTTCCTTCACCTCAAACTGAATTATGTGGCAATAATACAACTTAGACACATCGTCCTCTTTCATTCATCTCACAAAATATGGGAAGTTCAGGCAGGTCATATTACTTTTTTTTTTTAGAGGTATGGTAGTTTTTAGGCTGGTTTGGGAAAGGCATTAGTTATGGTGAAATACAAACAACTTGAGCAAGTGTCATCTCATTTGTTACACACTAAAGATCACTGACAAACGAGGACAAAGTTTAGACTGATGTCTCCTTATGAAAACTCTGGCAGAATGTTAGAAGAGAAGATTGATACCACTTTCATATCTGTCCATTAAATATAACAGCTTAGTTTAGCACAAAGGCAGCTAGCCTGGCTCTGTTCAAAGGTAACAAAATATGCCTACCAGCACCTCTGAAGCCCACGAATTCACACTTTATATCTTGGTTGTTTTATCCGTACAAAAGCTGAGGTGTAAATAGGAAAATTCGCTCTTTTACAGGGGGTTATGTGCCGGACATTTGCCTGGCAACTGCGTGGAGCCAAGAAATAGTTCAACACATCAACGTGTTAAGTAGTGAGCTTTAGAGGAGCTGGTAGGCAAGACCGAACCAGGCAGCTGTTTCCCCCTATTTCCAGTTTTTGTGCTAAGTTAAGCCTTATATTTAACGGACAGACATGAGAGTGGTAGCAATCCCAAAATGTCGAACTAGTGCCTTAAGAGAAACCCAGCTTAACACAGATTTGTGCTGGAAAAACCTGATATCCTGTCCACGTAGAACAGCCAAATACACGTGCGTTAGGCCAAATGCTCCAGCAAAAAAAAGAAAAAATCTCTTCAGGCTTTAACAATTAGTTCAAGCCTTGTCATTTCGATGATTTAATCACTGATGCCAAAACGAGTGCTAGATGATTAAAAATACAGCAATTAACTGCTGATTGGGATGGTCTCAGGCACTTCCCTCAAAATAGCCAGTCTGCTTCCAGGAGCCGAAAAAAAACGGAGGGATGGAACGAGAGCTGAAAAGCATTTAGAGTGCATGTGAGATACCATTTTCTCTTTGTGATGCTGTACTTTGGTGAAAGCTATGGGGCTGACATGTGTTTTTATAACTTTTAGGATGATGAGCCAAAGAGAGAGGAGGTTTCATTACTGACTGTTAGAGTGCTTTGGATCAATCTTTTTTTAAACATGACTATTAGAAGACTGCAGTTTCATCGAAAGTGCACTCAGCCCCACAGTTAGAAGCTAAAAAGCATTGCAGCTCTCTATGGGTCCCCTCCATCTGGAACAAAAGTGTCCAATAGAAAAGAAAAGAACAAAATCAGTCACTGGTATTAATGGTTAAAAGGTCGCTGATATCAGTTCAGAAACATGAACAAACTTCAACACAATCCTTCTAAAAGTCCATTCTCTTTGATCAGCGTCCATGTTTCTCCATGCCTGCCTGTTTTTCCTGCAGAGCCGATTTGAATGGCACACACATTTTAGCGATCACTGGGGACTTATGTAATCAAAAAATGTTTATTTGGCTCTTCCTTCAAAAGGAAACGCATCCAACAGCAGCCAAGTTGAGCATTTTTTTACACTTGACTGGTTGAGATTATAAATTCCCAGGACATTTGCAAAACAACTTTTGAGCATACTTTAATTTCCATAACTTTTCCCTCTGCGCTGGTCCATGCTGTTTGACTGCTTCCTAAAAATCAAAGGACCGCAGGATCTAATGGACGTCTCTGTCACCTGCAGGACTGTTCCCAAACCAGTGAGGAAGGCCAAGGTCATGGAGGTGAAAGGCCGGCGGGTTTTTGGGGTTCCTCTGCTCCTCAGCGTCCAGCAGACAGGCGAGCCACTTCCTCCCAGCATCCTCAGAGCACTGGTCTACCTGAGGACCGAGTGTCTGGATCAGGTAATGGAGCCAAAGACCACAAGAGCTCTACAGCGATTTTAGAAACTCTAGGAGGCTCTGTTGGACATGACGTGGTGCAGAATAAAAGTAAAGTAAGGCATTATTGTGCTATTTATTAAACATTTTTATTTCATTTGTATTGTGTTCTCTCTCAGGTGGGTCTTTTCCGGAAGTCGGGGGTGAAGTCTCGTATCCAGTACCTCCGTGAACTGGTGGAGTCCGACCCAGACGGCGTTTCGTACGACGTTCAGTCTGCTTTCGACGTGGCCGACATGGTGAAGCAGTACTTCAGAGACCTGCCTGAACCCATCTTCACCAGCAAACTCTGCGAGTCCTTCCTCCACATTTACCAATGTGAGCACTTACTACTGTTGTCATGTGACCGGCATTATTGAGATAACGTTTCCACTTTGTTGCTCACTCCATAATATAAGCACAAGTCTATTTAAAATACCTCTAAAAGAAAACAAAAGGGAGATAAAGCTTTAGTTTTTTTGCAGCACTAGCTAGCTGTGTGACTCCAGGGTTTGTGATGTCGGTCTGTTAGTCCAACTCTTTGTTCCAGAGAATAGTTATAAAGCTTCAGGATAAACACACAGTTTTCCCTTAAGTTGAAACAGCTCAGATGTATATTCCAGCCAGGATAAGCTAATGTTAGTGAATCTTTGAACTTAACCTGTTAAATTCTGGATCATACAAGTGGTTTTACCCATTTCACTACTAATCATGCTGGCTATTTTCCAAAACATACTATTAGTTTTTAAATTCATTTCCGTCATTTAGTATACCATGAAGATACAGAGATTTTAATCTTGCAAGAGAAAGATAGAAGTCCATAACAGTGAACATTGGGTTGGCTTTATTGTCTTGTCCAAGTAAAAAAAATATTAACAGTTTGGCTTTCTGCTTGCAGATTTTCCCAAGGATCAGCAGTTGGTTGCGGCTCAGGCGGCCATCTTGCTGCTTCCTGACGAGAACAGGGAGGCGCTGCGAACGCTGCTCCTCTTCCTGCGGGACGTGGTGGCCTGCGTGGACGAGAACCAAATGACTCCAACCAACATTGCCGTTTGTCTGGCGCCGTCGCTTTTCCACCTCAACACCCTGAAGAGAGACGCCAACACACCCAGGTGAGCTGAGACCACAGACACTGAATCACCTGCAAAGGTCACCTATTCAGTTACACTTTAAGTTGTTTCTATTGTATTCTGTTAGCCATCTTGTAAAAAGGGTCAGGTCGTTTTCAAATGATGGGAATTTTATTTCGGCACCATCTTGATAAAAGATGGAAGTGGATGGAGGGTGTGTCTGACCCACATTGTTAAAGTTACATAAGTCTTAACAGCAGTTACATAAGTCCTCCGCTGTTAGGTGTGGAGTCCACTCTGTGTGTCTTGTTTTAATTTGATTTTGTTGGCCTGATATGAAAGAACATGGAGATCATAACAATTCAAATATTTATCTGAGCTTGTTAACTGCAAATTGTTTATACGATATTTCATCTGGAGTTCATTTTCTGACAACATAGCTCGTCAGTGCGGTGGTTTTCATCAGTTCTTGAATGTTTGAGTGTCCTTGAACACACCACTAAGGGTAGTTTTGCATTACCTCATGATGATAATGTCATTCTGACAAAAAAATAAAACTGATCCAGTGTTAACTGTTTCAGAGGAATGACCATAAGCAAGTTTCAAATCTCTACAAGTTGGTTTGTACTGTCACACAGTGTAAAGATTACAGACTTTATCGTTTTAAGGCTACAACATGCAAAACCACCCATATGATCCTTTGAAGGAAAATACAGTTTTTTAACAACCTGGGTCTAATTTTTGTAGTTTTAGTCGTAACAATCATTGCTATCAGTTATCATGTTACTTACCAAGTTAATTGCTAAGAGTCCAACAGGAAAACGATCATTCAGATGATCAAACAGGATATGAATGAGTTCTGTCAAAATTCTGTGCAAAAAAACCAAACAAACCTAAACTCTGTCTCATTTTGTCACAGCTATAGTCTACTTAGTTTTGGCTTCAGGCTGTGACTTCATCATGGTTCACTTTAGCCTCGCTTCAGATCCTGCCTTCACCCTTGGTTAATGCGTGCATGTGTGTCTGAATGTGTGTGTTAGCTGTAAACCATGGCAGGTTGACATTTGGGTGGCATAGAAACATGTTTTTCTTCCTCCTTTTGTTGCTTCATTAGACGTCAAGTTTCCCAAGTTCTCAGTTCTCACAGATGACATCACCTCTGGATCAGATCCAGCTGTTACACTCACACACACACACACACACACACACACACGTTCTCTCTGTAATGAAAAGCTGTCAGCACAGTTTACACAGAGAGCACATTACATAACCTCCACCAATTTCCATTTGGCCTCAACTTCACTCCCTGATACGAAAGATATTTTCTATCTGCTTTTCAGCTGAGGATCCTGCTGGAGAGAGGAGAGAGGAGAGAGAGTGACAGAGAGACACAGAGGGAGAGGGGAGATAAAATGAGGGGACAGAGTGAGACTGTTGTGAATGATAATGGCTATGCAGTTGGTGATTTGTATTATTAGGCTGTGAACTTAATTATTAGGAGACACTCAGTCCATTCAGTGTCTGCAGACGGTTTATCTGAGTTCAGAGTTTGTACTACACAAGTGTATTCACTGTATGTAGCAAGCATGCAAACACGCTTGAACACTGTTAGTGTGTGTGTTCGCTCACACACTCGTGCTTACTCAAGTAAAGGAGACATTAATGAACTTAAAGATAAGGCTGATGCTGTTCTACATGTATTTTCCTATTCTCTGCACATCTCAAGAAAAGACCAAAACCAACAATGTGTTAATCTGTCTCCCAACTGACTTCCTGTCTGTGGCTCTCAGACATCGGTTCTCACTGAAGATGTAAATCTTTAGAAACAGTTCATGAATATATAGTTTAGTTCTTAGCCCTGGTAGCAGCGTGGTTGGTCCACCACTTTGGTCCAGACGGAAATAACCCAACAAAAGTTGAATAGGTTGCCATGAGATTTCATACAGGCATTCATGGTTCCCAGAGGACGAATCCTACTGACTTTGGTATCTACGTCCAGCCTCACCAATGTTAAAAAGGCTCTGTGATTTCCTAAAGCAGCTGTACACTGTAGTCTCCAACAAATGCCTGTAATAGTGCATTTGTTGGGGACTATTTTCAGCCGTGGACTAATCCACATTTGGGGCAGCAGGACGGTGTTTGAGGGATTTAGTCAAAATAAGTGTGTGTGTTCATGGTAATGAAGGAACATGTCACCCAGTGCAACAGTGTGGCTCAATGATGTGTCTTTAATAGTTTGGACAACAATGGAGCTCTATGGCACAGAGGGAGAAGATATATCAGGCTTTGATACACACAGTAATTATTAGTAGATGCATTCATTGTTGGTTCAAACTTTCCTCCTTCTTCCTACTTAGCCTCCTCCCCCAGCAGACTCTCTCCTCTCTCTCTCTACACATTTTGTCATTCATTTTGTTTCCTTCTACTCTCATCTTCCACTGCTGTCTTTTTTTCTGCCATCCTTCTTTTCTCTATCCACCCTCACATCGTCTTTCTCGCCCTCATTTTTATTTCGCTCTGCTCATCTTCCTCCCCTGATATCCCCCTCGTCCATTCCTCATATGTTCTCCTCCTCCTCTCTTCTCATTCTTGTAATCACGCTCTTTTCAACTTTCCTTTCACGAACTCCTCTTCCTCCTGTACTTTCCTCCCTTCCTTTCATCTCCACCTCTTAATTTTTCCACTTTGGCTCTTTTCCTCCCTTCAGGCTGACGGGACAGTAGATGGAAATGACATAACGACACAATCAGCACTTTGTGCCTCTCGTCTCCTGGAAGCCAAAGTCCCAGCCTGTCAGAACTCATGTCACACTTTGTGGTGGGAACAATAACTCGGAAAATTGACTGCTGCTCGCAGCTGTTCTCCCACAGATCTATAAAATCTCATCTCTGCATAGTTTTGCTCATGTTTCTGCTTTGACAGAACTCACCACTCCTACTGAGCTATATACTTTTTAATGGTCTAACTACCCCTCCGACCGGCTCGGTTTGTTTTAAGTGTTGGTGTCTAATTTCCCAGTTTTGCTGCGCTGAAAAGAGTGTATGCTGTTTGATAAAACGCTCATCCTTCTAACTTTTTCTTAGTCATCAGAAACCAAAACAACTTAAAAGACAAAACTTCATATCAAATGAAATCAAGGAAAACAACTTCTTGTGAATCCATCAGTTTCCAGTAAACCTCAGCGAGGCAACATGAATGCCTCCCAAAATAACCTGAATCTGTCAGTTGCCGTAATTGTGACGCGGTGCTGCTGATTCCTGTCTGCCGCCTGTAAAAGCTGCTTCAGCTGACTGGCACAAACACTGCCTGCACCGCGAAGCTGCCATCTGTGAAGGCGACGTGTCACATGTTACAAACCCTCTTCATAACACAACTCAAAACTCTTAATTACAACTATATATGTATAAACAGATGCTGGTCTGTGAGCTGTGTGATTACACACAAACTAATCTTACAGTGTGTTATAAAGCATTTATTAGCTGTTTATATACATGTACAAATATTAACAGGTTTAAAACTATTAATAAATGTCTTCAGAACTAATGAAGACACATCATTCTATATAATTACATGTTATGTTATCAATAGTAGTTAATGAACTGTTAAAATAACAGTTATGAATGCTTCACAAGAGGCATTATAGTTTTTGAAACATACATCACTTGATATATTTTACTTCAAATATTCCCATTTTATGCTAGTTTATACTTCTACTCCACTACATCTCTGAGTGAAATATTGTACTTTTTACTCCACTACATTTATTTGACAGCTATAGTTACTTTTCAGATTACAATTCTTCATACAAAAAACATGATAAGCTCAGAAATTACAATGCATTATTAAAAATTAAACCTGTGGTTTAAGAGGCAAAACTCTCCAATATTACATATAATACAAAAAAAGCAAAGACTAGAGAAAAGTCTAAAAAACTGAATTCAGATTTGTGTGGCAGAACTTTCCTTTCCTTTCCTACCCCACCATGTGCTCAGATTAATGGATACTGGATTTCAGTATGTTTGCTGCCTTCAATGTAAGACAATAAAAGTGACGTTAACGGTGTTCCTGTGTTGTTGCTGCAGGTCGAGTCACAGGAAGTACAGCCTGGGCCGCCCGGACCAGCGGGACCTGAGTGAGAACCTGGCTGCCACCCAGGGCCTGGCCAACATGATCACTGAGGCCCAGAGACTCTTCCAGGTACTATACCCAACAACCTGCTCCACAGACAGAAATATATACACTGTACATATAACTGTATATAACTTTACAGCAGATTGTGATTTTATTATAGAAAACATGTCTGAAGAGACAGAACTGACTTATGTTAACAAATAACAAAATCCTTTCTGTAGCTTCCAGAGTTTTGGCCTGGTCAGTGTTTAAGTGCTGCAGGCCCCCCTGAGGACTCACTCTCTGAGGAGGGAGGAGGCCCAGCATCCCCCAGTCAGAGTGGAGGTGAGGAGGAGCAGGAGGAGAGAAGGAGCAGGCTGCAGCTGAGCACTCAGCACCTCCTGAAGGAGGCCAGAGAGAAGAGCCGAGGCTGGGAGAGCCACCCAGCTCCAGAGCACGTGGATCTGGCCTTCAAGAAGGTAAATGGAGGCAGGAAAGAGGGAGTCTGACCTACAGAGAAGATATTTCAGTTCCATTCTACAGACTAATTCAAACCAGGCTGCGACTGGAAAAGTGACAAAGTGATTAAGTTTATTAAAAAATAGTCAGTGTGCAGACTAAATCTGATTATCTGGATTATGTACATTATTGTATTGCAATGCACAAAGGAGAAGAAGGAACTACTCACAGTATTTATATTCATATTTAGTAAATACTGTTTAGTATTAATACGCAGAATGGAACATGGACACAAATAGAGACTAGGCTGGCTGTAGAGGAGGAAGCGATGAACTGAATGAATTATGGAAAAAATATGATGAAGGGAGGAAATGAGGGAAGAACTAAAGGTACACAACAAGGAAGGAAAAAAGAGCAAAAGATGGACTGAAATGTGACAGGAAAATAAAGTGAAGTTTTTTCATGTGTTGAAAAAAGTACTCGGATAAATACTATACTATATAAATACTAGTAAATAATACTACATAAATAAATAATAATAATATGAACAGTTATGCAGACATAATAATGTTCTAAAAAGCTAAAGAAAACAAATGATGAGGGAATGCAGAAGTGATTAAGGAGGAAGTATGAGGAACGAAAAGGAATAAAAGAATGAAACAATGGGTTTTTCAAGTCTATCTCAGTTTTTTTTTCTAGTAATTTCTTTGGGCATTTTATGTCTTTATTAGATTGCACCAATAGAGAGACGGCAGGAAATGAGAAATAAGAGTTAAGAATAAAAAGTTTATGCTGCACACTTGCAACTCTCAAACGGTTATTTGAGCAGTCTATGCTTACCTGTGTGTGTGAGTGCAGCACATACTGTATGTTGATCCATGGCTACATGGCACGAGTAACATATGAACATGGAAAATTTGAAACAATCTTTTAAGGAAGTAAAGTACAGTAGGAAATGAAGGAAGAAACCATCTAAGCAGTGATCTTTAATAGCGTGCGTCCTGGTGGCTCCATTGAGTTCTGATTCTCTTTCTCCACTCGTCTGCAGATGGACGATGGCTGCCCGCTGTGGATGTGGCGTGGCTCCGCGGAGGTGGACGCCCCCCAGAAGGAGCTGCTCCACCGGCTGCTGAGGGAGCAGGAGCTGTGGGAGGGAAGCCTGCGCCAGGCTGCCGTCATCCAGACCTTGTCCAAGGACGCAGAAGTCTACCGCTACCTCCTCCAGGGCCAGGACCACAGCCTGGGGTCCCGGTCCCCACAGGAGCACCTGCTGCTCAGGTAATGAGGCAAGGCGAGCCCCAGGCTTCACGGGCCTCTGGGTCTTAACCTGCGGAGCTCTACAGAGCGGGGAGGACGGAGGAGTCAAAGCCAAAAATACTCTGAAAGTGTCAGTTTGATTTAAAGTCCGAGATGGCAGTCTGGTTTGTGTGTGTGTGTGATTGAGAATGAGGTTGATGAAATTTTAATCCAACCCTGAAGTCAGATGAGACATGACAGTATCTGTGTCTGCAGCTGGATCACATCACACTGTGCACCTCTGTCATGTTTCCTCTCTTTATGACAGTGTACGTGAACTTTGAGTTACCCCTGAGTGAGACATGCAAACAGGCAAATCACAAAGAAATGTTCATATTGTTATCAAATCCCAGAAAAAAGAAAAAAACCAACAATGTTTTAGTCTGTCTGTCGATACTCTGTGGCTGTCAGTCACACGCCCATTGGTTCCTACTGAAGACATAAATCTTTTCATGGTATTTGTTGACAGTAAAAAAATACTACAATATCACCTTATCCTTACTTATCTTTTAAAACAGCTTTAGAGGCGCCCTAGTGGTCGGCGGTGTGTATCATTTAACTGCAATGCAGTTACTGTGTGTCTTTTTGATGTTGTGTGTGTCAGCATCAATGAAATGCTTGCCATTTTCATTTAACACAACACAGAGGGTTAGGGTTAGAATTGCATACAGTCTGGTTGTGATCAGATTATTGGCAGCAGTCACGTTTATGTGCAAGAAAAACTGTAATTTTCTGTCACATTTTGATTCTCCTTCCTGATCATCTCTTCTCTTCTCCCTCCTTCTCAGGACCTGGCAGGCAGACCCATCCTCTGGCCCTCTGTACCTGTCCTCTGTATCCACGGAGCACCCCGAGATGCTGTTGGAGGGGGTCAGGGCCCACGTCCACTCCTGCCTCTACCTGCTGGAGCCCACAGGAGCCAGGAAGACCCGACTGACGCACCTCTGTCGAACAGACACCAGGTGAGGACGCATGCAGGGGAAGCAAAAGTAGAAGACAGAGTGGATTTGAGAAGTTTTTCTTGTTTTACAAATTAGCTTGAGCCCGTGAATGCTAACGGTGAGTTAGTGAGGAGAAGGTAAAAGACTCACCCAGTGATATTGAATAACTGCCAGGATGCAGGGAAAGCAGAAAAGCAGAGTTATTTAATTATCAGAGAGGAGCGGAGGCAGGATGAGGCTGCAGTAGATGTTGCAGTATGTCTGAAGGATAACGGCAGGAAAGACGCAGTTAGCAGATATTTTATAGTGTTTTCGCTTACATAGACAGTCGACGATGACAGGAAATAATGAGATTAAGAAAAAAAGACCATACAATTTGTGACTTAAGGGTTCATTTATTTATCATTATACATCACGTTGTAGTCCCTTTATGCCACACACACAAAAAAAGAAGCCTGTGTTGATAATTTGATCTAATTTGTTCACATTAAAATGGCAGAATGGTCCTTTAAGGACTACAGACAAGACAGAAGTAAAACCAAGGGCAAAGTGAGCTGCAGGAGCTGCGGAGAGGCTGCGACGATTTAAGGTCATGAGAAGCCTATTAAAAGAAATATCTGGAGAGAGCTCTTAGTCCATCTCCTCCGTCTTAATTGAGCCCGTTCTGTGTTTTTGACCTCTGCCTGCATCTATCAGCAGCACAATCACAGCCTCCCTGTAGGTGAGCACATGAGCGAGGGAAAGACGAGGAGCAGCCCTCCTTCTCATGATTCATGCCCTTTGAAACTAAGTTGCCGCAGATTTTCTGCTGCTTACATGATCAATTTGACTCTCGGCGGAGCCCTGCGGCTCTATTCGTCTCAGTTGATTAAATGAAATGAACCTCCGTGCGACAGAAAACAGGTGGCAGCAGCGCTCTCACAGAGGGCCAGGCTCATACAACTGTCATTAAACTGCACTGTAGTTTTTTTTTTCCGGGCTGCGGGAGGAAGCAACTATAGATTTGGTCAATTCAGTTATGAGCACGCACAGTTTTTCCTCTGCACAGATTCAATATAACGGAGAGCACAGGGAGGCAGAGGGGTGGAAAAGAGATGATAACAGACTATTATGGAGGCTCATTCCTGCTCAAATAACCTCACTTTTTTTAACTTGCACTAAGTCAAAATTATGAACTTCTGAGTAAGAATTACGAGACACTAAGTCAAAAATATTACAGTCAAAAGACCAAGAGCCTACAGCCATGCTAGAAACTGAGGCTTGCTATTTTAAAATAATAAAAACGTATACTGTGATTTTGTCTTAATGGCTTTCAATTGTGACTAAATCAGAATTATAAGATACTAAGTTAAAATTACTACAGTCAAGATTTTGTGATGCTATGTCATACTTTTGTCTTACTGTGTCATAATTCTGACCTAGAAAGTCAAAACTACGATTACCTCGTAATTTCGACCAAAGTCTGAGTCATAACTTTGATTTAGGGATCATGAATCCTCAAGTTTAGTCATCAGTCGGTCATTTTTATTTCCATGTAATGAACTTCATTGACAAACCGACTGAACTGGATTCGAAGCATTTGAGAGTGAAAGTGGGGACTCGTGACATTAAAAAGAGGGCAGGCAAAGACAGATTTTGATCTATAACTGTGATTATCTCATTGGGCTTTTAGTCGGCCCATTACAACTGAACTGAAAGGATCACGTCAGCACACATTATTTCACAGCCTTGTGTCTCTTTCTAATTTTCTGATGAGTATGTGCTGAGTAAAGAACAGTGTGTGTGAAGTCATAGGGAACGGCCAAGAGCTAAACTGCCGCTGCTATCAAGTGGACACGTTCACATTTTAGGCCATTTAGCTGAAACTGTTATCCAGAGCAACGTAGAGCATGTGCAGAAGTGAAATACATGTAAGCTTCATTTATAAGCAACCAGCAGGCGTCTGAGCCACATCGGCCCGCCAATGCTCCTGTTATGCAAGAGTGATCATGTAAGAAAGAAGTGAAAACGCCCAGAGGGATGAATGCCTTCACTCTTTCCTTTGTCTGTCACTTCCTCTCGCCTTTAATTTCCTCTCATGACAGAGCTCAAGCTAAACGTCTGTGGTGCACCAGGCTGTCTTGGGCTTATTTGCTATGACATTCACTTTAAGTGCTTGTTAGCTTTCAAGGCAAGACAACAGATCCCCAGCATCAAGGTCAACGGGGCTTTTTACAGTACAGGCCTGTGAAACAGATCCTATCGCCTCCAGAGGAAATGAAATGCGTTATGGCCTCAGTGAGTGAGTGAGAGAGAAACATCAAGGATGTTTTGTTTGGACTGGAGTCGGCCTGAGACTGCAGAGAAAACAGTTCAGAGACTCATAAAAGATGCAAACAAATATAACTTGGATTATGTTATATTGTGCTGCTATTAGCAGTAAATATTGCGATAGGTTACCTAAAATCTGGAACTGAGACGGAACAAGAAAAGCTGTGGAAGACGCCATTATCACTATGTAACTAATAACATTAACGATGGCTCTGCTCGATCACATTGTGTCACTAAACCATATCTGTGAGCCAGCATGTAAACTACCATCTACTGGAACTGGTGCACCTCAATGGAGCGCAGTCAATATTATGTTATGTTATTAGCTACACCTTTATGACGGATCAAAATGTTTTTGCCGACTGCTGCAGTGCAGAAAAAATGTGACACCTATGTGGCTCTCAACACAAAGTTTGTACTTCTTTCCCTGCTGTGCTTTAAAAATGTATATGGGAAATGTTTATTCATGACTGGGATATGAAGATGCATTTAAGTGTATCCTGAAAAGCCTTTAGCCATGATGCAATCTTTAATCTTATAGAAAGTAGGCATGTGGATGTCCTCTTAATGGGGGTGAATGTTTACAAGATGTTACAATTACTGTGGAAAAGGGTGTTTTTCTCCTCAATTTCTGTTCAGCATCAACTCTAGAATATTCTTCTCAGTCCGTCATGTAATTTCCAGCCGTCAAAACTAAAGCTGAAAGTTTGCAGTGGAATTGAACTTCACGTTGTTTCTCTGTTCAAACACGACTTTCTCTGACCTTTTCTTCGTCTGCTTTATCTTCCAGGGGCCGGTCGCAGGAGTGGCACAGCAAGGTGAGCGGACATCTTCTGGCCTCTGGTCTCCTGGCGATCAGGGACTCCTTCAGAGCAGACCCCAAAGAGACGAAGATATGAGTTCATGCAGAGGGGGAAGCTGAGGATTTGGGAAGATTTACAGATGTTGCACTTATCTGGAGTACTCACCCCCCCCAACATCAGTCTGGTTAACCAGCATCCCTTCCCATCTCGTGGCAGAATGCTGGGGGGGAAAAAAAGGAGCCTATTTTCACAGGACTTTCTCCGAGTTTTAAAAGTGAAACTCGTGGCCCAGAGCACAGCAAGCAGGGAAGGTGACCTATGATGGCTTCCCTAAACCATTTGTGTCTCTTTGGCTTCTCTTCGAGCTGCTGTATGTGTTCGCTTTTTTGTCAGTGACCTTGCAGATTTGCCAGCAGCACCTCTGCACTCCCTGCTGCGTCTGTTACGCTTCACACTCAAGCTCACAGAAAAATGCAAACCATGGCGAGCTTTGACAAAGGGCGTTTTGATGGGAGGATGAAAAGCTGAGGCCTGATTTGACTTCTAACTGAGGAAAAAGGCCGAGATGGAGCAAGTGGACAATGTAGTAAAATCTTTTGTTTTATTTATTTTTTTTGCCTAAAATATGTTATTGAGAAAAAGAGAATCACAAATTTTAGGTTAAAGACTCGTCGCTATCCATCAAATTCAACTCTAGAAAGAGGCGGGGGAAACACATGGCAGCTGCCTGGACGAACACAGGAAATAAGGACAGAAAACATCAGGAAACAGACTTTTAGCCACCAGACATTTGGCTTCAGTGGAAAAGGAAGAAGAGAGAGTGGATGCTGAAAAGGTAGGAGGTCGACAGCATCTGTACTAAACCTACGACCAGGAACAAAGCAACATCACAAAAAGAAAGTACATCCAGCTGCCCTGACAACCTGGAAAACTGTGTGGCAACTCGATGACGGGATGTTGCCTCGAGTCTGATGCCACAACGACAGATTCTGGGCAAAAACAGCTCCGTAACAAAAACCACATCCGTACCAGAGAGCGCTGCCTCGCCTGCAGCTGCTCAAAGCAGCAAGAAACACTTTGGTTTTGATTTGTGTGGTTAATTCTGAGACAATTATCCAGAGCCAGATGAACTGAGCTGAACTTTTCAGGTGAAATCCCACAGCGACATTTTCTTTTCAAATTACGCTTTAAACGTGGCACAGAGCAGCCGGATCCAGCTGCGACGAGGAATTAGCACAACGCCACGCAGACTGTCACCACTGTTTGAGTGACTGTTCTTGCTTTTTAATTCGTCCCTGTGACTTCGACCCGTTCTATAACAGGACACACGCGTGTGACAGTTCAAAGACGAGCGATATCTACCTCTCCACAGGACGACGCCACAGTGGCGTGACTTTGAAGCGCAACAAAGTTGTGAATTGATGGAGGCCTCGGCACGCGGCGGGGGGATGAGGCTTTTGTGTGCTTCCCGGCACTGTGACGGATATCCAACCAGACACCTACCCCCCCCCAAACTTCCTGAATTTTTAAACATTTGTATTTATTCTTGTCTGTCAAGAGCGTGGTGTCCACATGTCTCTGTGCTTGTACAGTCAGTTCATGTGGCACTTGAGTGTTACTCTACTTTCAAAGCCAGCCTGTCCTACATATTTCAAAGTGTCATTGTTGTGAAGTAGGGCAGGCGTGTGCGTGTAAATGTCTACAGTAAATTTCATTCAAACACCATATTTCAGATTATTTAACTTAATGTGTATCTAAATACAAATCTCTTATATCTAAACACAAATCTCTTATTTAATTTTGAGCTTTCGGAAAATGCTATCTTGTTTGTGTGCGTGTGAAATCTAAATTTATCAGTGCCAAACACCTAATTAAAATGTTTATTTCTCTCTGAATCTGTTTCCTGTTGGGTTTTTTTCTCTCCTCTGTGACTCGTCTAAGTGCCAAACAGATTACCGACTGTAATTTCAGAGGAAGGCGGAGGAAACAGCAGGCAGTGTGAAGATGAGGTACCACACTGTGCCACTGAAGCGCAAGAGATTAATAAGCCTGGCAGAGTGATCGCGCTGCAGACTTCCACAAAACTCCAGACTCTCACCTATTTCTCCTTTTCTCATGCTCACAACACCCACTTGTATCTAATTTGCATAAAGCTTATTTACATATCTTATTGACTCATCAGAGATCAGATAGTTGAAACACTGATAAACACTCGGTGCAGAGACAGATGCCGAATTACTAAATGTGATGTGAAAATACTTCTTGTGGCGAGGACATCATGCCCCGGTCTAAACAGGATTTTAAGGAAGTGGAATAATTTATGCAAATTACAAAAATAACAGAAGCACAAGAGTGCCTGCAGGCACCTTTAATTTCTCTACAAGTCTGTTCCTTCCATATGGCGCTAAGATACCATGAAGTGAACTTGAGATGAACTTGAGGTCAGAGTCCATCTATAAAGTCTGTAACCCAGAGATCGCAGGTTTGATCACATTCAGTACATTTTTGACCTAAAATCAAATGACTCTTATGAGAAAGGAGCCGTCTGTTGAACTGACTTAATCATCAGCAACTCTGGAGCTCTGCAGAGCTTTTTAGCTTCTTTTATCTCAAGTTTTGGCTTTTACAGCCCGCTCACAGTTTGGTTCAGTCTCAGCTCTCATCAACCTCGTTTTCAGTGAAAACATACCCAACCTGTCCAGCACCAAACAGCCGACTAGTTAGTGACTCGCTGGTGAAGAAAGTGGAGCGTTTAGCAACTAAAGAGCCTTGTATCTTTCTTAGGAGTTGGTGGAGACCAAACCAAATATTGGACTTACATTCATCAGGTGGATACAAGCACGACTCCAACAGGACGAGGAAATGTGGTAGCTGTGAGTCCGTCTGCTGCCTCCTGGTGGCCAAACATCAATTAAAGCAACATCAATTAAAAGCACCAGAATAAGAAAATGCACAATTCGAAGTAAAAGTACTTTTTCTGAAGTTTATGCTGTCGTGTTAAAAAGTCTTTCATGAAACATCTATTCAATTTGGTAGAATTCACTGTTTTCATGTCAGTTAATGGAGGAAAATAAGGACTGACAGAAGGAAGGAAGCAAAAGAACAGGAGGGTGAAGAGAAGGACAGAAAAATATGGTACAGTAAGTGTAGAAGGAAGAAATACGGGACACAATTAAAAAGGACAGACAGATGGAAGGAAAGTAAGTATGGAAAACAGAAAGTAAAGATATTAGTGATACCTTATTAGCTTTCACATGTTGAATTTAAAATTGGAATATTCAAAGTAACCAGCAACTACAGATATCATTGAAATATAAAGGAGTAAAAAGTAGAAAATCACCCAAAATGGAAAAACCCAAGTAAAAGAAGCTATTTTCTATTGAGGCGTTTGCTGTGTACTTCTACCTAAAGCTGCACCAATCATTTTTTGGCCACTAGAGGATGAGGAAAAACATCAAAACAAGCTTACAAAGTGTTAGCAAACAGTTTCTTATTCATTCAGCCGACACGGCAACATTAGCATACAATTGGAGTCATGTTTGAATTCATGTCTGTGTCCACCTGATAAATGTAAGTCTAATATTTACTCTTCTTTTAGCTCTGTTTTTCACTCTCCACAAGGCTGATGACAGTAGTGACACTCAACCATACAGTGAATGTGCCATAAAACCAAAACTATGAGCTAAAAGAGGCTAAAACGCGGTAGTTTTGGGTGATAATTCTCAGTGGGTTCATCACTGTGAGTGACGTCTTTCACATTAGGCGAAGTTGATGACACATTGTTGATGTGAAAATGTTGATTCGTGCAGCTTCAAGTACTAGAACATAAAGACTGTACAGAGTACACGAGTTAACCTCCATATTTACCTTCCACCTCTGGTCTGCACCTCCCAGCTGCACCACCAGGACGCCCCAAAACCTCTCTCCTGAATGTTAATTGAGAGGCCTCTTCCTCCTTCAGTCCCCACAGGCAGCTTCTCCAAACCACTCGGGCCTTCAAACAGGCAACCTCCCCGTCACCATCCACCCCGAGGCACGACGAGAGAGAGGGAGTAAATATCAGCTGGGGCCACCAGGTGTTGAGATCCGTCTATCCCGTTGAGGCGGGGAGCATTATTGCTTCCGCAGGTGTTATTGAAGCGGTGTGGCAGGCTTTCTCCTCCTGGAGCGACTGTCAAAACACCTTTAACACTGTCCTTCAACGGCAGCTCAAAAAAACACACACACAAAAAAAAGGCAGCGACTGTGTGAAAGCGCAATGAATGTTTCATGAGGCTGCTGTGGGAGTTATTGCCTGAGAAGGTGCCCAGATGAGCCAGAAAGTCCCGGAACGTACGGGATGATAAGAGACTACTAGAGAGGAGTGTAGATATTTCATAAGTTTTGAACATGGGTCACAGGCATGCGTCTTCCCCTTGGCATGGCTTAGGAGCTCTTCTAACAACTGTTGTATGACTTGTGGCGATTCCCGGAGTCATACAACTTTTATATCTATGGAAGTGCACAACTGTCTGGTGGGTAAAGGCAGACTTCACAATTACAGGCTGCCTCGGAGTGTGTGTGATGTATAATTAACTTCATCAAATGGGTTTGTTTGCCTTGCACTCTGAGTCGCTGCAAACAAAGCCCACTTACTCACGCAGGTCATGGAAGGCAAAGACTGTAATTGTCGTTATGGAAAAAGCAGCTCGAGTCAAATGCGACTTTTCTATATGTCAAAGTCTGGGAAGCGTGGGGGCGGATGCTGCGAAAAGCAATTAGAGTTGAAATGCATGCACAACTATTCTCTGTGCAGAATTTTTATGTGATTAAAGCATCTTATGAACTTATTCCGATGGCTGAAGCTGTTTGTAGAAAAAGAGAGGATCCCGGTGAACACCGGTGCAGCACGCAGCGTCCTCATTCATTTTCAATAAAACCAACTTGTTGGTAGGGGGGGTGGGGGGGGGTCCTGATGCAGAAGCAAAGAAACAAAATTGAGATTGAAATGGATCCATGCAAACCCATCACAATACAACATATTTAAACCAATAATTTAAAAACAGGAACAGTGGCCGTATTCACAAAACACTTAAAGCAGCTTCTTACTTGCCAAGTTGGGAAAAACTCCCAAAAGATAAGGAGCATGTCAGTCCTTACTTTAGGACTTCTAAGGTTCTGGTCTAAGAGTAAGTCACAAATAAGTCTGAGAGAAGTTAGAGGCGGTCCAGAGGACTCAGACACTCAGACAGCGGCTTCAGGTAATGCACCTTACCGACTTCTGGAAACAGTTTTGGACAGTTTGGATTTGTTAGGAAGTCACAATCCAACAACACTAGCAGAGCTGAAACAGTTAGTCGATTAATCAGCTGTTTTAATAATCGATCAATTCTTAAAGTAATTTTTCAAGCAAAATGCAAAATGTTTTTTAAGTTGAAGCTTCTAAATTGTGATCATTTGCTGCTTTTATTTGTCTCATGTGACCAAATATCAAGTTTTGGACAGTCGGTCCTATAAAACAAGACATCAGATGACATTGTCTTTTAGGTAACTGGGACGGGAAATTTCACAATATTCCCACATTTAATAGACCAAACGATTAATTGATTAATCGAGAAAATAATCGTCAGGTTACCCGATAATGAAACAGTCACAGATCACAGTATCAACATGCTGGTGTCTGATGCCAGATACAAGCTACTTCTTCTATCTATGTGTGATCCAACTTAAAAAATCTCTAACAAACTAAAATTGTTAAAGAAATTTGTTAATTAAATGACTTCCTCTGACTGTACAACTATCAACCAATCACTGCAGACAGAGAGCTACTAAGTGTGAGGAGCTATTTCGGGCCCCTGGTTCCTCTTGAAACCCTGAAGAACCATTCATTTTTCCCATAGACCACGTTAGATGACTCACAGCTGGAGCACTTCCAAGGCTCGGATCGGCATGAAACTCTCCAGGATGAATCATTAATGCAAAAGATTTATAACTGCATTAGAAATTAATTATCTGGTTCTACGATAAAAAGTCGAAGGTACAAGCCTGCGGACATAAAAACTTCAGGGGAGAAGTTAACTACGACTCCCAAAGTGATGAGAAAATCCTGTGACGTGCGTCGCACGCAAAAGCAGGCAAAAGCTAAAGACAAAGTTTTTGAGAAAACTGAAAACAATCTGCAGCTTAAAATCGGTTCATTTTTCTGTTTTCCAGCAAGAATCCAGCTCAATTTCTGGATCAATTTTGAATTTGCTGAAGCTCTGATTCGTGCCTCTGACTGGCGTCTTCTCCATTGAATCGGTGACCGAGGCTCATGGGTATTGTAGCATTTTAGACCCGTCCGCCATACCTAAATAATGAAATAGTTAAAGCTGGTGGCCAAAACACAAACCTATATGATTGTTACATTATCCAGGAGGCCTATGTTTCTATGTTCAGTAACTTTGCACTTCTATAGTGAGAAGGTTCATTCATGAAACGAGTTTAGCAATGAGTTCTACGCCGCTCCTTCTCTTAGCTTGGGAGTTCTTAGTTCCTCATTGAAAGTTGCTCTCAGCAGCTTTGTTTAAAGACCTTAAGAGGAAACGCTTAGCTAGGAACTGTAAGAACCATTTAGGACTCCTAGTGGTAAGATAAGATACAGCCCCAGATCTGAAAGGGCCGGAGGACAGTCGGCATGTTCAAAAGAAAATGCTGCAAAAGTACCTTCTTGGATGCCCCTATGGTAGATAAAACATGATAGTGTTATCTACGATGGCCTGATGTTCAAGAAAACGTGATGAAGTGCCCTCTAGGGTGCCCTTCCAGTGTAGAAAACATGATGCAGCTGGTGCCGTTTTTATTTTTTTTTTGCCCCTCAGACAGCCACCACTGCTAGAGAGAGAGAACCCCAACACCAGGAGCAGCGTGATGCTCCACCAATTAATGAGCAGCTGTGGTTGAAAAGAGCAGCAAAACATGCAGGTTTTTTTTGGCAAAACTTTACATTTTTACTGATTTATCCACTTCGGATTTACAGCATCTTCACCCTTCTACCCTCTGAAGGAGTGTGCACACCATTTTTAATCCCCGGCCCTGAAGCAGTGAGGATTGTGTCGTTCCTGAGAAGAAAAAGAGCCCTTTGAAAGAGGACTGAAACCATTTACGTACGATGGACAGCTTCAGAGCTGGTGTGTAAACATCTCCGACTAAACTGTGGGTTTGTGAAACCATTATTGGACCTTAACTCAGCAGTCAGAGTTATTGCGTCCAGCTCAGGAGGAAGTGATTCGGGCCTTTTTTAGCTCGAAATTCCCGACAAAGTGTCAGTTGAGACTTTTCTCATGCATCTTTTTGTTTAGAGAACAAATTTTAATGATCGCAATTGTTACAGTAACAGTAAGAATTCTGGCTTTAAACAGAGATCCACAACTTGAAAATGATTGACAGCAGACTGGGTGATATTTTGGTTTCATATTGGTTCTTTAATAAAAAAGAAACTTCACATGAGATGTTAATTAATGGACTGAACATTAAGTATTTTTCCTCCCAGGGTGGATAGAATAACTTTGTGGAAATTATATTCTTAAAGTCCAGTGAGTTTTGGCTGCGATGCAACTGAAAGAGACTCACGATTTTTATCTTAACCGCTTATTGTCATCTTGTCACTTCTCCTCCTGGTCCTGTTCTGGATTCTGGTGAACTTCAGTGCAGGAGAGATGGAGGCAGGGTGGACCATTGTGACATCATGTCCTGTGACCTCACATCCTCTGGACGGGGTTGATGCCCAGGATGTCGAAGCCTTTGGCCATGATGGCGGCTGTGGCTTCGCATAGCAGCATCCTCCACATGTTGATTTTTACCACCTCACCTGGACAGAAATAGAGAGAAGAAACATTGAAGATTTTATAACTTTTACATTAATTAATTCCTTTTTTTTCTCAAAAACACGATTATCTGGCTGATACTGTGTAGTCTGGATTTGGAATGATAGAAAATAAATATATAATAGATTCAATAGATGATTTGAAAGGGTTTGGATTCGATAAGCAGAATTTAATACTGAAGAGAAAGGAACCTGAAAGGAAGAGAGAGGAAACAACAGACAAATTGAGAAGCCAGGCAGACTGGAGAGAAACAGTCGGAGGTGAAGCAGAGAGCAATACCAACAAACAACAAAAGGTTAGAGGGCACATTTAATGATGCTACCATCGCATACCGGCAGCCGACACCACGGCATCAAATGAAAATCAATGACCCGGACATCTGCATCCACACGCAACATCCATGACCGTCCACCCCATCAGGCCAAATCGCTACACGGAGCAGAAATCCAATAAAAATTAAGTCCGTAATGAGCAGCAGAGGGTGCATTAAACAGACAGGTCGTTAAAGGGGCGTGAGCGTCGATGGTCATTGACAGACAACAAAATGAGTTTGTAATTTTCACAAACAAGCCGATGCATTGAAGTAGACGAGTAGATGACAGAGTGCTGCTGACGCTGAAGGGAAGCTGATGAGAAAGAAGCTTTGAAAGGATTAAAGAGAGGCCAAGCAGACATTTCTATTTCAAATGTTATTTTAGAAGAATGCAAGGAAATATTAGTTGGAGCTACTTTTAACTGTGACTAATTGATGGCTCAGTGTGTGAATATTTTAACCTTTTCACATTACATTTATTCATTTAACTGTTGTGTTTTATTTTCTGAGTCAGGGGCCGTTCTCACATAACATCCTGAGGCTTAAAGTGGCTCCTAATGGGCCCAGTTGGTTGTTTGTTCTTGGTCTAAGAGTAACTAAAAACATTGTATAGCGCTGAAACTAGCTCCTAAGTCAGAGAGAAGTTAGAGGTAGTGTAGAAGACTGTCAGTCAGCTGCTGCAGAAAATGCACTTCAGTGTTTTGGGAAAATACGACTAGTAAACTTTCAAATAACATATTTTTGATGTAAAGATTCAATCAGCTCATAAATAAATCTAATCAATCCAATAACACCAGAAAAATGTAGTTTTCAGTGCAGATGAAGTTGGAATATCTTGGCTGAATTATCCCTCAAACAAAAATATGAGCTCTTCAGACGCAACTTTGTTCAACAATTTCTGAAGTGTACAGAAAAGAATCATCAACTGCAATAAAAGAATAAATAAATTAAGCCGATTTCATGGCCATCGCTGGATTACTGGGTAAAATTGCTGCCATGTGTAGAAGTATTCCAACAAATATTTGTTGGGTAACCTGGAAAAAATATCACAGTATCAACATACAGATCGTATTTGATGCCCCTCATCTAAACAAAGAAATCGTATTTTTGTGTAATCGCAGAATGCTGGTTGTTAAAAACCCCAAATTTCCAAAATATCACCAAACACAAGCTTACGGGCCTTGTTGGAATACCACCTGGCTGCAGGTTTGCCGCGTGATAACTTGATTAAACACACTAATCTATGGATCTCCACAAGTCCCAAAAGATAATATTTTTCATCTTGTGCACACACGTCATTCTCTCGTGTGCTCTGCATCTTGTGTGTACAAGCTAATAACTCGTGAGCACAGGACAGGCTCACTTCAAAACAGGGCCTCAAGATCAGGTAACACAGCAGGATCCATATGCCTTTATCATGTCAGCTGATATTGTGCTTCACTGCTGCTTACTGTAGCATGCAAACCGCATGTGGCTAAACGTACGTGGACTGAGGGGTGTTTCAGCCATAAAGTGTAAATCTGCCTGCTGAAGAGACATGAACTAAAGATAAAACCCGTCGGGCTTCTCTGGTTTATTTCGACATGTTGGCTTCTTCCACTTCGTTGTTCTTTTTTAAACATACACCGTTTGAAAGATGAGTCCATGCACAGTTTGTCAATCCAATAAACTCAACTGAAAGTGTGTATTCTGTGACTCTGAATGTGTCTCACGATCTTAAAAATTCACACACACACACTTTCCATCAGTCAACAAAGCAAAATGACATAAAATAATAACCTCCAGCTGGGGTTAGTGCCACAGCGCTACTGAGAATTAGCATAATTAAACAGCTCTAAGCCTGAAGTGCTAGCACTTCAGCGCACCACAGGGATAAAATGCTAACAGGAACAAGTGGAGAGCTAACAGCGTTCAGACGGCTTTTGGTGGAAACCCTCTCAGAGTGAAACTTGGCTGACTCCCATCGAGAGAAGAACATTAAACTATTTCTGCTCTTTTGTTTTCTTCTGGCACTTTTGACCTCGACAGCGTTCAAATACAAGATCTGTGGATTATTGAGAGTAACTGCATCACTGTCAGTGTTGGGTGTCGTGTCCAAGATCCCCCTTACCTTAACACAACCTCGCTCTTACCCCAACCAGTCGTCTCTGCGAGGTCTAACCACAACCACAACAGGCATCACTAGGCTAGTCTGTAGGCTACTGTAGAAGAGTGTCCTTGAGCAAGACACTAAAACTCTTCCAAAAGCAAAAACTGACCTTTGACCCCCCGAGAAGAACTGTCTCCCCAGAAGATTTTACGAACACACCTTATTATCATATTATATTACCTGTCTGTCTGTCCTTCTCCACGCAGTAGCAGCTGTCGTAGAACTCGGTGAAGGTGGTCGCGAGCTCGTACAGGTAGTCGCAGAGCGTGTGGAGCAGCAGGTCATCCAGGATCTTCTGCAGGATCTCTGGGAAACGGAGGATGCACTTCCCCAGCTTCCACTCCTTCTCGTGGTCCAGGACGACCTCCGTGGTCTCTGCAGCTTTCTTCAGAGCGGCCTCATCAATGTTAGCCAGACGAGCAATGGACCTATAGGAAGTCAATAACACCATTCATGAGGATGTCGCATATTACGATCCTACAAGTTTAAACAGTTTTTAACCTACGTTTCAACAAGCGGTCCCACAATTATTCAGCTTAACAGCAATATTTTTAATCAACCAGGAAGGCCTCATTCTGTTTTTAAGAGTATTAGTAGTTACAGACTGACATCTATGGGTGAGCGGATCACTACCTGGAGTATTTATGCTACCAATACTACGTGTTGTTTTTAGTATCAATACTAATGGGCAGTAGGACTGATACAAAAAATAAGTAATCTGTCTCTTGTTGGATTATGTTCTGGGCACATGAACACACTTGCTGTTTTTACACTTTTTTACGTATTTTTGAACTTTGGACTGATTTCTTACAATTGTTTTGTGAGCATGGAGGTATTACTAATATTTTACACATACCCTTAATATTACCTAATTATTATTCATATAACCGTATTATTACCTTGCTATAAAGAGCTGTAATGTTAGGATCAAGACAAATCTTAAAGTAGAAAACAGACAAAAAAAACACACAATGCTGCAAACTTTTCTTGCCCAAGTTATCAAAAAACGGTGGTGTAACAGCAGAAGGATGTGGATCAAGGTGCACCACAGGATCTTTCCAGTATTTACCAACAGGAGTTTGTTCGTTTTGTACCACAGAAAAAATAACTGAGGCTGTGACACAGCTGTCTTTCATGTCAGCAACTTTGTGACAGCAAAGAGTTTTCAGATCTGTTGCAGATAAAAAAAAAAACTAAATGCATTTTAAGTCTTAAAAGCAGCTCAGTGCACAACATATTAAACAGTGAATTCCTCAAGTCAAGCTGATTTAAAGAACTGAATATCTTTGGGTTGTGGACTGCTGGTCGGACAAAACAAGACATTAGAAGTCGTCTCCGTTACACTTCCAATTAATGAACTTCATTTATTGCTATTTATTGCCGGTGCAGCTTAGAGTTGAACATGAAAAAGGCAAACAATTCAACATATATGACAAATTGGTTCTGTTCTTCAGTTTTTCTATTAGGACACTCCAGGTAGAACAGGTCTGTCTGTGTTTCTGTCTTTTGCTTGTCTTCTCTGACACCTGAACACCCACAGTTTGGGGGGGG
>NTHP01000500.1:358149-368571 GCA_003416845.1 Oplegnathus fasciatus | reverse complement strand
ATACTTAATAATAAATATCAAAATTCTTGTATATTCATTTTTAAGCCATCATGAACAATTTGTCCTAAAAAAGCAACTGGATGAAAAAGGATGAAATCATGACAGATACTGAGCTTACATGTCAACACATCCATCTCCATGACAACTGAGCAAACATCCACTGATGAAGACCATCTGATACAGCTGAAAGCTCCGGAAAAAAGTCAGCGAGTCGACCTTGAGTTGGTATTGTTTTGCCAAACATGTATTATGTTCAATATTTCTTGTATTGAGTAACTTAATAATAATGTTAATACCTAAAGTAGCAGCACGTGGCTGCTGAGCGAACTGCACCGGAAACAGCTTTTATTTTGAAGTTAATCACCGGAAGTGTAGTTAACGGCGGTTCTCGGTGTCTTGACGCGCTCCTCGGTGACACATCTCCTCCTCCTCCTCCTCCTCCGCCGCCGCTCCGCTTCGCCATTGTGTGCGGAGCTCGGTGAGTGTTGAGGCAGCCGCGGGGACGAGTAGAAACAAACAAACAAACAAACAAACAAACAAACAAACAAACGGACTAACGGCTCGTCTCTCCTCCATGTTCTCCTCCTCCTCCGTCCTCCTCCTGACCGCCCGCCGCTCCGCTCCTGGCCTCACCGACGACACCCATGCAGCAGAGGAGCCCCTGGATGGGACTAGCTACATGTGGTGAGTGACAGACCAGCACCGACCGACCCCTTTAATACACAGAAACTTGCCTCGGTGTCGCCTCACCGGGGAGCCGGTAGTCCCGGTGCGAGCCCGGACAGTCTGCCCGGGTTGTGTTGTAACTTAACGGGGAGAAAGAAGAAAGCTGCTCGGTGTTGTTTAACGTTACTAATAATTATACCACAGTTCCCTTCCTCTCCGAACACCTCCACCCGCACACGAACCGGCCAACGACCACAAACAGGCGGCTTTTTATGCAAAAATGTCACCACAACAACCGCTGTTCTCTCCGGTCCTGTGTGGAGGCTGTGGCCGGGGGCGGGTGCCTGGTGGCCGGGCAGGTGGCGGGGAGCAGCCGGTGGCCTGGAGGTCCCGGAGGGTCTGGAAACCAGCTGCTGCTCTGACAGCTTTGTACTGTGCTCACATGCTGCAGGGAACCGACCGTAAAATGAGCAGAACCAGGGCAGGGAAAGGATGAAAAATGGCTTTTACATGACAATAATGTTTTCTTAGTTGGTTATAGTGAGTGTGTGCTGCTCAGTTTGTCCTCTGTGGAGGAACTTGTTTGTTCCCACAGGGGCTCATAGTTTGGTACTCAAGTCATCTTACTGTACTTAATGATATTTATTGTTCTGTAGTATAAAGTAGTGAGTATTAGAGCCAGACTGATACTTCTAGATTCAGACTTCAGTATCTTCAGAGCTTAAATGTTTTTGATTTTTTTTGGTTATTAAAGATCTTTGTCCAAGATGATCAATAAAAACTATAAACAGCCTTTAAAGCTTTTCTTAACAAATCAGAAGTATAATACACTATATTAAACAATAATCATCATTAAATGAAGTAGTGTGTGGTGTGGCCGAGCCTGTAATATGATTATTAAATAGATTTTTGCCTGTCACCAATCACTAATTCATCTTTATGTATTAATTTATCCATTATTTATCGGAGACACTTTCTGTGCTGCAATTTGTTGTTACTTACCGGCCAAGATAGACGCCGGTACGACATATTGATACACGATAGATCATCCGATAATATCAGATGACATATCAGGCTATATTGTTGATTAATCTGTTGTTGATTTTTTTCAATTAAATAGTCTATAAATGGCCAAAAGTAATGATAAAGGCGCAAAGTTCAAAGTGATGTCTTGGATTGAATTATCTTGTCTGACCTGCAGTCATTTATATTTAAATTTATATTAAAGCTTTAACTTTATCACAGACACTTTGAATAAGGCCACAAGAAGAGAAGTAAAAAGGTGCATGAAGACAGTTTGTTTAAAAAATCAGGTTTGAGGTAGATTCATGAAGACAGCGCGTACGATCAGGTATCCCAGAGTTTGTGTTTACACTGGCTGTGGTGGGGGTCGAAGGTCAGCGCGCTGTATGTTTCCTGGTGTGGAGTCGAGGTTTAAAGGGAAGAATGTGGTCGAGCAGCAGTTTAAAAGTGGAGCAGGCGGAGTCACGGAGAGTTACAGCAGACTGACAGACGTTCACTCTGCGCTCAGTACAATCAGCACTTTGTGTGTATTATGTAAGGCTTCGACATTGGACTCACACACTCTGCGTGATGCCAGTTACACTCAACACAAGAGCCGGCTGACGGAGGCCGGAGTCAAGAATGAGACGTTGAACACGCAGCGGGAGACGAAGCTGTGTTGCTTCTCTGCAGTGTAGTGCTGAGAGGATCAGCTGATCAATACATAGTTAATCGATTCCCTGATAATCATCATTGAAGTCATTTATTAAGTAATAGCAAGAGTCTACAGCCCTGCTAGCTGCACTGTGAGGCTGTACTAGTGAAATGCTGAGTGAAATGAAGGTATTTGGTCATAAACTGAAGTATGCGTCCGTCCCAATATATGAAGTATTGAAATATATCCCCCCCCCCAATTTCCCAATATGTCTAACTGACCAGACGCTTCATCAGACGCCTCCAAAACCTGAAAGAATCAGAGTCAGGTTTATTGCCAAGGAGGGGTGGGAATCAACAGAGGCCCCGCGATACGATATTATCACGATACTTAAGTCACGATTCGATATTATTGCGATTTTAAACATTTTGCAATAAGCTGAGTATTACGATAACATATATTGCGATATATTGCGAGTTATTACCTTTTTTCAACTGCAAATTATGTCCCCAAAGGAAAACTCTGTCAACATCTGTTTTATCTAATAAAAGTTCAGTGTGTTCATCTGACTGACCGTGACCTCTGCAGACCTCACCAGAAAAAAGAACTCTGGATCTGAAAAAGCAATTGATTTTATTATTCAAGTACCAAAAAGTTTAATTTATATTTGCAGTATTAATAGGCTAATTTATATAATAAAAGATCGATACTTGGCGTCCGTGTATCCATACAGTATTGCCACGCAAAATATCGCGATTCTGTGCTGTATCGATTTTTTCCCCCACCCTTAAGCAGGTTTACACAAGGTGTTTGATTTGGTGTTTTGGTGCATAATGAAAAAAAGTCAACAATCACAAATATAAAATAGAAATTTACAATAAAAAAATATATTTTAAAAAAGTGAAATATATCTGTTGTTGAAATAAAAAATAGCTGCTCAGTGTTTAAAGAGGACAGAACGTGCGAAATATTCAAACTAATTTGTTCGTCTCGGTGTTCAGCGTTAAACCAGACGCTCACCGAACTCCTCCGGCTGCATGTCGGGGTTCATGTGAACGAGCGAACAGTGAACACAACGGCAGTTCACGAGCGCACCGCGTCCTCCGCTCATGCACAGGTCTCTGAGCTACACCACACAGGTACAACACATCTGGCCAGGTGTGTTTCAGTCTAACAGGCTGCAGGATGATCAGCTTCACCTTTTAATAACTGGGTCTGTAGTTGATTTGTCACTAAACTATATAATCTATATAATCGACCGACTGAGCTCTTCTTTCTTAGCAGCTCCTATGAGAACCATATTGACAGCCGTGTTTTTTCAACATTAAAATATTTTTGTCGAATCTTCATTTTTTATTATTTTGGTTTCATTTTCTTTACAGTTACCAAAACAAAAAAACACCTCAGTTGCCACCCACTGATTTTTTGTAAGCCTCAAACAGAATGAACATGACAGTTTCCCGTACGTATAGTTTCTGTAACGTCAGACTGAAAAGTTTAGTGACTAAAACAAAACAGCTGACTGACTCATCAGGCGGCGCTGCCAAGAAACGCTCATACCGCAGTGTCTGTTTGAAGTGGGAGCAAAAAGATGCAAATGTTTCGTTTGTGTTTCATCTTTAAGCTAAAGTGACTGTTGCTGGACGTACTGTACATGATGACTCACACACACACACACACACACACAGCAGGGAATATCCTGCAGTGAGCTGAGGAGGCGGCGGCCGCTGCAGCAAACACACAGGATTCCTTCTCTGTGAGTGAAGTCCACCTTCGCTTCCTGGAGTCTCAGTTTCCCTTTAAACACAGAGATCACAGTTATCAGCAGCAATAAGGAACAGCCTCGTCTCGTGTTTTTATAGAGTTCTAGACATATATATATAATATAATATAATATAATATAATATCGCACGCAAACAAAACCATCACAAAGTCTGCAGAGCGAGCAGAAGCAAGTTTGGTGAAAAATCTGCTTTATTTTAATATTTTGTTGACATGAGAAGACCTATTGATTATAGATTATCAGCCTAAAGCAAAGACAGTGTCTTTTCCTCTGGCTGAGAGCTGTAAATAAAAGCTTCACTTTAAACAGGTCAGTCAGCAGGAACATGTTCCTACATGTCAGGCAGAGCAGCAGACACACAGACTGTTGGTGAAGTAGAAAAACAGACGGTATCAAAGTGTCCGGAGGCCGACGACTGAAGCTCGAACCCGACAGACGAAAACACCCAAAAAAATCATCTTCTCTGTGTTTTTGTCTTGCAAACAGTACTGACCTGAGAACAGGAACAATACTTTTGATACTTTGAGGAATATAAACACGCTTTTCTGCAAAACCTTTTTTTCATTTCACAAAAGAAAACAAATAAATTAAATGTTAAATGTTGTCTTCACACAAGCAGCAGTTCAAGAACTTTGCTTAAATAGTCTAAAAATTGACAAAAGTTTGATTTAAATCAGGAACTATCTGATCAAAGAAGTTAATGAATCGCACCAGACTTTTGATTCCTACTTTACAGATGATACTGGGTGCTACAGACACATTTGTGGTTCGTACCCGGTTCGATTCCCGGCGGTACGCGTACCAAACAGTGACGCGTGACTGTCGACCTTCAGACACACAGTTCAGTTCCACAGACTACGTCCTCACTAAGCTGCTGTTTGGGTGTGAAAATGACAACAGTATTTCCCGTGGCGAGTAGGGGTGCATCGGATCACAAAGCTCACGGTTCGGATCGTATCACAGTTTTTGAGTCACGCATCATTTTTCGGATTGTAAATGACAAGAAAACAAAAGGATAAAATAACTGTGAACGTATCTTCTTGTTCTTACCTTGTGGTAAGCTATTTTCTTTATTAAAGTATTAAATTCTTTAGTGAATTAAATACATTTTAATTGGTAGTCTGCTGCGCGAACACGTGGCATCCGTACACTTTCCGACGTACAGCCAATCATAATGTGTTAATGTGTTACGTCACCTGTAAACGCAGGACCCCGAGCCGATCTGCCAGGCCGAGCACGTCCGGTACCTGCACCGTCACTGACACACGAGGGTGATGCTTCAAATGTGTGGCCACGCTCAATGCATTGCCATTATCATATCGCTTTTTACTGCACTACTGTAACGGCTTTGTCCACCACCCTTCTTCCATCATCACTTTATTTTACAGGGAAGCCAAAATGCTTCCATACATGCGACTTAAATGATTTCTTCCCCTCTTCCAGTAGCCACGACTGTCACTGTCGACTGCTTTTAACGTGCCCCGTTCACGGGAACACGCAACTGCTTTGTCTGCATCGTTTCACTGCAGCTCTGCATCGAGATTTAGGGAATTATTACTTTCAAAAGTGACAGCAGCAGTAAAACTGTGAAGGGGGGATCCGTACGGGTCAACTGCGGTCCGTTACACCAGTAGTGGTGAGACATCAATAAAATCATTATGTTATGATTGTGAAGTTGCCAGACCAAGTTTACATTTATGCAGATAAATTACAACAGCTGCGCTGACATTTAAAACACAGACAAAGTTTATTTTATTGACAAACAACCACCGACCAGACTTACGTCGTCATTTTCCTCGACCACACCAAACCCTGAGGCCTTTAGGGCTGCAGCTAACCATCATTTTCATCTATTTTTATCTATTTTTTTTCTCGACTAATTGTTTTGTCTTTAGAACATCCCACAGCTCAAGGTGACGTCCTCAAAGCTCTTGTTTTATTTGACCAACAGTCCAAATATATTTACTTTACTCTCATGTATGGCAAAGAAAAGCACCGACTCCTCATGTCTGAGAGGCTGGAAGCGCAGAATATTTGGCATTTTTGCTTTAAAATGACTAAAATGATTATTCGATTACGGAAATAGTTGCAGATAATTTTTCAGTCAGTTGACTAATTGATTAATCGACTTATCGTTGCAGCCCCAGAGCTTTTCCTTTTCACGTTTATCTACTCTGAAGACCAATTTAAATTTCCAGCTTAACGTGGATGTAGCGTTTGATCAGGCGACTCGATGCAGCAGCTGAAGAATGAATCTGACCACATGTTGACCTGCACAGAGAGCAGACTGATCAGAAACCTGTGAAGAGTTTACATGATGTCGTATCACAGTTTATTTTGGAAAAACCAGGATAAGAGCTTTTGCGTGTAATCTGGATTTGATCTTTACATGTTCAAACACGGGATTCACCAAAGAACCCGATCCTCTGCAGCTCTGCAGCAGCAGAGTCCACAGGATCCAGGTCCTGCAAGATCCGCACTGCAGGAGTCAGTCTGCAAAAAGACAGAAAGAGAGAAAGATGGCGGTCGGTGGTGCCGCTCGCTGTCGTCAGGATGACTAAACACTGAAGCCTGCTGAGCAAGAAAATTCCTGCGAAGGAGGCAGCTGCTGCTCAGTGAAACAGCTCCTCGCAGTGTGGCCTGTTGTGTTAACACTGATCCAGGACCAGCTGCAGCACACACACTGTCCTGTCACTGAGAAGTCACAGGTTTGATACCAAGTGTCCAAAATATCTCTTTACAGGTAAAATCACACCTGCAGATTTTTATCTTTGATCTTGAATCAGAAAAGTCGACTCCGCTGTGTTTTTGTTTCTGTTTCATTCAGACTCAAACAGCTAATTTACAAGCAGGTCCTGACTACTGAACAGAAGTCACATGACTCTGAAGTTGTTAGTTCGTTGGACAGAGTCGTGGGAGGTTTTGAGTCTGTAGCTGGTGTACAGTCCGTGGGGCTGGACTGGTCTGTGCTGTGATTCACCTGAATACCAGTAAATCATGTTTGTCACGTCAGAGGACTCCAGATGTGTCAGTGTTTCATTTGGTGTCACCAGAGTTTAAACGTGTCAGTCTGGACAGGTTAAGACACGCTGCAGAAATGAACTGAACAACTCTAAACGTGATCAGTGTGAACGTGACCTGAGAGATTTATCGATTAGCCAATCATCATAGTAATGTAAAAAATAATAGTTATTTTTTAAGCAAAAATACCAAACATTCGATTGTTCCAGCTTCTCAGATGTGAAGATTTGTTGCTTTTTCTCGTGTTAACAGTAAACTGAATATCTTCGGGTGTTCAGACTGTCGGTCAGACTTTGGTCTTCAGCAAACTGTGATCGTCGGTTTTCTGATGTTTTTTAGACGATTCATCGAGAAAGTAATCGGCAGATTAATCGATAATAAAAATAATCGGTAGTTGCAGCCTTTCTGCAGATACAAACGGAAAAACGACCTTAAATTTAAAAAAGAATTCATGTTTTGTAAAAGAAGGAGCTCCAGGTAGCTGAGGTCACCTGGTCGTGTGTGTGTGAGAGGTCATGTGATCAGGTGGGTTTATACTGAGGCTTCAGGCTGTACTGTGAGAGCAGAGCTGCTGTAACACAACACCAGCTCTGATAGTTTACTCAATGGAAAGGTATGCGAGTCCACACACACACACACACACACACACACACACACACACACACACACACACACACCTGACGTGTCCGAGCTCCACGACAAAGACTTTTTTTTTCCACAAATGCGGCGTTTCTGAAACTATTTTTGGACTTTAACTTCATCAAACAGACAGCTGGCAGCGGGGGAGGAGGTGGGAGTAGGGGGGAGGAGGGGGGAGGAGGGGGGAGACATATTTGAACCTCAGCCAGCTGATCCAAAGTCAGTTTTTATTTGTGAGGATTCACAGTCTCAGTGTGAACAGTTAAGTTTTTATTATCTGTTAGAGGTGAAGTATCATTAGAGAAAAGACACTCAGACATCGTGACCGTCCTCCCCCCACGTCTCTCTCTCTCTCTCTGTCTGTTCCTGTGTCTCTCGCCCCGTCACCTCTTCACCTCGTCCTCTCTGGGTGTCGCAGCAGATGGCCCCTCCGAGGGGCCCCACATGGGTTTAAAGTAGTGAGGCGGAGGGAGAGCTGATGAATTATCATATATAAGGAGTGTGTGTGTGTGTGTGAGAGCTACTTAATTCAATCTCCGTCAGCACTTTCAGCCGCCGGTTGGCCGAGTAATCGAGAGGTCACAGGTTCAAATCCCCACCACCACAAACCTCCAACCCAACAGCTGCCTTGATCAGCACTCCTACACACAGATACACACGGATACACACAGATACACACAGATACACACGGATACACACATGCACCATCACATATACACGTCTAACTCAGTGGTGAACTGTAACTAAGTACATTTACTCAAGTAAAGTATTTCAAATTTGCACTTATGTACAGTACTCGAGTCTTTTCTTTACCTTCTACTTCTACTCCACCACATCTCAGAGGGAAATAATAAATATCACCTCTTACCTCACTGCATTTATCTGACGGCTTTAGTTACTTTACAGATTAAGATTTTTGAACAAAACATATAAAGAGTTTATAAAATCTGATGTTTTGTAATAAATGAAGCTACCCAACAGTTTATACAAGTACAGCTGAAACGACCCTTTAGGTCTCAGTTTGCTTTAAACAAAAGAATAAATGATTTTTATAATCGACTAAACGTTTTATTCATTTTGTAATTTTCAGCGTCAAACAATCTCCAGTCCAATTGTGATGATTTGCTGCTTTTCTCTGTTTTTACATCTTTGTAAACTGAATATCTTTAAGTTTCTGCAGGTGATAGAAGAAGTATTCAGATCATTTACATGAGTAAAAGTAGAAATACTACACTACAAAAATACTAAAATAGTAAAAGTCCTGCATTCAAAATTTGACAAATTTGATAAAAGCACAGAAGTATTGGCAACAAAATGTAAAAGTATGAAAAGTAAAAGTACACATTATGCAGAGTGTTGTATAAATATATTTTTGGATCATTATTATTGATGCATTAACATTAAGCAACTTTGAGGTCGTGGTTTTATCAGCTTTATTTACCTCCAGCTAGTTTAATCTGTAACATCGCATTATTTTATAAACTTTATTTTTTATTATTTGTAAGTAAAATCTCAGTCTGAAAAGTAACAAGTAACTATAGCTGGAAGTATAAAGTAGCATAAAATACGTAAAAAGTACGGTACTTGAGTAAATGTACTTAGTTACTTCCCACCACTGAGCTTTGGACTGTTGGTTGGACGAAACATTTAATTAATAATTGCGATGAACATTTTTCACTCTTTTTTGACATTTTAAAGGCCAGACAATTAATGGAGAAAATAGCTGTTCGATCAGTCGATAATGAAAATAATTATTGATTGCAGCTTTTTGTTTTTCTGCCTCCAATCCAATCCTCATCAGCGGTTTGGGAACCACGGATCTAAACCGTGGAAGTGAAACTGAAAATGAGCTCGCACGAAATGTCAGTTGAAAAACAGGATGAACCCACAACCACGAGAAGTGCTGTAGGTCAACGCTGATAACAGAACTTTTAGGTAGTCGTTTCTATATTTACCTAGTATGTTTTTTTTTTTACTTTTTTACTTTATTGACGACATTTCAGTCCTCAGACCTTCATCAGATCGAATCATTTTACCTGATGAAGGACCAAGAAATTGTAACTAAAGTAGAAGTGAGCGACAGTCTGCAGGTCAGTTTGATCTCACACACGTCTTTAAGACTTTCTTGTGTTACAAGAACCTTGTAGAAATTAAAACAGTAAAAAAACTGCAGGTTTGTTCTTGGTTTAAAACGAAAGAAAAAAAATTTCCCCACAAAGTTTCCCTCCAGAGTTTTCTTCTATTTATAGGGGGGGGAGTTTTAGACCATCAAAGAGACACAGAGACTTTCTATACATTTCATATTTCTGAGTCTGATTTCACTTTAATTTGACGTTATTTTACACACATCTTGTTAAAAGTTGGCTCATTTATTTCACAAGATAAAAAACATCTTATGGGACTCTTTGGAAACACAAAGCAAGATTTTAGGAGCAGCGGCTGGTCGCCCGGGGTGTCGAAGGTGTGTGTGTGTGTGTGTGTGTGTGTGTGTGTGTGTGTGTGTGTCAGCTGACCTGCGCCCATGTGAGCCGCAGTCAGCTGATTGGGTGGGAGTCCGACACCTTCTGACTCCCTGAACAACAAAACACAGGAAGCAGGCGACTTCCGTGCTGACGACCAAATGCTGAACAAAACACACACACACACACACACACAC
>NTHP01000500.1:330412-344096 GCA_003416845.1 Oplegnathus fasciatus | reverse complement strand
TTCACAGTAGCACCGCCATCTTCACGGCTTGAGAGCTGCGTTTTATTTGAATCGAAATGCAAAAGAATCAAACGCTGCATCAGACTCCGTGTGCAGGTTGTTATGCAGAAGTTCAACTAAAATGTTGACTTTGTGTCCAAAACTCCTGAATAGTTGTTAAAATGTTTTTGTATCAAAATCACATTTTGAAAGAGCCACAATTTTAAATATAACTTTTCAATTAACTTGAATTATGACGTCATTAATGTCTTAAGAAGCTGTAAAAGAGTTCCTTAAAGTTTAGTCACCGACAGCAAACTGTGCAGGCCGGAGAGACAACTAACTAATACTGACCAGTCGGCCAAACTACAGATTTAAGCTCTGATATCTGGTTAATATGTTTTCTGTAAGCCGATGTCTTTTTACACCAAAGAAGTTCCAGTGAGAAACACAACTCTGCATCACTTTGAGGTCTTGAAAGTTTTGAGACTTTCACTCAAGAATGTGTTTGTTTAAACCATTTTCTGGTCGAGTGCTTGTTTGTTTACCAGACTTTCACACCAAAGTCTAACTTCCGATCCAGATTCCAGCCAGTAAACACACTCATTATCACAGTCATGAACTGTGTGATTTGCCCTGTAGTCTCCCACAGACGAGTGTTACGAGAGAGAAGCGTAGATGGGAGGTTAATTTAAAGACGGGGAGCGGCAGAGGAGGTGAGGATGAGGAGGAAGCCGTGAGCAGCTGCTGACCTGGGATGGAGGGTGAGCTGGTGGAGCCTGAGTCCTCCACAGGACCAAAGAAATCCAGGTTTAACAGAGACGAGCCTCCGCTCGCTGCACAGCCAGGGGGGGCGGCCGAGGTTAACAAACACAGACGGACAAAGAGAGAGAGAGAAGAAACCAGAAACATGCAGCAGAGTCAGTGATCAGAGAGCAGAGTCGGCTACATGAGAAAAGTTAGACTGGTTCGGTTTCTACAGTTGGATGATGATGTCTTCATGCAGAGCAGCCATGTTGTTCATCATCAACAGGTTTAAAGGAAAGATCCACCATCTCATCCTCTCACTGTGGCACTCATATCAAAAACTTTCAAGTAGCCAAATCTGGCAGATTCATTACTGTGTTGACTTGATTAGATAGTTCCTGATTTCATTCATTTTGCCAATTTTAGTCTGTATTTATTGAGATAAAGTTCTTTTGGTATCGTTTTGTTATCCGTACTGAAACTCAGGTATCATCTCGTATGAAAACATTGGATACCCGGCCCTCTAAAGAGAAAACTACAGAATATTTATTTACTTCTCATAAAAAAAACAACAACAATTAGAATAAAAATAAACACTACTTTGTGTAGCAGGATTTTGATTTCTTATTTCCTACCCCAGTAATCATCTCATGACCCTGGGTGGGGTACACAGACTAATTGTTTCACCACTAATTGCAGTCCAGGAATCTATGATTGGCAAAGCTCGTCACCAACAGTGTTGCTTATTGTGGATCTTTCCTTTAATGAAGAAGGTTTTCAGTGTATCTACAAACATTGTAAATAATCTGACATTTTCATGCTCAGTCAGGGTGTGAAAATACCACCAGCCACCTGCTGCAGACATGTTTCCATCGTCTGGAGAGGGTTTCTCCTCCTGACATCTGATTGGCTGTGAATCAGCAGAAGCGGCTGGTGAATTTTGGACTGAAGCGTTTACAGACAGCGACCTTCAGGAAACGCTACGAGGGTTAGAGAGGTGTGAGAAAAACAAGACGAGAGCGGGCAGTCGGGGGGTGTCGGGGAGGCGGGGGTCACCTACCGTCCAGAGGGTTTGTAAGGCCACTGCTGCTCCAATCGAACTGGACGGGTGGGAGCGCCTCCTGCTGGAGGAGCGAGAGAGGAGGTCAAACAGTCAGGTTATACACACACACACACAGAAGGGCGTGTTGTCATGTCGCCCCCTGCTGGTTAGATTTAAAACCAGCGGTGAGTGTATCCACTAACAAGTACTGTGTGTGTATCACAGCCTGATATCTCTTCTTCCTCTGAGCCATAAAAACTATTAAAACTCATCAAACACACAATATTCCTCTGGTGTCAGTAACTTTACGTATGTTTCAGTGTTTTGGTCTGGTCTGTACACGGCCTGAGGTCCCACCTGGACTGTGTCTGAGGGACAGGAGCTTTTCTCTGGAGCCACCGGAGGCGCCTGGGCTATAGAGGCGATCATCTCTGCTGCAGAGACGGGCTTCACGGGCTCTTTGGTTGGTTCCAGCATCCCCTACAAACAACAGACCAACAGAGAAACAGACACTGATGAAGACCTGCGAGACAGCAAAGAGCGTTTCAAAGACAACAAACACGTCAGGCTGAATTCTGGGGAAATGTGTTTGAAATATCGAGAATGTGTTGGGATGGCGCAACCATAGAAACCAAGCAGAAACTGAACACTGTGTATGTGATAGTGTCGTTCAGTCCTGACAAATCATGCTCTAACCTTACAGTGACTTGGTATAAATATACTGCGAACGGTTTGTTAAATCAGACCAGAATGCTTGTTTACATGTGCGTAAGACAGATGCAGATGTTTCTGTTTGGTCTGCTGGTCAACAGTGTTGCAAGAATCTTCTTCTGGTCCAAACCGCTGCTGATGTGTTGCAGAAATCTCACAGCTGTTCATGTCTTAAAAAATGTGCATCATCAGACGGAGTCCTGAGCAGCAAAGCAGTGAACCTGATGTATGTAAATGTTATTAATGATACTGGATCGCAGCATTGCAGGTGAAGTGATAATCCTGCTGCATAAGATTACTCCTCTTAATGAGTGAATTAAAAAAATACTCTTGGCATTTCATTTGAATAATAAGGGTGACAAGGTTATTAAAGAGTTATTAAAAATTATCTCAAGATGACCTCAGATTCAGAAGATACTCAGTTTATAATGTCGTTAGCCAGAAAGAAAAAAAAAAGGAAATCCTCACACAGAAAAAGTTTGCTTGAAAACTGCTGTTGATCATTTTTCTCTCGACCAACTTATTGATTATTTGATTACTTATTTGAGCACTATAAATAACGTGGCTGTTTCCAGCCAAAGCAGGTGAAACTCATGATATTGATGATGTCTCAGTGTTGCTGAGAAGCCCCTCTCTCATGTCACCATACAACACGGGACATGATTAGCAGAAACAGGGACCACGTGAAGCGTTGAATGAAGGTTTGCGCTGTTGAGGCGAAGCAGACAGACGACTCACCAGGCTGGCGGCGTACATGGGCACGATGACCGGCTGCTTCTTCTGTCCCGTGAACAGCTGCACACATTAAGGCAGCACGTTAGAAAACTTCATGTAAAAAAGGGAGACCTGAAAAGAGTTTCTGTGCCTCACAGGCTTGTGTGGGAAGAGAAAATGTAGTTTGGTGTTGCAGTCTCTAATGGCTGCCAGCAGAGGTTAATAAAGGTCACAGATGACTTGATGCGTCATTAAATCACTTCTAAAAATACGCTTTTGTGGATCAGAAGGTTATCTGCACATTTCCACATTCAAAAGGGTCGTAATAATTCTTCTGAAGTTTTGGCCTATTTAGTACAATTCAATTATCATTTTCAAGTGCATGCTACAGTGTTTTTACATTTCTTTCCTTCTCCTGTCCCAGTTGTTATCCAGCTGAAACACCGAGCTGATAGAGGGTCTAGTGGGGACTTACAATGTTTCGGGTGTCGATGCCCAGGCAGCAGAGTAGTGCTTTGTTGCAGTGGGAGCCCCCCCACTGGTATCTGAGGCCGAACGCCTCGTGGATGTCCTGAAGCTGCGTCCACACGCTGCCACGCGCGGACCTGCACCAACCAATGAGACGCAGCAGAGTCAAAGACGAGGTACTCAACATTCATACAGGAAACTATTAATGTAAACACGACAAACCACACAGAAAGATTTAGAAAGTAGTGTGTCATGGTGGAGGTGCACTGCCTTGCCTGCGCGCCTCCACTAACGTCAGAATTATTACACTTTTATGAAATATCACATCAAACAGGCAAAGACACTACATCACACAACAAAGTGTCTGTATCAAATGATTGAGGCGACTGTTTAAATCATCTAGTAACTAAGTTACATCACGATCTGTCCCAACTCAAGTGAGCCTTGAGCGCAACAATCAATCATGTTGACGCCTCGTCTGGGACGTGCCGGCAGAAAGACGAGCGTGTCTCAATTTGTTTTTGTCTTCTCTCGCAGAGTACGACAAATTCCACGAAGTGTTCAGTGACGTTGACCAATAGGAGCAAAGTCGGGAGGAAAGTAGATGCGAGCAGTTCAATCAGCCTCGGCGCTGCACTGCTGATCAGACGTTTGATAGACACGCGTTTTACCGAACAGTCGGCGTCGAGTTGAAGTTCTTCTGTCAGTAGCTACTTGTTGTTTGCATTGTTTGATTAGAAAGTTATTTTAAACAAGAGCCACAACTGCTGCCTGAAATTTACTGAGGGAATGCATTATTGGTTAATTAACTGAAATAATCAATAGATAACTGTTATTCTATGTAGTCTAGAAATGACTTTATTCATTATTAGAGTACAAAAATGACACGTTTTTCTACTTAATCATTTGGATTTTTCTGCTGTTCATCAAGTTAATCTGAAGACAGAGGTTTGGGCTCTGCTACCTTGTGGCCATCAGAGTTGAAACAGACAGTATATATAAGATATATAAGAAGTTAAAAATGAGGCTGAGTTTTAAGGTCTCTCTGTGGCTCTATGTTACTCATGAGGTCCATTAATCTCAGTTTCCATTAAAGGAAGCCATGACTCAGATTTCACGTCACTGAGACCGAACAGGGAACAGCATCAGCAGAACTGATCTGTAGATTAGTAAATAAACATGAAAAATTTAAATATTTCACAACTCAAACGTTCTCAATCAGTTTAAACTTTTTGGGGGTTTGAAACAGAAAATATGCTCAACACTTGTTGCTTTAAAAGACTTCCTGTTACAGTTTCATGTTGAAGTTCGTGGCCCGCTGAGGAGGCACAGACTCACCTGTTGCATGGCGACCTCTTCTGCTCCTCGGCTCCTGGCTGTGGTTCGTCCTCTGGAGGTTCCAGCAGGATCTTCAGGGACGCCACTTCGTCCTCCATCGGGGGGGCAGCGGTCTGAGGGAAGCTGCTCTGAAACAGCTTCTCCAGACGGCTCGACAGCGACGCCTGCAGAGAACACAGCAGCTGTTTACTCACATCCTACAAAACACCTTTAAAATTTCCACCTTTGACATCAAAGTTTTTTAACGTGATATTTTTTTGCTATCTGAGGAAACGACTTGTTCAGAAAACGCAGCTGTTTGAATTCTCAGGACATGAGCTGTTTGATGATAACTTGTTGAACAAATCAACACAAACTCAAAGAGCCTTTTAAACTCGCAGCTTTACTCAGGAACCTTCTGTAAATGTTCTGTCACAGCCTCACGAATAAACAGAAGCTGCAGCTGAAAAGTTAATCCAGTTTTTTCGTCCTGCTCAAACTCCCAGCAATCTTGATTTGTAATGTCAACAAAAGTCCAACAGATTCCTGCGTCGAGCATGCAAAAGGGTGTGACCTGTTATGTTTAGATCTTTGGTTGTGATTCATCCTTACAGAGGAGCATTTTTGAGCAGAGAGCTGACAGTTATAAAACTGCTCTGACTGAGATCGAGTTCATGATTTTTTAAATCAGAGGACGGACTCAGAGACGGGAAACTACACGTTGCATCTTTAGTCATAAAACTTAAACAACCAACGACACAGGTGAAAGCTTTGACAATAAACTGCGTGTCTGCAACGGAGAAGTGTTTGGATGCTTTAACTTCTGCCAATCACATTTTTTACATCCAGCACCTTCTCGGTTTTTGGCAGCGTGCAGGCGCTCTGAGTGAAAACAAAAATCAGCTGGTTCGGAGTGTGAAACAGGTTCCTGTTACAGAAGGTGTGAAATATGCTGCATGGTGGGTCGCTGAGCGCCGATCTGTTTCCAACTGAGTCATCAAAACAACAGAGATCAATTAAATCTCTTCTTTTTCTTGCAAAATACCGCCACTATCAGATCAGGACAGGATGTTGTTGGAGGAACGCTCTTGCCATGACAAACACACCAGTTTAAAATAGTTACCGAGTCAGCTGCAGCAGACTTGATGAAGACGGACAGCCGCCTTCTTAGGGCACAAACATTGTACACACAAGTACTTCGTAAAGGCACAACGCAGAGGTGAGCGGCAGTCTGAGTGTTGCAGCTAGGGGGCGCTACAGCATGAAACAAGAGATCCCTTCTGTAACACAACCATGGCTGACCAGTTTGCTCTAGCTGAACGTGTCTGAACGTGTATGCAGAGGCACATTTCTGACACATGTACACTGTGGTCATGGAAACGCTCTGATCAGCTCTGTATCGCCCCCATGAGGACTAACGTTTGTTGTCGTGTTTGTGCCCTTAATGTTCCAGAAGTGCTTGACTGTGACTTTGAACGACAACGATACATCAGTGTTTACAAGAAGGTGTTTTTCCCGTCCCCACTACAGCAGAAGACAACATTTTAAATGTTATTTTCAAGAGTGGCTGCACCCAGTCCAATAATCCAGTGTGGAGAAGCTTTCTCCACTGTGTGCAGCTGGGTGTGGTCACGGTACAACGGACCACTCCTCACCACACCCAGATGTGACGTTGGGTGTCATCAAGCATACAAGGAGAAGAAGAAGAAACCTTTGAACCCACAGAGGCCAGTGCAGCAACAGTTTTTACTCTTTACTCTTTAAATTCTTCCATGCCAGCTTAGTGAGGGTTTGAGTGTGAGCAAGACCTCAGACTCTTTCACACTTTTAACCCAGTTTCCTGCTGGCTGCCACACTGGTCGTACTGGCCGCTGGCCGACACTGCTTGATGAAACAGGAGGTCCTGGCATTACTGTTGCAGCTCTGAATGAATCCTGCACCGAGCTGCAGAGCTGGACTTGGAGGCTCACTACGAGTCTGTGTGTTAATCTGACAGGAATGTGCTTCAGTTCAAATACCTGAGCAGGTCACATCCTGAGGGCGGAGCCTGCAGGAGTTTCTCTACGCTCCCAATAAACATCAGTATGTGTGTGTGTGCTACTGTTCCTACACACACACATACAAATCTATCTGTACAGTCAGCAGACGTCCACATCCCGCCGCCTCTGATCACACACATCGTTTCAGGACACTCGACACCTTCTGATTCGTTCTTCCTGCTGGCAGAGTTTACTCTCTGTTCCACTTCACCAAATCAGAAGGCTGGCTCTCATTAATGGGTCAGTTAATGTTTAATACAAACAGTGGAAGTTGGTAGAAGGGCTGTGACTCAGCTGAATACGAACAAACATGACAAGAAACTGATTTAACTGGTTGATCTTTTGAAAATAACTTCCTCTTTTGGTTTGTGGACAGCTCAAACTTTTACTCGTGTTTCGTCTGGTTCTACTCGTATTACTGTCGTATCTGGACTGTAAATACTGTGTGATTTTAACTATCAGTGACGAGTGGGATCTCTTAAGTTTCATTTTATCAAAATTAAGTCTACTTTGAATAAATCTACCACCTTATCTCAGATAGATATTGATAAAGTATCAGCGTACATGACAGCAGTAAATAACAAGTAATTGCAGTCCAGAAAAGTCAAAGAAATGTCTTCATTAACATACTGCAGTTTGTCCACCAGAGAGCAGCAACAAGTTTATTTACCGTAAAATCGGTGCTCTGCACATTTTTGGTCACAATTCTTTAATAACCAAATTTAATTAGTTATTTCAAACTCAAACTGGGTCAGGCTCTACTCTTACTCTACTCGTTTAATACATCTAAGCGGCCTTGAAAGCAGCAAAATTCTGACTCAAACTATAATGAATTTCGGAGACATTACGATCATAATTATTAGTCACAGTTATTCATCTTTATCATTTTGGGGGGTCTCAGTTTAGGTTGTTTTTTGCGTCATAAATCAACATTTTGATATTAATATTTTTAGTAGAACACGACAGATACCAGATCTATATCAGAAAAAAATCAGATAACAATATATCCACAAATGTTTGTTTTATTTATACACACACACTGCATAAATAAATATTCTTTGGAAGAATTGTGACCAAGACGATTTTACCGTTAATAAACAGGAAATAAACCCGTCCGTGCTTTCTGCTGGACAAACTGTAAAAGAGACACACCTCAAACACATCTTCAGCATCTCTGTAGTGTGTTTTCTCACTTAGTGGCCGATAAATATGCCGATACTGATTTATCTGTGATAAGCTAAAATCATCCGATAATATCTTCCTGCTCTAATTTTTTACCCCTGTAAGATTTTATGATGATCTTCACCAATTTTTAAATGTTAATTATCAATTCTAAATAAATCTGTAAAACATGATTTGAAACAAAAACTTTTTAGGCTACTTTTTTCTGCTGCGCTTATTTTTCCTTCATCTTAAAGAGTCAGTTCACCCAAAATCACACCTCTGGTGGTATGTATTCATGCAGATAGTTCTGGTTTTATTTGTTTATTTTTATATTTATCAGTCTCTGAGATTTCTGCACTCTACCCTAATACAACGAAGATGAAAGGACCTGTAGATAAATCACTGGGATCACTTTTCATTGGAACTATCGTCTATCAAAGCAATAGTTCCCATGAAAATGTCTGGATTATCTGTCTGAGTAACAGGGACGCTGTTTCTGGAAAGATATGCAGCTGATAAATGTGTTAAATATTATTTTCAATGTTTTGAACACAGAAAAACAAGATTTGATTCACCTCTGTTGTATTTGGGTGGCAGAATTTTCAGAGTCTGACCGGTTTATCTCCCACAGTGCTTACCGACTGTCTGTCTGTCCTGCTGGTTTCCTCGCTGACTGCAGGAGGTTCACTTTCATGCCACTCCTCCTCCTCCTCCTCCTCCTCCTCCTCCTCCTCTTCCTTTCTGATCTCTGCAGGAAGAGCGACGCTCTGCTCTGTGCTGAACGCCGCCCAGGACTCCCCATCCACCTGCTGCTGCTGCTGCTCCAGCTCCCCGAAGGCGCTCCACCCTGCGTCCGCCTCGCTGTCTGCGCCCTCAGCAGCCGAGCTAAAATTGCCAAAACTGTCGCTGACGGGGAAGTCTGCAAACTTTCCTCCATCCTCCCCCTCATTTGCACTTGTGTGAAATTTGGGGGAGTTGAAGTCGCCAAAGTCGTCATCGTTCTTGGTGTTTGTAGCTTCCTGTGCAGCTTCCTGTGCAGGGGCAGAGCTGTGCGACCTGCTCTGCTCCTGCTGGACGTCCAGCTGGTCAAAATCTGCAAAGCCCTGACCGCCAAACGAGCCGGCGTCTCCAAAGTCCCCAAAGTCTTCGTCCTCGTCGTCCTCTGCCAGCTGGCTGTGGTCGGCGGGCGTGGCGGTATCCCCTTGGAGGGGCGGAGAGGGCACCGAACCTGTGGTGCTCATGTCACCATATTCCTCTAGAGCGTCTGTCGACAGCGGCCGGCCCAACGATGTCTCCGTCTCCGTCTCCGTCTCCGTTTCTGTCTCAGTCTCGTTACCGGAGCCCTTCCCGTCTGACTGCCCCACCTCCCCGTCTGCAGCTGCGTCAGGTGAGAAGTCGCTTTCACTGCAGCCCGCGACGTCTTTGGAATCGTCCCTGTCGGCTACATCCACCCCGTTCAGAGCGAGGGGTTTGTTAGTGCAAACTGCCTCTGAGGCAAAGTGCTCCTGTGCAAAGGCTACGTCCCTTTGTTGAGAGTCAGCATCTGTGTGAGAGCCCCGGTCCGTGTTGCACGAGCCGTCCGGGGCCTCAGCAGGAACAGATATGGAATCAGAGCCGGATGTGTTGGGTCCAGTTCTGTTTGTGTCCCTGACACTGTCCTCTGAAGTCGTTCCCTGCGCTATATTACAGTGCTCCGCCGGCCAGCTACCCCCTGTGGGGATGTCCAAGTCCTCATTTGCCGTCTGGCTGAGGTGTCCTTCAGCATTGGAAAAAGCAGCAAAGTCTGCAAAATCGTCCTCTGGGCTGCCGGCGGGGACGCTGCCCGTGTCCTCAGTGGACGTTCCTTTTATATGAGAGTGGACAGAATTCTGCGAGGAAGGGCTTCCCTGAACGTCGAAGGTTGCAAACCCGTTTGTTAACACCTCTGTGCCTCCGCCGTTGCAATCAGCGGGCTCGCTGCCAGCTGTGTCGCTCACAGACAAATCCAGGGAGCTGGTGAGGACCTTTTTCATCTCAGTTCTTTCTGAGGGACTGCTGCCCAGGTGGCTCGCTGGCACGACACCATTAGCCTTGGACAGCTCGTTATTGGGGCTGTGGGTGCCGTTGGAGGAGCTGTGGCTGAATCCCATCACCCCTCTGTTGTTGATGAGCTCAGGCGGGGAGGTGGCGGTCAAAGCTTGGGACTGGTTGAAAGTGGTCGGGGTGTCGAACTCTGTGAAGCTGATGCTGTTTGGGACGGCAGAGAAGGTGCCGAAGTCTCCAAACTCGTTGTCCTCTTCCTCTGCACCGTCCTCCATCGGGGGCGGAGAGGAGGAGTAAATGCGGATCACATCTGGCTCCATGATTCTCTGGCAATCAACGAATCCTCCTGGCTACACCTGAGACAGCGAGAAAAGACATCATCAGAGACAAATAATCAGTCACGGTAGATGTAGTAATAAAAACGCACGTGTTTAAGCCCCAGTCTGGCTCCATAAACACAAGAAGTAAATAAGGGCAGCTCTCAGTGGTGCTCCAGGACCAATTAGCTTGATGTGTGGTTTGAGCCGAAGCAGAAATTCAATTAGTGAAGCACTAAAGAGGACAGATTGGCGTCAAATTGACAGTAATAGAGTGGTGACGAGAAACCAGAGCTGGGACATATAAAACGGAGACAGAGCTGTAACAAACAGCGTTAGTGAAACACAAACTACGACGACTCACATCAGTCCTCAAGTCATCTTCTGACCCAAAAAGTTCTACTTATAAACACTTCATGTGGTGTTTACACTGACCCAATGAATAACCTCAGGGCAATTAACTCTGCCTTGTCAACACTCAGAAATTAAACTTGGCTTTATTCTACTTTTACTTCTTCTATTTTCTCTTTTAGTTAGTCCACTTGCATGTTTCTGACTGCCAAAAATGCCTTTTTTAAAACTGAAACAGAGATGTTATCATCACTTCCTTGTACAAAACTTGTGAATACGTCCTTGTAAACTTTTCCTCGTGTAAAGTTCCTGGATGTGCTACAAAGCCTGATCTTTGTGTGTGTTTGCAGTCATTTCCGTCTCAGTTTTCCTCAGTCCCACGGCTGTTCCTCTTAATTTGACCGTCGTTTTACGTCTGACAAGTGTGTGCGTTGATGATTAAAATCACAGAAACAATCCACTGTTTTCATCAAAAAATAAACGGAAGCAAAACTTAATGTTTTTAAAGACGTGTCCATAATCCTCAAGGACTTTTCTAACCTTTCGATACAACAACCGTTAGTTTTACCAGCAGGGAGTATTTGTTTTAACAGCAAGATAAAAGAGTATCTTACGGACTCTGAGGACATGTCCTCCAAAAACATGGTGAATGTCTGTTAAAAGTTGTTTTTTAAAAAGCAGCTGAATTCAAAGCAAAATTTAATAAAGCTTTATCTTATTTCTTAATAATTTCTTTGAGGTTTTCTGGCAAGAAGTAAACAACGTACTAATCAGAGAACAAACAGATATAAAAGTTCTGAAAACCTTTTTTTTGTGTAATTAGTTGTATTAAGTGTAAAAACAGTTGTTTGCAGAGGACGAACTGCTCCATTTAAACCAAGTGAATACTTAATCAGCATCTTTTTAATTATTGGAAACTCTTTAAACATGTTGAAATGTACGCTCTCCTGTGGACTGATTTAATCAATTAGGCAATCACCAGAAAATTAATCACTAACTATGTTAATGATCAGTGAATCATTTAAGTCACATATCAAGCACAAACGCAAAACTTTCTCTGGTGCCAGTTCGTTAAATGTGAGGATTTGCTGCTTTTGTAATCACTGTAAACTAAATATCTTCGAGTTTTGGACTGTTGGTCGGACAATTTGAAGATGTCGCCTGAGGCTGTGGGAGATAGTGATCGGCCATATTTGACCTGACATTTTATAGTTGAAATGTTTAATCAATTACTTGAAATAATCAAGAGATTAGTTTATAATGAAAATAATCACAAGCTGCAGTTTCTGCTTTGCCTGCAATTAGAGCCAAATAACACAGCTCTTTTAGGAGCCTTCCTGGGAAGTTATTATGATTTAACGATCCCGTAAAACAAAGTGTTTCCCAAAACTTTCTGACACAAAGATCCTGATTACATGAGAGGCACGTACAGGAGTGTCTCGCCACCTCGATCTCTTACTGAAAGAGGAAACTCTGTTTGCATTCTCAACCACCAGCCGGAGCAGTGGGTGGCGTCCTCCAACGTGTATTTGCTTTGTTGGCCTTATCTCACCTGGGAGCAAGGTAGTTTACACCCAGGCGGTGCTGACATGGACTAAAGACATGCAAGTCCTGAAAGACGAGTTAACGGTGGAGGAACAGGAAAAACATTTGTTTCCAAGGAAACTACACTGGGATCTCCATCCCCATTAAAGCTTTAATGTGTCTGTCTGTGAACCCTCTGAACCTCCCAGCAGACTGGTTGAGTCACTGAGTCCGAATAAGGCACATTAAAGTAGCTGTTAGGTGCTTTGAACATAAAGTCCAACAGAGTTGATGTATTAGCAGACATGATGTGTCACCTGTTAAAGACGAGCTGTCGCCTTCACCGCACGGTTAGCCTCCCAACTCTGTTTCTCCAGTGAGCCAAGTTTCACACATTTCCTTCACTTGTCTGACGTTGGTGTTTCAGGGAAGCTAGGAGGCTAACGTAGCTAAACTGGTAGCTTAGCAGGCTAACAGGCTGGCTAGTGCTAACGGTAGCTCGGCAGAAACCTGACAGCTGAGTAGAGTCGTTAACAGAGAGCGACCACACTGGGATTAATATGGCATGAAGCTAACAGCTAGGTTAGCACTAACTAGACGGCATCTAATTAAACTACAAGGCCGAGACACTTCGCTGAGACGGGGTGTAACGGGAGCTAGCTTAGCTTAGCTTAGCTTGGTTAGCCTGTGTGGAAAAGCTAAATTAACCGTGTTGCTATGAGCGATGTTGCCAGTTGATTAGTTTTTTCGCCGCTTTGCCGAGTCGGTTACACCGTTAAACAACAACAACACGCGGTCACCTCAGATTTCTGGAGGCTAACAGAGCAGCAGCATCAGATACAAGTCAGTGAAGTACCTTCAGCTAACTACGCAGCTAGCTAACACCAACGACAACAACAAGCATCTTCCCAGCTAGCTTTAGCTTTAGCTTTAGCTTCTCCTCCTCATCCGGCTGGTTTGACAGCAGGTGTCTCAGTTAGAGACAGAAACAGGTGAGCTCACCGTCAGATGTTGTCCACTGATGTCCATGACTCAGGTAAAGACGGGACCGTCCTCACGGCGTCAGATGGAGCCCGCTGCCCGGAGCAGGACGGCTGAAACTGGAGCACAAACTGAAGGTTGAGTCAGCCGGCTGCTGCTGCTGCTACCCTGCCTCAATATCACCCAGCATGCACCGCTGTGGCAGGTCGGCTCTCTGCTGGGCTGTTTGGTTCCTCTGAAACTTTCCATGTTTAACAGGTAGCTTACAGCAGGAACACCTGTCCCAGTGATATGGACCATTATAGGTA
>NTHP01000500.1:299971-324971 GCA_003416845.1 Oplegnathus fasciatus | reverse complement strand
ATCGATTGATTGGTTTGTAAAAACAGTGAAAATAGTGAGAAATGCCGTCACAATGACCCAGAGCCCAAAGTGACACCTTCACAATGCTTGTTGTGTCCAACCAACAGTCCAAACCTCGACATTATTAAAATACATTACAATTATTCAGATCATTCAAAGGAAAAGCAGCAAATCTTCACATGTGAGAAGCTGAAATGTTTTTGCTCTTCATATGTTTTGTGTGCAAAACATCTTAATATTTAAAGTAAGCAGTAACTATACTTTTCAGATAAATGTAGTGAAGTAAAAAGTACAATATTTCCCTCTGAGATGTGGTGGAGTAGAAGTAGGAAATGGCATGAAATGGAAAGACTCAAGTAAAATACAAGTACCTCAAATTTGTACAGAGGATTAAATAAAACAAAAGTAGTGTATTGATCCTGAGGGGAGGAGGATGGATTAATCAATACATGAAGGTATCTTTACCTGTCAGGACGAGAGTCCACAACACCCACCACTACAACCTTCTTCCCCGGCTGCATCCCACCTGTGATGTGACCTCTGAAGGGAACGGCCTGCACACGCAAACATTTACATGAACAGAGATCGACACTGATCGTGATCAATTATTCTGAATATAACTGGAACTGATTAAAAAAAAAAGACACATGTTTGAGTTGAAGACAAGAATAATGAGTGATGAGAATAAAACAGTGATTTGACCAAATTAAAATACAAATCCATTAACATCTTCGACCATAACATTAAAAAATACTAGTATATGTTTGGGCCACTGTGAGGGAAAAACATCTGAGATTTTGAGAATAAAGTTGAAATATTTTGAGAAAAACGCCGTAACATTATGAGATTAAAATATCACTTTTGAGAAAAAAAGACAAAGGTGAAATTTTACAAGAAAAACACTCAATATTTTAAAGTTGTGATATCTTGAGAACATGTTGTAATTGTATGATAAAAAGTTTTTTCTGTTTCCTAGAACAACATTTCCTGTGTTATGATCAGACTGAGTAAATTAGACGCTTTTTCTTGTAAAATTACAACTTTATCTTAAAATATTTCAACTTTTTCTCATAAAATTTGGCAATTTATTCTTGAAATGTTGTGACTTCTCTTACAACATTATTTGGTAACACAACACAAGAATCTAATCATCACATGACAATTTGTTCTTATGACAGTGTTTCCATAATACGCCTACCGTGACTTTATTCTTATAATGACTTTTTTCACATAAACTCACGACTTTCTTCTTCTAATATTGTGACTTTTTTCTTTAAATATTATCACTTCATCCTCAACATCTCCAGCGTTTGTTGTTTTTACATCAGTGACAGTATCAGCTTGTATATTCATTGAAAACATTTTTTTCGCTCTAGTTTTCAGTTCAGTATTTTCATCTGTGCAGTTTTTATTACTTTCACAGTTCAGAGTCTGTGTTTGTCATCGTGTGATTTCAGGGTCGACGTTACCAGATTTCTCTCAGCGTCTCTGTCAGCAGAGCGAACACTCGGTTTATTTTCATCAGTCGAGCTTCTCTGTGGAAAAACCCATTTCTGAAAGGAAAGGAAATCATTTTAACTTTGCTCCTCTTTGATCTGTCCTTCATCTCCACAAATCGCTGCGGATATTTAGGTTGTCTGAAATCACTTGACTGTCAGAGTTTTATATCTGTTTGTGCAGAAGGGGACGTTTCTGTCTGATGGTGGTGGTGGAGGAGAGGTCGGGGGTCATCAGAATCATCAGGATTCATCCTCTGGGGAACATGAATATCCAAAGCTAATACCATGAAAATCTGACCGGCAGTTGTTGAGGCATCTCACTCTGGACTGACATCACTACACATAACCTCCTGTCAGAGGAAGAAGTACTTAAAGTAGAAATACCACAGTCTAAAAATACTACAAGTAAAAGTCCTTAAAAATTCAAAATGTTACTCAAGTAAAAGAACAGAAGTATTATCAGCAAAATGTACTCAAAGTATGAAGGCTGAGAACGGCTCCTTTCACAGTGTTATATATCATAGAATATTATATTATTCTGTCACTATGGAGCCAATTTTAAATACTTTGTATACGACTGGGTAGATTAGTGGTATAGTACTGCAGTACATGTATATAACATGTTTTTTATGTAACTAGTAACTTTAAGTGTCAAATAAATGTAGTGAAGTGAAAAGTACAACATTTCCCTCTGTGGTGGAGTAGAAGTGTAAAGTAGTATAGAGTGGAAGTACATGTATGTCAAATTGTACTTCAGTGTGCAGTTTCCACCTCATGAAATAGTTGCAGAATCATTAAGAGTCAGTTTCTGAAGAAAACACTTCAATATTCAATCAAACAGTTTGTGATTAATGAACATCCCGATCATTTTTATTGATCCTAATCTGAACTATTTCCAACGGGGCTGATGCTGACCATAAGACCACACTGACCCTCATAACAGCTGACTGAAGTCAAAGCCCACGTGACGTCACACACCCCGTGACCAGCACGTGCTGCGTCAACTCTGAATGGAACCGGAAGTTCAATGAGTTCAGGTTTACCTTCAAAATTAAAGCAGCTTATAAGAGCAATGTGCTACAAAGGTTCACAGATCGTGTTTGTGGCTTTGAGGTGAGAAAGAAAAGATCCTCAGATTTAGAATAAATACTGTTAAAGTTTTTTTAAGTAATAAAGCTAAAAAGTTTAAGTTGTTCTTTTTATAAGGTTGTCCCCGAGCCGAGGAAAGTCAAACTAAATTTAACAATTTGGACTCAAATAGCCTGATGAACAGAATCAAACTAAAAAAAACTCACCATGTATAACTTGTGTGTAATTGTACATTTTAAATTCCTTCTGAAGTCGTTAAAACTCCCAGAGACAACACAAGAACATAACCAGCAGCAAGTAGACATACTGTCCAACTGAACCTATTGACTATAGTATACTGTTTGTTTTCATTTGGTATGATATATTACTTCATAAAGATATTTAAAAATAACAATTCTTTCTACAGGCCATCACTCTGATGGATCTTTAAATCAGTCGTATAGTGTCAATAATCCTTTAACACTAAAATATCCAGGATCCAATATAAATCCTGCATGTTGTAGGCTGTATACTGTATATAGACATGTATACATGTAAATACTACATATAACAATATAAAGTAATTTATAACATTACCCATTCAATATTTATTTGTATTTGTTTACAATTTACAGAAACAGCTTGACTTGTGTATATATATATATATATATATATATATATATATATATATATATATATATATATGTATGTATATATTTATATATAATCCTATTTTTTCGCCTTCTTGTATGTATATAATAGTTCTCTGTTTATTTTCACCAATCTTTGCTCAGCTTTGTTGTCCTCGTTTTTGGCTCTTTGTCTGTTTCTGTCTTCCTGTGAATTGTTCTCGAGAGCAACTTAAAACTGGAGTCAGATTCCTTGTATGTGTTCACATGCTTGGCCAATAAAGCTGATTCTGAAAATGCTGCCACATGCTGTCATACATGCTTTTATTTTGTAAATTCTGACTGGAAGTGGAATTGGTTCATTCATGTGAGCTTCACAGCAGCAGCAGGTTGACATTCTTTCAAAACTAAGAAAACTACTTTTCAGTCCAAACAGTCACCTGAGAAATAAAACAACATAAGTCAGTCTGGGATCTGTGTCAGGCTGATCAGGTTCCTGCCTGCTGTGGTGGTTTATGATCTGTGACCTGCTGCTCAGGTGTGTAAACTCACCTTCCTGCCCGGCGCTGTCACTGTGTGAGTTCCAGCCATGTTGATCTGAAGGAAACAAACAGCAGAGAAATGAGCTGCAGGTCCAGTTTGTCTGCCTCCGACGTCTCCTGTCGACTGAGTCAACGCTGACGTAAAAGCTTCAACCTGGTTCATTACACTCCAACACACACCCACACACACACACCCACACACACACACACCCACACACACACACACACACACACACATGCTCTGATAATCAGCTGCCCCTGCATGCCTTTCTCTCTCAGGTCAATAACAAGTGAGCTTATTGTGAGTCTGTAACTGCAGGCAAAACCCCAAATATTAAATCCTCTTCAGGTTTTCTTCCAGCAGAGCAAAAGTATTTTAACATCAACACCTTTTATTTGTTCCCAAACAACAAGTCTCTCAGACTTTTAATCTTAATCATTGCAAATATTGAGATTACTGTGTATAAAAGCAAACAGAGGATCCATATATTTACCTGTACGTCTGATAATAGAGTGCAGAGTTCACACAGCCGCTCAGAATGTGAAACGCCTGGTTTACTCTGCTGCCGCTCAGCTTAAAACTACATTCTTCACTTTTATTTGATTAATTCATATATTCAAGTCAGTTTCATTTATAAAGCCCAGTATCACGAATCAAGGGGCTTTACAGTCTGCACAGCGTAACACCTTTCTGTGTCCGGATGTGTAAAAGTTACTAAAATATGAAAGAGAGTCTGTTTTTAGCCGCCATGGCTCCGGGGACGGCACTGTTGGTCGGCTGGTCCACCACTTTGCTCCAGACTTAACTATCTTCACTACTACTCATTCTTCATGGTGCCCAGAGAAGGAGCCCTTAAGACTTTGGTGATCCTCTGATCTTTCCTCTAGCGCCACCAGCTGGTCAGAGTTTACACTTATCCTGTGAAATGTCTCAACATCTACTGGATGAATTGGCACAACATTTTGTAGACATTCATGGTTCCCAGAGGACGGATCCTGCCGACTCTTACATGTTCACATTCACATTTGCAGTTTTAAGACAAATGTTTCAAAAAATACTGGATGGATTGTCACAAGATTTTATTTTCCCCTCAGGACAAATTGTTAACTGACTTTTCATCTAGCGCCACCATCAGGTCAACATTTAATGTGACCAATACTTTGGTTTATGACCAAATACCTACAGAACGAATGACATTCAGCCTCAGCTGGACATGCTAACACGCTAAACCAAGATGTTGAACATGTTAAGTATTATACCAGCTTAGCATCAGCATGTTAGCATTGTCTCAAACCAACAACACGTCAGTCCGTCTCTCAATACTGTCTGACTTCCTGTCTGTGGCTCTCAGCTCCAAGCTCATTGGTTCCTACTGAAGACGTAAATCTTTAAAAACTCAAATATATAGTTTCATGTTTAAAAAAGTCTCAGTAATGTAAAACAGCTGCTCGCTGTAGTTTTTATCAGACAAACAGGAGGAAATAGTGCATTTGTTGGGGACTATTTTCAGCGGCGGATGAATCCACATTTGGTGCTNACACACGATACTTGTTAGTAGAAACACTCACTGTATCACCAGACTTGTACTTTAAAGTACATTTGAAGTCAGTTCCATGGTTTGCTTAGTTTCAGAGCTACAGTAATATAATAATTGTAAGTATCTGAGTTTATGTAAATTAGAGTTTGACAAGAACTTAATTTTAAGTGTCCAGAGATCAAGAACAGAGTCCAAAAACACTCACCTCAGAAGTCTGCAGCTGTTGCTCTATCGTTGGTTCTGCTTTTTCATGTTTAATGTGATTTACAGAACACTGAATAACCTCATTTTCTTGTTGCAACTTTCCTTTTTATTTTCCACGAAGAGAGTAAAAGAATGGGAGGAAGCAGGAGGACATGAGGTCAAAGGAAAGGGCCGAGTCGGAGGAAGAGGAAACTCGGGCAGCCGCATCACAGCAGAGGCTCCACGGGCACTCAGTGTGCAGCGTTAATGTGTTTCTACTGTACCTGCTGTGCAGCACTGAGAGCAGATCATTAGTGTCATTAAACCATCTGTCAGTCTGCAGAGAAGCTTTCATCATGAACCTCTGACAGGAGTTCATTCTGCTTTCACTGACTGAAAGAGTTTAAAGAGACAAAAGTGTGGTAGCTCCAGTAATAAGAGCTTGTTTTTCTCCTGGCTTCCCTGTTAGACAAGAAGTGACAACAAGTTTCTGTAAATGTAAAAAAAAGAGAGAAATTTGTTCCCTTTAATTCTCACTAAAACCTCCCAAAAAATCCACAAAAAACAAATTAATTTTATCAGCTTGAATTGGTCGCAAATCATCACATTACATAAATAAGAACATTACAGCGAAGTTAAAATAAGAGCTGCGTCCAAAAAGTTTTGTGACTCTCCGAAACCGTCGATGAGCCATCTTTAGACAGTGAGTGGTCAGGTGTGTGCAGGTGAGAAAGAAGCCTGTGTTTTAAATGAATGGGACTAAAGCTTCTCTAATTTCACGACTCTATCAGGAAAGAGAACACAACACGGTCAGTTTCATACTGTATGACTTCACTTGGAAGTAATATTAAAATGCTTTAAAAGCAAAAACAAATTCATTTTCTCATTTCAAATATTTATTAATGATTTATGAAGCTTGCTGACTCTGAATTAAACTCTGCTCATGTAACTACAGCGGATAAAAAAATGGTTAATTTAACTTGGTATCCGATGTTTTCACTCATCTTCCACAAGCTTATTTAGAAAAGGACGTCACTGCCAGGTCATGAGATGTTCCAGTTATTGGTGTGGATTATTATTTTAACATATATTCTTCATACTGTGAACATTTGCACTCTATCCTCTTAGTTTTAAACACTGTACTGTTTGTCATTTGTAAATTTCTATTTTATATTTATGATTCGTGGCTTTTGCAGTACTTTATTTTTCTTTTCTCTTGCTGTGTTTCGTGACCGTTATGCACCAAAACACGAAGGCAAATTTCTCGTACGTGAAAACTTACTTGGCAATAAACCGATTTGATTCTGATTCAATACCGAGCTGACGTGTAAAAAAAAGAAAAGTGACAATTTTGTGCATTTTATTGTGAAAGCAAACAGAATATTACTTTTCAGCTAATAAAAAATTGTATTAAAGACAGCATCATGGTACAAAAAAACACATAAATAAACAATAAGAAAACAATAAAACCTTATAAAAACATCTTTAAAAATGTATTTTTTGCAAAATCATGAAGAATCTTTGAAGAACAAACACGGCAAACAGTGTGAAATAAAATACATTAATTTATAAAAACATTCCCCAACAAAACACAGTAAAAAAACCCTTCAAAATTCAGTAGAAAATTCAAAAGATAATCTACAACTGAAAAAACAAAAGTTCAGTGATCAACATGGATTTAAATACAGCAACATGAAGTCAAATATAAAATTCATCAGTGTGTGAATTCAGTGCTTTTTCCCTTTATGTCTGTTAATAAGTCTCTCAGTGGCCGACACAGATTTCTTCGCAGCCAATAGGAGCGCTCTCTTGCTGTGATGCAACTTTATCTTAGCAAGGCACAGTAGGAGAAAATGTGATTTTTGGCTGCATCGATCAATTACTCCTTTAATTTCATATTCAACTATAAAATATTTTTTTTACAAATGGACCTTTAGTATTCTGAATAACTGATGTTCCTAAATTAATACAAAGTGCTTTTATTTTGGTTCCTCTTCATTCTTTTTTGCTTGACAGGATGAAACTGACATTTCATCACACATGGTGCTTTGCCTCGTTTCAGACAGGATCAGTAAAGTCTCATGTGGTCTACTCGTCCCAGTCTTCTAGACCAGTTTGCCCAGTAGGAAGGAGAGTGACGCTCCCAGTGCCAGGCCCAGAACGAGGAAGAAGGTCATCAGAGATCCGGCTGTCTCACAGTCCTTAAACCGCACCAACCTGACGGACAGAAACACGCAGTTACGTCAAGACGATTGTGACCCTCAGAAACACTGAAGTTACTGTCGGCACCACAGTACAAGTGAAACCACCACAACATGCAAATATACTGTAACTTGGAGAAAAAAACACGAGTCTGCAGCCACTCGAATAACTGACAAAACTGTTGGATGGATGAAAATGTTTTTGATCTGCACCACTAAAGGTAAAAAAAATGTTACGTTTGTCCTGAGGGTGGCGCCAGAGGAAAGGCCGTGTTGTTTATCCTCGGTATGGAGGCTGTTTATAGCCTAAAACAGCAGTTTGTTTGACTGACATTGTGTTCATGTTGTTTTGTTTTGCCTGAACCACAACCAGCAGCGAGTGATGTATCCGTCCGGCCGACATCATTTCCAGTCGACACAGAAGCTGTGGTCACAGTTGCTCAGTAGCGAGGAAGTTTACAGGTACGACATCGTCAACAAAACAGTTTCCTGTGCTAATTTATGTTTAAATATGCATGAAAAAGCAAAGAAAACGGCAAATTCTGGTGAAATGGTGGATGCTATAAAGTTGACACCAATTTTATTAATCGATCCATCTTTTAAGTCATTAATCAAGCAAGAAATGCCACATACTCTCAAACTCAAACATACTCTCTGATTCCAGCTTCTCAAATGTGAGGATTTGAAATGGATCAGCTGTGGAAATCATTAGTTGCGGTTGTAAGTGTGAGGAGACGTTGTGGCTCTGCACTGAAACCTGATGAACCAGATTATATAACATGTTGTCATGACGACTGAGGAAACAGTTGTTACTTCTCTTAGTCAACATACGACAAACTTTACAACCTCATGTAGCTTGGTGGCCATGCAGAAAGATGGCATCCCCATTTTTAATCCTGACTACAAAACTCTGAGTCAGTGAGCACATGTGACGTATTTAAGTCGCCGAATAAATCAGAGCTGAGGGGCATCTCAGCCTGTAAGGCTCAGCTCTGTCAGGCTTGGCTCAAATGTAATCAGTCTAAAATGTATTTACAGTAATAAAGCTCAGCTGTGCTGTGAGCTTAATGCTAAAATGAAAATGGAAAGAAAAAACAAAAAAACATGAGGCACTTCCTGTTGGAGACTCACTGTGGAGCGTAGGCCATGCACAGGCTCGCCAGGTATCCGTTGGAGAAGGCGAACAGGGCCATGATGGTGACGAAGGCGCAGTCGTGGCTGAAGAGGACGGTGAGTCTGGAGTTCTGGACGTTACACACCATGAGCAGAGGGATGAAGACCAGACGAGACAACACGGCGACAGGAAACAGAACGCTCTCCTTCGAGGGCTGCGCAAACATCAACAGAGTCGTTCAGGAAGGGTTGATATGACAAAAGCAAAGTAAATCCTCGGAGCAGGCGGCAGACTCACCCATTGGACAAGAGACGGGGCGCCGCGGCCCACCAAGTCCATGGCGTTGAAAACGATGAAGCAGCAAACGCAGGTGAACACTTTGTCTGTGAGAGACGGAGAGCAGGAGGTTAGAAATACTGTGAACTGACATCGTTTTATTTGGTTTTCAAGCACTTTTAGCACTATTATTAAGCACCAAGTCAGATATAAAACTACGACTTTGATGCTGAAGTCTGATGTGACATGAACGTGTGATGTCTCACTCCAGGCGGTGCTGTCCGTGTAGACGGTCTGGACTCGGACTGTGATCACAGGAAACACTGACAGGGTGACGGCAAACACACACGTCACACACGCAGCCATCAGCCAGATCTGCAGGACACACAAGAAGATTCGGAGATTTATTCGTCACATTCTCAATCTGTGCAGTGAAATGTGGGCGTGACACGCTCCAGAGGGTAAAATGTGCTGTAATAATCATTAGCATAAGAGTAAAAAACAAGGATTAGAAAAAAGAAATCTTAAGGACAAATGGTGGAAATGTTGGTTATCTAACAGGAAGTAGAAACTGAGAACAAATGTGAAAATGATTGAAATCAAAGACCAGACATCTCACCAAGTTTTCAGAAAGATGAAGAAATAAAGCGGCCACACAAAACCACAGTAGACGATATTAGTCACTAAGCAACCACCTAAACAACCAGTACGGTACCAACACAGAAACAGGACATGAGGCAGTTTCTTCTGCGAATTTATGCTTAAAAAAGAAAAGGAGAAAAACCCAAATTCTGGTGAAATGGTGGATTTGAGAGATATGGGTGACAAGTGCTATAAAGTTGAACCAATTTTAATAATCGATTCTTCTTTTTAAGTCATTTATCAAGTAAAAAACATCAAACACGCTTCTTAAATATGAGGATTTTCTGCTTTTCCATTGCAAACTGAATATTTTTGGACTGTTGGTCGGACAAAACTAATTTGAAGACGTCAAAGTAATGAACTGAGTACAATATTACAATATTAGTAGTTGAAATTATAACATACTGCACTATTTGTTCTGTTTGCTCTGTTTCAGGTCAGTTAGTTGCTTTATTCTGATTTCCTGTGATGTTGATGCAGTTGAATCCAAATTCTACATTTAAAAAAATAAGGGTGCTTCGATCGATCGGCCACTGATTGCTATCGGCAGATATTCGTTCTAAATAGTTTGACTGGTGGTCTCTAAAACATTTCTAACTAAAACATTTCAACACCACGAACCCCACCAGACATTTGAAGGTTAGTCACGTCGAGGAATATGACAAGTTTTCAAAGCTAGCTAGCACTAACGCAGAGAGAGAGCGGGACCGTGTAGCGACTCAATCGCCGCTCACTCAGCTGTCGGTAACAGAGACATCGCAGCGACAGCAACCTGGCAGCAATAAAAGAAATGTCAGCCAAAATAATGGAATTCATACGCCTTGATCATCAGCTGCTGTCTACTGTGGAAGACGAAGGGTTCAGTTCAAATTTTTATTTTATAAAATTGTATTTATTTTATTCCACAGGAAAGCTACAGTACATTTGTTAAGCTCTAAGCTGCTCTCAATAACCAAGCGTGGGCTGCTGTGGGTTAAGTTGTGTCTCTAAGAGATCTAGAATTGTTTTTTTTGTTTTCTATTTGATGCGCAGCCACAGAAAATACAGAACTAAATATTTGTGTCATAAAGCCTTTAAGGCTATAAGGCCTAAAAGTGCTCGGAAGTGCAGTTCTGCGACAACTGAACAAATTCCATCTGCTGATTAAAACCATGTGATACAGTCAAAAGCTCCAGAACAAGGTAGTAAGTGAAGCTTGAGTGGAGATCGTTTTGTTAAAACTGCTGTTTTAAAGCTCAAGAAAATGATCCTTTCAAGTGGCGTACACTCTTAAAACCACACCACTGTCACCTGGAGTAATAGTTAAACTCCACAGCCTGACGTTAATGTCAGTACAGCCTTCAGCTGCATTCATTCATGATGCAAAACACAACGGCAGCGTCTGGTTAACTTCACCTTCATCAACAGTCACTTTACAGTATAATCTCAATAATATCTAATAATATAATATGTACAATTTTAATTCTGAAACATTAGCCCAAAACTTGACAACAATCATCTTAAATATTGAATAATTTCACCAAAACAAATTGTTTAAATGTTAAAATCTCGTGTTAAAAGTAGGAATAACAAAGAGCAAACAAATCTGTTTTCTTCTGTTGTGTTCTTCTTGCAGGTAACAAGACTGACAATAACAATAACTTAAGTTTGAATGTTGTAGGTTGACCTCAAGCCAAATTTCAATACTGACAACAAATGGTGTTTTATATTCTCTCTGAAAGACTCATCCAACAATAATCAGTTTGTAAATACAGAAAAATCTCGATTAATTTTAATGCTGAACATTTCTTGAGACCTGACAGCCGTCCTCATGTCTGAACACTTCTACATGACTCCCTGCTACACTGCAGCAACAACAGGCTTCCATAAGACCACTAACTGGTGTTATGACACAGAACGACCACTAGATGGATCCCAACACAAAGGACCGAACTCACATTTTGTGGTCCTCTTTTGTGAAACACACTCAGTTGCCAGTTTATTAGGTACACCTACAGTAGCTAAAACTAATGCAGTCTAATACAGCAGTCCTACAATAAATAAAAATGATATCAATGAGGGTTGGCTAAATAACAGAAACACCTGTCAGTTTAACACAATACAGTTCAAACTGCAGCCTCCAAATGTCATCGTAAAGTTGAATCAACACGTCTCTAAAACAGTTTCAACACAAACTGAACATTATAACTTTAATGAAGGAGGATTTACTGCAGGACTGTTGTATTAGACTGCATTAGTTTAAGCTCAGTGTACCTAATAAACTGGACACTGAGTGTCTTTTGTCTTGAGAATTAAAAACTAGACCAAATTACATGTTAAGATGGACTCTCCACTGGAGAGTCAGTGCTCAGTACCTCACCAATGTACATTAATGGACAGCATTACCTGCAGACCTGCATTTGGCTTTAATGTTGTAAACTGTAACAAACGCTTTACAACAGTACACCTGCACTTTGTCCACAATTATATATTATCAGTATTATCATTACTATGTGTAGTATCAGAAGTAGAAACATATCTAAAACATTCTTATTTTACATTATATTACTTTTATTACTATCTAAAAATACTATATTGCTACTAACGGGACAGAAGAGGTTAAAAATCCTCGTTCAACCACAGAAATGATCTGGCCAACAGTACATATTGTATTTGTCATATAGATTTGATGGTAATATGATGTCTTTACATCAAAGACCGCAATGGAAATAAGTCTTGGACTTTATTGTTATTCTTGACATTTTGCAGACATGTATGACGTCTCTCTCATTATTTTGTCCAATAAACTAAACTCTTTTGGCAAAAATAAAGTTAAGGCACCTTAAAGTTTCAACACATAATTAAGGTAAGCAACACCCCTCCACATACCTGACTCCTCCCACCTGCCTCTGCTCCATATTAACCAGAGAAAACCAGGTATTTCACAATACCTGTGCAGATCAGAGGGAGGAAACAAACCCTCACCAACAGAGCTGCAGTAAGAGGCGGAGCAACACTGGAAACAGGAGAGCTTCAGCGTCACACTCCAGAAATGAAACTGAAAGTTTGTCAGAGTTGAAGCTACGCAGCAGTCGAGTCTTTGTTTCTCTCTGAAATTCAAACTGAGTTCATCAGGTCTTTCTCAACAACACAGCAGAGTCTCTGCCAAACACTGGTGAGTACAGCTGATCATATTTACAGTTTCAACAACCAGGATTAACACAAAACTTCAGCTTCATACTTGNGACATCAGCTGATCGACCCTGTGGAGAACCTGGAAGGCAGGATGTGTACGAAGCACGATAAACCTCTAGAGCTGTTCTGTAAGACCGACCAGACATGTGTCTGCCTGCTCTGCCCTGTTTTAGACCACAAGACACATGAAGTTGTTCCTCTCAAAGAAGGATATGAAGAAAAGAAGGCAGAGATGGAGGCCAAAATTCAGCAGATGATCCAGAAGAGAAGACTGAAGATTCAGAAGATCAAACACTCGGTTCACCTCAGTAAGGAAGATGCAGACAGAGAGATAGCAGAAGGTGTTCAGGTCTTCACTTCTCTGAAGGAGTCTGTTGAGAGAGGCCTGAACGAGCTCATCAACACGATCAAAGAGAAGCAGAAAACAACAGAAAAACAGGCCGAAGCTTTCATCAGAGAGCTGGAACAGGAAATCTCTGAGCTGATGAAGAGAAGGACTGAGGTGGAGCAGCTCTCACGCTCTGAAGACCACCTCCATCTTCTCCAGAGTGTCCAGTCCCTAAACATCCACCATCCACCACCCACCAAGGACTGGACAGAGGTCAGCGTCCGTCCATCGTTATATGAGAGGACTGTGGTGAGAGCTGTGGCTCAGCTGGAGGAGGCACTCAGTAAAGAGATGAAGAAGCTGGTTGAAGCAGAGCTGAAGAGGGTCCAGCAGTATGCAGTGGATGTGACTCTTGATCCTGATACAGCACATCCTGAACTCATCCTGTCTGATGATGAGAAACAAGTGAATCATGGTAATTTGAAGAAGAATCTCCCAGACAACCCTGAGAGATTTTCTTGCAATCGTTGTGTTTTGGGAAAGCAGAGTTTCTCTTCAGGCAGATTTTACTTTGAGGTTCAGGTTAAAGGAAAGACTGAATGGACTTTAGGAGTGGTCAGAGAGTCGATCAACAGGAAGGGAAGAATCACACTGAGTCCTGAGGATGGTTACTGGACTATATGGTTGAGAAATGGAAATGAGTACTCAGCTCTTGCTGACCCTGCAGTCCAGCTCTCTCTGAAGTCTCGGCCTCAGAAGGTGGGGGTGTTTGTGGATTATAAGGAGGGTCTGGTCTCCTTTTATGACGTAGATGCTGCAGCTCTTATCTACTCCTTTACTGGCTGCTCCTTCACTGAGAAACTCTTCCCATACTTCAATCCCTGTAGGAATGATGGTGGTAAAAACTCTGCACCTCTGATCATCTCTCCTGTCAGAGTAAACTAATCGCTTCTTATTTGATGTATTGATTTGTTTTCATTTAAGGGAACACATGTACATATTTAGAGACAATACGTTGTTGACATCTTATTTTCTACAGAATGGGTTTACTGTGGTGATTGATTTACACTTCACTGTTAAGATTTTTTTAATGATATGTATCCCATCACATGGGCAACACGTTCATTTGATGCATTAATTTCTTCAACCCTGCATCAAGACACACAGACCTTTATTTTCTGTTAATGACACCAAATATGTCAAAATGCAGCAAAATATCTCAATTCTTTTTTTCTATTTGATGAGCAGCCACAGAAAATACATTGCAGAGTATTTCACTGGGTCATAAAGTCTTTAAGGGTGAGGCTATTACATGCCTGTAGTGTCTACAGAATACAGCATGTATCATTGTTATACCGGGCAAAAAAAGTTAACAGACAAAGTTAATAAATAGAATAGATGTATTTTGTCTGAGAAGTGGTTTGGTTAATTATTGATCACTTTGGCCAATTTCATATTTTTTGTGAATGCACGTAAGATGGATCATGAATAAACAAGTTGTTGAGCTCTGAGTAAGCAGTGACTTGAGCACCAAACACTGAACAGAGAAGCCTGGTTTACACTGAAGTTGTATTTCGTTGCTGTTACAGTTTAAAGTTGTAATCCTTAAGATTTCAGCTGATATGGTTTCTGGTAGCAATAACAAGTGTGCTTTAATACAACAGCCAACTACTTAGTCAGAAATACAATATATCATGATATGAGCAACAGCGATCTGATTTCACGCTACGCAAAACATGAATAGTTCTCCACACAACAGCAGAACAAAGTGAAATGAGCTGTTATCTTGCTGAAGAGTTGGAGGTGATCGGATCTCACTTCCCCGCTCTGTACGCAAATAAACACGTACGTCATTTCTGTCTGCAAAGACTTTACATTACATTACGTTACATTAATTTAATTACATTTAACTTCTCAGGCTAACCTTATCAGACTGACTTCTGCTACTGTATGAGTGAAAAGACACACGGGAGATGAGATCAATTTCGACGTTTTTTATTTAAATTACGCAGCTTTTGCCAAGAGGGAAATGTTCACTAACGCTATATGACCAGCATGGGCATTAACACAAACAAACATAGGCTACCACCAGTCAGCAAGTTTTATGAAAAGGCACCCAGTTTGATTGAAGCACGGACAACAAGAATAACGTCTTTTTCAAAATGTCCTCATAAATCACCCGGTTGTGATGTGAATCATCCAGTTTCCGTTGTACTGACTCTTCGGCCCAAATGGAAATCAGACAGCGTGTTACGTGTGGACTCCATCCACAAGAATTGCCGGTTGTTTTTGTTCTTGTTGCCTGTTGTTGTTTATGACGCCGTTGTACGGCATACGTGCTTCAGCTTACGAGGAGGACGTCAGTTGAGTAGGCGGTGCTTCAATGCAGCCCAGACCACCTCCGAATGTGGCTTCCAATACTGACATGTTAACAACTCATTCACTGACAAATAAAATCACCAAAATAACCGTTGTCTAGTTCTGTAGACGCATTTTGATGAGCGATCACAATCTGTGCTAACCTCTGTGACAAATACATTCTGTTTCCTGTGGCTTTTTCACAATAAAAGCCACTTTGTGTTTCACCTAAAGTGCTCAGAAAAAGGGAAAGTTTGAACATCTACAGTTTTATGACAACTGAGAAAATTCCATTTGCTGATGAAGACTGTGTGAAACGGTCAAAAGCTCCAGAACAAGGTAGTAATTCGGCATCCATATTCGTGTGTCGCCTCTGGCTACGTCACACGCAGCTGTTATCTCATCGGTTGCACTTTGAAAGGTCAGCGGCAACCGAGGTCAGAGTTGAAATAATTTGAACTTTGAACGCAGTGCTCGGTGGCAATTTCGAGCAGCGCGCCACACCAAGGGTTGTACTTCCGCCGAGTTGGCCGCCACCGCTCTCCCCATAGGAAAACAACGGGACAGCCAGCGCAGAGCGGTTTTACCGCTGATCATGTGTGGGCGGCAGAGAGAGAGCAGGACCGTTTAGCAACTCAGTCGACACTCACTCAGCTGTCCGTAACAGAGACATTGCAAGGACAGCAAGAAACCGAACAAAATGTCAGCCAAAATAATGGAATTCATATGCCTTGATCACCAGCCGCTGTCTATTGTAGAAGGCGAAGGGTTCAATAAATAAATAATTATAATAACGTGGGCTGCTTTCTGATGTCCTGGCCGCTAAATAATAAATATAAATAAATTATTATTATAAATTATAAATGAATAAATAGTGCTACACGAGAAATCATGATCGGAGCACCCTTATAAAAAAAAGAATCAATGGATCCACAGAAAAACAGTTTGTATCCTTGAACACCGACTGTCAGCATCAACTGGACCTCAGACTCGGTCCACCCTGCTCCCAAATCATTAATATAATTAATTAGTATAGTATGTGTCCATAAATGCGCCCCATCCTAAACTTTCTACGTCTTAAACCACCTGGACAAATATTTTAAAAATAGAAGAAACACCCTCCAACAGACGAAACGTCACTCACCTTCTTGAAGACATTCAGGACGGAGGAACGCTCCTGATTCTCTTCTGGCTCCCTGATGAACTTCCCGTTGGCCTCGAGCTCTTTATCGTTGTTGTTTAAGACTTTTTTGTCTTTAAAAGGAAAAAAAAAAAAAATGTATTAGTAACTTAGTTAATAATGTGATCCCCCAAACTGACCTGGAGCCAGTTGCACCAGCTGCTTTAATAATGATGTCAATTTTGAAGTGTTTAAATTACATTTCACTAAAAAAACTTAAAATTACAAAACATTATGACAATAACATCTGACTAAATGAGTAAATAACCTCAGTTAGCTCAGCATAATCAGATATTTCCCTCTCATAATAAACTGTATGAATACTACTGACTCTGAAACACAGATTTCTCCATGTTTGCAGACAGATATAAAACAAAAACCTGCAGCGCTACAGATGTTTCCTAGCAACCGATTTCACTCAAGTCTTTACTAGCTGAGACATTTCTTTAGTTTTATTGGTGCAACCTGATTTAGTGAATCACTAGCTTTAAAACGAGCTACTGAGAACTTCGGAAGGACTTTACGGTCAAACCTAGTAAAGGATTTATGAGGAGCTGCTGCAACACAGTCCTGAACCTTTGACTTAGATCAGCTATCACTAACATAACATTTGCATGTTGCTAAATGAGATCTCATAAGAACCGACCTGAACTGCTGAGGAGTTCCTGCGTCGTCTCCACTTTATCAGACGGACTTCTGTTCAGGTAAAAACGAGCAAATTCCTGCAGAGGAGAGTCGACACTGTCAGAGGATCGTAATGTGGGTTCTACAGAGCAGCTCAAATCTTGAAAGGTGATATTTTACCAATTAAAATTATTTAAATGAAATATATAAAAATATATAAAATCTTTCAGGACTTCAGGATTCTGATATGTTTTCTGCCACTGACATACAGATGATGCCTTTAAATTCAATTTACCAAAAATTAACACAATTAAAATGTTACTAAATAACGCTAAAGATCTTTTTTAAAGACTTTTAATGTGACAGCACTAAGACTGATTTATAAATCAAAGCAAATATAAATGACTGAATGTTATTTTATTTTCAGTGTGTCTGAGTGTGTGTTGTCTCCTCACCAGGTGTGGCAGCATCAGGTAACACAGCAGAGTCACCAGAGTGGCCACACATGGAGTGATGAAGTATCCCATCGCGGCCGAGCTTTTCTCTGCGTTACCTGCGGAGGACAAGAGACACTTCAGCTCCATTTACATCCACAGATTCAGTCGTCTGTGAAATTTAGGCCCTTATTATTGACCGATTTTAGCTTATTACATTAATATTGGTATTGGCATATGTGTCGGCCAATAAGTGACAAGAGATGTCAGTTCAGAAATACCAAAGATATGTTCGAGGTCATTTAGAAACAGAGTTTCCATGACATGCTGTAGTTTGTAAAATGTCCCATTAGGTATACTAGATCTTGGTCACACGTTTTTAATAACCAAAACTAAGGGATTCTTATTCAAATGAAATAAATAAAAAAAACCCAAATATTTGCCTTTTACATCTCTAGCAGTTCTAAACTATATTATAAAAGTTTTAGAGCTGAAACAATTAGTCAATTAATTGATGAGTCAATCGACGGCAAATTAATCTGCAAATAATAATAATTTATCATCTACTGTCTTTTTTTTAAATGAAAAAATGCCAAAAAATCACTGGCTGTTGCTTCTCAAATGTTGTTTGATGTGAATGATTTGAGTGTATTTTCTCTGGGAAACTGCGGAGGGCATTTTTCACCAAACATGACACCAAACGATTAATCGATTAATTGTGAAAATGATTGGCAGATTAATCAGTGATGAAAATAATAATTATTTGCAGCCCTAAAAAGTTTAGTTTGTATTTTTTACTGACATAAATAATTATTTGAGTTACTTTACCACCCGTTCGCTTACATTCGCTCATGTTTTGAGATTTGAAATTATTCTTTGTGTACCAAGTCCCAAAAAGTCACCAGCTGTTTTCACTCTCTCAGTAATAATAAAAGCACATTTATAGAATTGAGCCGGATGTCTACATGAAGTGTGTTTCTCTCGACAGTAGAAGTGTATTTCTGGTGTTTATTTTAAAGGTGTTTCTTGCAGTCGTCAGTACAGTGACAGCAGGGTGAAGTTGTTACTCACTTAAGATGGAGAAGAGCATCGCGAGTGCAGCGAAGATCCCGGCCAGACCCTGACCGCTCATGAACAGGGTGCTGTAACGAGGAGGAAACAGCCCGACCACACCGAATAGGCTGCCCTGCAGCACTGCACTGAACGCTGCACACACACACACACACACACACATTTTTTAACATTATAATTGTGGTTATCATTATTATTTGTATAGCAGAGCAGTATAATGCCAGTAGCAGCAGTACTCAGACTTTCCCTACACGTCAAAGTCTACAGTGGGCCACCAAAATATGCTGAAAGCAAGGAACACTTATTTTCAGCACATTTAGGGAATAAACATTCATAAATGAGGAGATATTTTGTTATATTTTAAATATTCTCTATTGTGCTTTGCTTTCTATGCTCAGGTGTCTCTGGGCATCCTTCCTGTGACTGGAGACATCAAAAAAGCTGCATCATTATACCTGATACACGGATCACTGAGTCATGATCAGCCTCCATCCTCCGTACGTCAAATTAATTATATGCACTGACTCTATCAGTACTGTCCTTTCTGAAACTTAAGCACATATTGTAAACATTATGCACCTGAACAGAAGTGCAGTAGCTCCAAACTTCTCTTTCAGGGATCAAAAAGCAGAATGGAAGCGTGTGTTTCTTCTTATAAATCTAATACATGGATATAAATTTGGTAATTCTTTATTTTCCCTTATTTGCTGTCTGGTGAACTTCAAACCTCCAGCAAACACAATCAAGATAAGAAGACAAGCTCGCCCCATTCACCTGCACCACACCCTGGTATTAATATAATGATTAATAATGATATTAACTACCACTGGGCAGGATAATCAACTAAAGGACTTTATTTAAGTTTGTCTTAATTTGTCTTAATTGCATTTCAGCTCCTAAAATTGAGGGACTGTGGAGAAAATGGTCTCCAGGTTCATATGATGTGGATGTGAAGACCTTCAACTTGGAGCTGAATGTCGGAGGGATCACGTGATAACGTGCGAAAAACTCACTGTTGATGAACCAGATGGTTGCCATGGTGACGGAGAAGAAAGAGTCCGGCAGCATGGGGACCTGGACCAGAGCGGCAGTGAGGGAGAAGAGGATGAAGATGACGATCAGGCTGAAGGCCACACGGAGACGCTCCCTCACCCTGCAGAGAGAAGAGAGGAAGTGTCACCGACCACCGCAAAGTTTATTCACGTCGGCGGATTCATCGTCACGTGAATGAAGCCGCTGTGGCGTCATCAACTCACCACTGATACAGGAACGAGTTGAGCAGCGTGAACAGCAGCAGGGGCAGCTGGGAAAGCAAGGCCATCCAGCTGTCATAGTTGTAGTCTTTAGTTGTACCGTCCGATGTGGCGTTAGAGGTGATTTTTGACATGAGACGCTCGTTGAAATACTTTAACAAAGAGGAAAAAAGAAGAAGAATCATTAAACATCTTTATATCAAATAACAGAAGTTCCAAGTTCTTTTAGTGTCATGTGCTCAACAGTTATAGTGAAGCAGTCATCGGCAATGAAATTCTTAATTCTCAGGATCCCTCCAGCAAAGCTCAAACAATATGAATAAAAAGAATAAAATAATATCTGTTTGTGGTGTCGACCAGTTGGAGGGAAACTTTGTGTACAATCTAGTCAAGTCAGTTTTGTTTCTATAGTCCAATATCACAAATCACAAATTTGGGTTTTACAATCTGTACAGCACACGACACCCTCTTTCCTTAGACCCTCGTTCTGATCAGGAAAAACTGCCCAAAAGCCACTTTAACGGGGAAAAAATGTAAGAAACGTCGATCTATGAGTTTATAGTAATCTTCTTTCATTTTCTTTAAAAACAAAGTGTCTTAGGACGCTCCAATTTGACAAAATAAAGGACATTTTTCATCACGAAGAAGAAGGAGGTATGGGAGTGAAACCTGAGAGGCCGTCATGAAGAAGTTCCAGGGCAGCAGAGTCCCCAGACCGAGCACGAAGATGATGACGGCTACAGCCTGACCGCTGTGGAAACAAAACACTTCTATAACCTGAACTGACTTTAAGCACGATTTTACACAGAAATGTTCAACACAAGACGCCGAACTCACCGGTCGGCAGGCGGACTCTGTTTCTTTTCGTTCCACATCCCGTTGCTTCGGTCACGTTTCTGCACGAAAGTCAAGAGAAGTCTCAAATGTCTGAATGCTCACTGTCATACTAATGTCATCTTATACTGGACACGTTATCATCTGAAACTCATAACTCAACTCACTGAACGTGAACCTAAAGTCCACATCATCCTCAACTGAGTTACTGATCATCAGCATCCCTGGTGGTTTTACTCCCTGCAGGATGAAAAACTTTCTCCTACATCAATAATTTGACCTAAATAAAAACTCATTTCGTTGTCTTTCACAGCACCTATGGAGGTGTGCAGGCGTGTTTTTGGACCTCAGTTCAGTTTCAGTTTCATCGTCTGTAGCCATCGACCTTTTCTTTGTTTGTTCGGCCATAATAACCGTTTACTCGCAACACAGCAGAGACCGGAAAAAACAGCACGCCGCTTCACACACAGGTGAGTTGCAGAGCGAGTCTGTTGCGTTAAAAGTCTTGTTAAAAGTCTAACTGTGCACCTCTTGTGATTTTTCCGGGAAAGTCGCTGCCGACACCCGGGTCGTAATACTGCAAATGCTGCAGGCTTTCATCAGTGGGCCACAGGCTCAGTCGCCATTGTGTTGCATCATTCGGTGATAGATAGTGACTTAACAAACGTTTATTTAACAGAAAATCTTCGAGATTATATCTTTAAGTTGAAGTAGCAATACCACAGTGTAAAAACACTCTTTTAACACTCATTTAATTTGTTCTTAATTAAGAGTACAGAAGTACAGTCAGAAACATTTTCTTCAAGTATCAAAAAGTAAAACTACTCATTTTGCAGAGTTTCAGAGTTTTATAGTCTATTATTGGATTATTATTATTATATAATTATTATATACTCATGTATAAGCAGAGTTTTAATGTTTAATCTGTAACAATGCATCATACTGTATAAACTGATCATATGATTATATGTTTATATGATAATACGTTTGTACTTCGTCATGGAGGCACAACATACTAACTTGTGTGTTGGGGTACATGAACTTCTTCCCCTCCATTACTGAATAAGTCCCTTAACAACTTTTAATAACATGTGGCGTTAATTAAAAATGAATGAATAAAAGGATTCATTAAGAAATTAGGTCCAATATGAATTAAAGTTTTTTTTTAAAGAATATATGGTTTATATGACGTCACTTTGTCACCGATCATTTGGTATTTTCATGTAATTAAAACTGAATTCCTGCTTTATAAATAAGTATAAAGTCTCAAATGTTCATTCATTTCCTCTTCAGCTGTTTTTTTTTTTATACAAACATGTTCAGGTTGTGACTCATCTGATACGTCATACACGGTAATCTCCACATGGCGCCACGTCAGCAGTGTTGCCAGATTTGATCTTTTCCGGCTACTTTTGTATTTTATTTGGCGGGTAAAACAGCTTCAGAGTTGTGATGATTTGGCTGCTTTTTTTGCGCCATTTGTGCGGTTTAACTGCCCCCCTCCTCCCCTCCGGTGGTCTGACAGAGACTGACAGGACTCGACTCACCTCACTGACAACTGATGACCATCAAAAACAAATTTCAGCTCAGGTCATTATTTAAAAACTGTTTCCTTTTCTAAGTCGGCCATTCTTCTGTCACAGCTCTGAGATAACAGAGCTTTGAAAGCTGCATCTGTTTATATGAGTTTAATGTGATTAAAGGACTTTTATTCTATTTTATGACTTCTATTATACATTTCTCATTATTGTTGTAGCCGTGGTTTAAATTATAGTGAAAACCAGGAGACCAGAGGCGATCAGGACCGATTCTTTTTATACAAACACACAAAATATATATAAAAATATAAAAATATTTGTGCTTCTTTCCGGAGGTTTTAGGCTCTGATTAAACTCCTTATTGTCAGTCCGATCTGGCAACAACAGTTCTATTACTATTTCCTATAACTATTTCCTGCTTACAGCCCAACATACATGACTTATTTAATATATCATATAAGTGTTTGTATGATGTCAGTGAGAAGCGTCTGAACAGGACAAATAAAGTGGAAGCAGGAAAAGTTAGAAAAGTCACAACACGTGTCCGGTTAGTCACGATATGAAATATAACATGTTTGTTTATAGAAGCAGTTTGTCTGCTTCTGTATTCAAACTGTAAATAAGTTTTAATTTCCCTGAAATGTTTCATTAACGCGCCTTTATGTGTCGGAGAGTCTCAGAGTGGCGCCGGCACGTGTAGTAAGACTTCAGGTCATAAACCATTCAGAAGTCCATTTGAAAATCACGACATTTAGGTAAATATAATAAAGACAAAGTAGACGGAGCTCACCTGAGAGTCGGAGCTGGTTTACCGCGTGCCGGACAGGTGGACTGGACACTGGTCCTGTTTGAATGAGTGAAGTGGCGGGCGCGCGGCGTCTTGAGCAGTTATGGGAGGACCTCGCGTTTCCTTCCGGATCTTTCTTGTTTTTGGGAGTGCTGCCAACACGTGCTCTGTGGTGGAAGAAGTGGGAAGCTTCATTTTGGCTGCTCTCAGCAGGAAAAGCGCAGGTGTGTCAGTTAGTCTGTGGTTAAACAAAACTTTATTTAGATGTCTGCATAAAACAGAACTAAATAATAAAGGTGTTCCTGTGACCTGCTGTACCTGTTTAAAGCAAACCAGTCAGTAAAGAAGTTACTGTGTTACTGTAAAACTAGAGTTTGACACAGGCAGTGGTGGAACAAGTACTCAGATACTGTAAGTATAAGTAGTAATACCACAGTGTAGAAATACTCTGTTACATGTCATGCATTCATTTTATTTATTTTACAGTTTTTTCTACTATCTTTTAAAACCAGGTTATTTCTGCAAACCTCTGCACACTAACCACAAAACCTCACACCAAACCAGCAAAGCATTATACAGCTCTTGCAAAAGCAAACAGTTCTTACAAAACTCTCACTGTTTTTATGTCAGTACAGTACACACAAACCATCATTTGAATAAGCACACGAAGCACCAACTACACACTTACAGTATTAATGACAAACACTTGTGGCTTTTGCTTTTTCCGTGTGCAGGGCAGCCGTTTGCAATAAAGTTTTGTCATACATGTTGTAAACACACAGGTATCCAAATGTGTGTATGGATGTTTATTCCGAACATAACACACCATCAATACAAATAAGGGGGAAAAGTTGTTTATTTTTTTTCTCAAACAACAAATGTGCAGGAGAAGAAAGAAGTTTGGCACACCTGGTAAATGTATAAGTGTTGATGGTATCAGAGAGAGTGCTTCAAGAATCACTGTTAGTGTTTAAGCATTCAGAAAAAAACTGTAAGTAAAAATACCAAAGTATTATTGGATTATAATTACTGATGCATTCATGTGTAATACTTTTACTTAAGTTACATTTTGAATGCAGAACAGAGTATTTCTACACTGTGGTGTTGCTAACATCCACATGCACCGCCCCCCTGAATGCAAGTCGTGGCCACTTCAACCGAAGGATCTTCTTCTTGTTTTCTTTTTTATCTCAGCAGTCCTGATGAAGTAAAATTAGCCAGTAATACAAATAAAGTACACAAGTAATACACACGAGGAGAGGAAAGTCTGAAAAATAAGCTTAATTTCATTTCCAGTTTTTCGCTGCTGTCTTTAACATCTGGCGACCCCTCAGATTCATCCTGTGACCCCTTGTGGGGGTCCCGACCCCCACGTTAGGAACCACTGGTCTGCTTGTTAGATATTGTTCAGAAGTTTATGTTCCTAATGTGCCTTTTTTTAAACTGGTTTTATTCAACAATGCCAAATGATTTGATGTTGATAAATACAGTTAAATAATTTAATAAAGTCTAATTAACAAAAATAATCAAAACAGTGTGGTTTTCATATTTTTAAATTCCTGCTTGATGAACAGTGTTCAGTTTAGGGTCTATTTTCATTCATTCAAGCACTTTTAGAAAACGGAAAGAGATTTTTAAATGTTGATATATATTTTTGTCATTTCAAAACTTTCTTAAATTAGGCTACAAAGATTTTTGTCTTCACTTTTGAAATTAAATCTCACATG
>NTHP01000500.1:270551-282292 GCA_003416845.1 Oplegnathus fasciatus | reverse complement strand
GGGGGGCAGAAGTGATGGTCACAGTTCAAGCTGTCAGGCACCAAAGGCTGGGCGATGTGGTTGAAATCAGTATCACAATATTAACACATAATTTCCTGCTGCTTTCATAGCAGAGGTGGACCACCTCGCCTGTAAAACCCCCACCTCTGCTAACATTAAAAAAAATGAATACACTGACTGCGTATGAAATATAACAGCAACCCTCACAAAAAAGACATCATTTATAATGTGCCTTTTGTTTAGGCCGTCATTTGGGTGGTTTACAACCTCAGCTGAACAATTTCTTGAGGGAATCCCTGTCGTAAGGAAATATAAATATATATCACGGTATGTTAAATGTATAAAGAAATCACATAAAATAATGAAGCTGATGTTAAAAGCAGTGTTTCCTGAGACCAAACTCTTTTCATGTGCAGAACATGAACGTTTTAAATTTCATCTTCTTTAGAATCATTAATTTGAAAACTAAAATTTGTCGAACGGTAACTTGATAAACTCGTTTTTTATCACGATATGATTTCACTTGAAGTCGTTAAGTGATAATATTAACAAAACACTGTTTTCTTAAGTTTTCTGGGGATGACGACGTCCTTCATCCTTTGTTTGGCTCTTGTACAAATATGACCTGATATTCAACAACAAATGGAAAAAACTGGAAATTTCTAAAACTTAATTATAATGATTTTATTATGATATTGGTGAAATCCTCCAGCGCTGCTTTACGTCTTTTGTGCTTTAATTCAAAGATTGATGAGTAAGCCGGCTTTGTTAACCTGTGTCCTGATTTTTCTGAACTCATCTGAAATAATCTGTTTAAACTGTTTACATGGTTCAGTAATGAGACCGGACTGTTGTTAATCTGCTCTTAATTGAATTATTAATGTGCATGTAAGCACACTGCTGCTATTGTCTCTGTGACCTCCCTCCCACCAACACACATCCACCCTCCGCCTGCTGTGGAGACGGTTTGATGTGTTCGACAGGCGGCTCGCTGACACTTTGCAGCCACAGCGTTTATCTCCGTCTGTTGCCATGGTGAACTGGGTTAGTTTGTTTGTTTATGTGTGTGTGTGTGGGCGGGCCGGGGGGGTATTTCCTCCTCAGAGCCGGTGTAAAAACGCGAAAATGTGGTTATAGTGACCACAAAAAGTGATTTCCAAGGTGAACTTTAAATAATATAATCACACAAGTAGATAGAATGGGAAGCTGTGGAAACACTAGAAATAATTTAGAAATTATTGAAAGTAACCCTGTAAATAAGAGCAGGAATTATTATACATGTCTGTAGTATAAAGTATTTTTTGTTATTATGAATATGTGATGCACATAAATAAAGTTAGGACTGACAAGAAGAGAAGCAGTTAAACTTAAAATGTTGCGTTTATAATCGTGTGAACTATTTAACAGTGTGTGGAGTATTTTTTCTTATAAAAGACAACAGATGGTTTAGTTTTTATTTCCAACTCTCATCACAAAGTCTCCTCGTGTTATTCTGAGCTGCAGCGATGGAGTAAGAGCGACAGTTTTAATCGTCATTGTTATGTTTTGTGTCATAAACGACCTCTGCGTTTGTTAAAACCAGAGTGGACACGTGGGAAGTCTGCAGCAGCAAAATGACTGAATAAAAATATCTATTGCTCTTTATTATTTATCACTTTATTGTAAACTCTTTTGTCCATGTCGGGATCCTGTAGGAATGATGACTCTGTTTTTCCAGTGATCTGATTGGTCAGTAGTCGGGCCGTTGGCAGGTTTTGATCTTAATCTCTGACGTTAACCTGCTCCGGACCAGGTTAGCCGTGCAGCATAGGTTACCGTCGTGATCCAACCCTGTTGCCATGGTGATCAAACCGAGTTCAAAGTGAGCCGGCTTTGTGATACTGGAAAACCTGGAGCCCAGAGACAGCTGGCTAACCCACTTTTATCTCGCTTCGTGGTAAAAAGGCGCCACAGGTGATGTTTGTTTGTTGCCTCTCTGGATAAATAATTCACAAGTTCAGCACTCTGCAGCTGTCAGGTTGGCTGTCACAGAGTCCTAAAACAAACAAATGCTTCTCCGTTATCACATGAAAACAAGTTGTGGGCAAACTTAATGCCTCCTTCTAATGATATGAAGTTGTACTGGTTGCCACGGTGATGCTGACAAACTTTAGTCAAAAACGAGGCTACGTAAAGAGCCTCGACTCCATGCGGCTTTGTGTTGTTCAGGCTGACTAGAAACCACGAGATCTGAGTCACAGGCGAGGGATAAAATCAGCTCTGAGCCGCGGCGTGAACAGAGCGATGTGTGATTCACCTCGATGTCCGACTCGAGGGGGTTACATCTCTGTCACGAGAGGAAAGAGTCGCACAAAAGAGCGTTTGTTGCGGAGGAGTGAAGTCACTTTAGAAGCCGTCCTCCTTATGTGGTGTCCAGTTACAGGCAGTGAATGCGTCTCTGTCCCCCTGCAGTTCACTGGCTGTATTCATGGCCGCTGAAATAAGCTCTGGTCATGATGGAGGGAGGGAGGCTGCATCTATAAATGTCTTTGACCCACTGAACCCAACAGATTTCCCACAGGGCCGCAGGGTTTCCCCCAGGAAATTGGTCAGTGGGGGAGGTGAGCAACAGGTTAGAAGTACTCTCTGATCAGTCATTGATGCACTGAGGTTATAAAAGTCAAGCTGATCAATATCTAGGTCTAAACTAATGTCAACTCGATCCTGTGTAAGGTTAGACGTGTCCAGCTCATTATTTTCTAACTAATTTCTTCACACTTCCCCTCTAAATTTGAACTAATTGATTTGTTTGCCTCGACTCAGTAAAACTCAGAAGGCGTTCTTTCTTGCTGACGCTGCGTCACGCTGATTCTGACTCTGATTAACTACCACAAAGCAAACTAGGGCTGCAATTAATGTTTATTTTCATCCGTCAAATGTCAGAAAGTAGTGAAAAATGCTGACCACCATTTCCTAAAGGCTACGTTGACGTCTTCAGATGTCTTGTTTTGTCCAACCAATGGTCCAAAACCCAAAGATATTCAGTTTACTGTCATAACGTAAAGAAAAGCAGCAAATCCTCACAGTTGTGAACCTGGAACCAGATAATGTTTGGGTGAAAAATTACTTAAACGATTAATCGATTATCAAAATAGTTGCAGACTAACTTTCTGTTGACCTGTTGATGTTGATTTGTTGACTAATCCTTTATCAAACACATGATGTAATCAATCAGTCATTAGAGCAGCCGTGGCTCAGGAGATCGTCCATTAATTGCTTCCTAGCTTCTCCCAACCACATGTTGAAGTGTTGTTGAGCAAAGTATTGAACCTCAGCTGCTCCTGACGGCCAGCGTGTCGTCTTCTATTCATGCATGGCCCAATGTAGAGCACTTTGATTTAAAGCACACATAAATGCCGTCCTTTTACAGCTGACACATGCTGAAGTGTCTCGTCTTGTGATCGGTTTAACTTCTAGTTGATGCTCTAAACAATCATCTCACTCATTAAAGCTGAACTGTGGAGGTTTCTTGAAAACAAAGTTTCTGTTTTCATTCAGTGTTTCTCATCAAAACATCCTTGAGCTCTAACAAACACGTTGAATGCATTTCATCACTCATAAATATTTGCAAAGCTGTTTTTTCTTAAAACTTTAGACCCTGCATCATTTACATCCATGTTTACATGTTTAGCTGTCTTCTTCCTCGCTGCCTTTGTCGGGGCGTTGCTGTATTTCTTGATTTGTTACCGCCGACCGTAGATCAGTGGAGTACTGTGAAACCGTTGGCTGGAGTTTGTGTTATTAAAGAAAATGCTCTATAGCACTACTAATGGTCAAAAACGTCACAGGTTACCTTTAAAACAGTGGCCTTTACTGTGTGAATTAGCACCTCTGCTCTTTTTTCCTGAAGCTTGACGTTGTATTTCGTCAAAGTCTAAAAAAAAACCCAAAATTGAGCAATATTTTCTGGTAAACAGTGAGTTGCGCCGCACACACTGTGAAACGACCAGGTTGCTATCACTTATCAGAGAAGTCACACAAACCCAGAGTGTCTGTGGCTGGTGTGCTCAGTCTGTACGAGTGTAGAAGTGCTCAACCTGGTGATCTTACATCTTTTGTTCACATCAGCATCACAACGCAGGATTTTCACTACTGAAAGTCGTGAGGGGGGGAAATGTTGGGGGAATGGGGGAAACCCAATCGTAGAAAACACCTGAAGGTTTCTGGGTGAAGCGTTTCCTTAAAGGGCAGATATGACTGATAGCTGTTGTCACCTTCTATTAAAGCAGCTGTGAGGCAGCAACAACCAGCATTAATACCTTAATCAGCTTTTTTTTTTCAGCATGTAGGAATGCCGAATAATGATTATCACCGTCACCATCATTTAGCGCCTACATGATATATTAGCAACTCTTGGTGCTGTTCATATTTCCTGTCATTTGGCTCTGTTGTGATTTTATCTCGAGTTTCTGTAAAAAGAAGAAATCTGCTGTTAAACAGCTTCAGAGTCAGACTTGTAGCGAGGTGTTTTTAAACTTCATATTAATCATCATCATCATCATATTAACATATTTTAAATGTAAATCAGATTGTATTTTACTCCTCCTGACAGTTGGATTTCAGTGTGATACTGATGGAGATTTTTGTGTCCGATGTTCTGATGTTTTTATTCGGCTGATGAACTAAAAAAGCAGCTTGTGTGTTTCTGACCGTGGATCCTGTAAAACTTAACAGAAATGTTGTTCAGAGCCTGTGGTATCACACAGCACACAGCAAACTATAACTCATCAATGTGGTATCGAGGTATCATGGTTCATTTATTGTCATTTCACAACACAGAGTTTCTCAATGAACGAAAGTTCATGCCTTCATGCTGCACATACAGTACATAGTACATTTGTACAAATATTTAAATTACAATAGAATAGAATAGTGTAGCTAATCCATTTAATTTAATTCAATTGGACTGAACTGTATTTAAATTGTGAGGATCATAGTAATGGAAAACCAGAGTATACAGGATATTTCTCAGCATGATGTGCAGTATGGGAACTTAATCATCAGGGGCAGAAAAACAAAAACAAAGGTGGTGTTTGTGTGGAGACTTCTGTTCTAAACTCAGAGCCGATTAGAGTTGCTGTCGCTCAGCAAGGTCTTGTTGTCATCTGGCTTCTTTATTAGATTTTTCTAAGGTATGTTTGCGGTGGTTTGTTTTACACGGACGTGTAGCTAAGCAGGATTACTGTGTGGTGTACAGCAGCAGATGTATGACTAGAAAGAATGATGGATTTAATTTCTAATTTCAGGTGCAGAAAGTAAGATACGGTTTCATTCCCACCTTTGTCAACTGCTGTCAGTGTGCCTGTGAGCAAAGCTTTTCTTCAGTTATTCTCTAAAGTTGGATTTATACTTCTGCATTAAGAGGTTAGGGTTCGTGTCTACGTACATAGGCTCTGAAGCTGCACAATAGCTGACGTGCTCGTGGTCAAAAAAACACATCGAGGCTAACTCGGCGACGGAGATACCGCACAGGGACCACAAGACCTGTGATTAGTCTGCATAGACTGCTTGTGTTTTATCTAACAATTTAATGATGCACACATCTAGCAAAGCCATCACACTGCAGAACTGCTGCAGCTCGGTACGGACGAATCAGCGTAAACACAGAGATTTCACAGCAGCAGTGTCCTCTTCAGAAATGAGACAAAGTTACCTGGATGTTGCTCAAGTTCTATAAGTATCACAAAGTAAATGACAGACTGTAAACACAGCTACTGTGGGGAATATAAATAAAGCACGATACGGTCTGATCCTGAACTAGACATCAAAACCTGCGTAACCATTGTAAAGATATCGGAAATGATCTCAATCTAGTCATCAGCTGAGGGTATTTTAGTTCCCTCTTCCCTCCTACCTGCAGCACTTAAAACCCAAAATAGGTATTAAACTCTGAAATTAACATTTTTTGAAGGTATAGCACCCAAACAGAGGGCCTCCTGTTTAAATTGGATTTCTACCTGGAGTACTTCATGTAGAATATTATGAACCTCTAACGTGAAAGGACTTGGCAGCACCAGAATATGTGATAGTGATTTTTCTCTGTTGACCTGCACTTTCTCCAACTGCTGGAAGATTATGTGTAATGAGTCTTGTGAACAAACCGTACAAAACCTTGAACAAAACCCTCAACTCTGTTTGGTTTATAAAATCAGACACGTCAGTGCAGAATTCGTGCTAACAGCCAGTTGTGTAATTCGCAGGTTTACGGTGACGTTGTGTCCCCTTCGGCCTTTTCACGCCAGGCTTCTGAATGAATGCTCAGCTTGTGTTTTTCATGCGACAAAGGATTGTAACATCAGTCCCAGTGTGCTGCTAAGTGAGTCACCCCGTCACGGGCGCAAATGGCCCTGGTTTACACCTAACAACCCCACTCAGTGTACTGGAGTGAATACGTACATTGTCTGCCACTGTTGGTCCCAGCTCCCAGCACAAAGACAGCGTGGGTGTATTGTAGGAATGAATGCTGTTGTGTTGAAGCCTTTGCGTGTGTTTGTATGAATGTCTGAAGAGGGTTTTTAAATTTTAAATGAAATATCCAAAGTGACGCTTTCTCCGATTGCATGTTTGCTGAAATGTGAAACTTATTCTTAGAAATACTTAAAAATGGCTTCTTTTGATTGCGCCTGCAGGTGATGTGTGTCCCTGCACTGATGGAGAGACTCTGAGGGTGACAGTGGGAAAGTCCTCACCCTTCCTCCCCTCTGAAGGCTGCACAGATGTTTTCGCTTGGTCAGGAAAACATCTCCACCTCCCCTGCTTCCACCAAAGGACCAGTCAAATATGGAGAGCTCATTGTGCTGGGGTAAGACGCTCACTGAGGAGCTTTTACAGCTGTGGTCAAAACTTCTAAATCATAACGAGGGAGCTTTAAAGGTTTTGCTTGTTTTAGCCCTTTAACTACTCAAACACTATGTGTACTTTACATAACTGCTGACCAGTTCATTTTCTGAAGAATACCGTCTGTTTTTAGATCGGGTTCCCACTTTTCAGGCAACAATTTGAAACTTACAGTGAAACCACAGTGAGAATTTGGTCTGCTTTATTTGGTCATCAGGAAACTTTGTTTTCATAGTTTGGTAATTCAGTCGTGAGAAGGAGCTCTGTTGAAACTCATCTTGGTGGTGCTTTCAGGGACACTGCGACGTCCAATAATCGAGAACCAGCTGGTGAAAAAGCATGCAGAAGCATTGCATTCATGAGTTATGTTGTCCCGCTACCAAACCCAGAAGACATGCAGTAACCAAACATGGACAATGAACAATGTGATTTTACTCATTTTTTACTTGTCAGAAGGTTTTGACAGTTAACTGTTGATGTTGAGTCCATGAATGCACCACTAGAGACGGTTTTTACAACAGCTTTGTGCTCATAAATGTATTAGTACACGATGATAACACGGTACTGACACTAAATAAAATGACAAAGGGATAACTGCTGCGGCTCTCAAGCAAAGTTCAAGTCCCACCCTGCTGTGGTTTGCATTGTTCAAGTAAAGGCGTGTAAATTTATTAACAAGTTCAAAAACTTGTGTGTGTGTTGGGGCTTGTTTTTACTTTGTGATAATCTGATCATCTAATAATCTTGTCAGGAGCTGCACAACTTTGGATCACACATATTTTGATCACATATCACACATTGATCACCTGTAGGTCACATAAACATTATGGTTTTGTGACATGTGGACGAAGTTCTTCTAAAGCGAAAATGGAGACGCGACAAATTTGTAGTCTGGGGAAAAAATAGAAGAAAGTGTTCTTTCGCAATAAGAGACGAGATAAAGAAACACTGGCTTCCTCTTTCATGCGTTGATGCAGCAGCGTTGTCACGACAGAGGGTTCAAATGGAGAAGTTCAAAAAGGTGGTTCTGACTCTAGATTTCCCACAGCTGAGGCAAGCTAGTACAAGTCAAATATAAGCAACAACACACATCAGGTAGAACACCTCATAGGCTCTGTCCTTGTAGAATAAATGCTTATTAGTTGCGTACCTTGCCAACATCTAGATGGAAGACAGTACAGAGTTTTACAATTCTCCCTCAGTTGGGTATAAACTGTTGTGTGGTAGGGCTGAGTATTGTTTGAGACGTTTAAACTGATTTTTGGTAGTTTGAGAAATATAAACATGTTTTTCATTCAGCAAAGAACGTTCTTAAATGTTAAATATGTGAACACGAGCAGCCGTACGGGACAGTTTTTGATACAGGTGCTATGGACACATTGTGGTTGCTACCAAAACAGTATTGGGGTTTGATTCCCAGCCCTACTGTGTGATCTTAGCATTGGATAAGCCTTTAAACTGAATGTCTTGGTTTGTATTTCATAGTTGACCTGTGGCAGAAAGCCCACACCATCGCACACTTGTGTATTGTTTTGCAGCCTGCTGACAACCTCTGTGTGTGTTCCTCTAAGTATGTAAGATATGAGTTTGTACACCGTCAAGTTTGTCCAGACAAGTAAGATTAAACAGATCCCTTCATTTGAGCAGCATTTTTTTATGTGCAGTATGAAATTAAATCCATTGGTTTTTGTTCAGGAGCAGCAAAACTCAGTCCAGTTAAATGTGTAGAGAAACTGCACCACAGCAAAGAATGCAGCTGACTTCCTGACTGAAGGCCATTCACTGTGGACACAAGAGAGCGCCTGTGGTTCAGGGAGGTCGAGAGACGTCAGGAAAGCTGTGGCTGCTGTGGTTTCAGACCTTTTGTTTGCTTTCGTATCATAGTGTCCACATGTGGAATTAAACTGTCTGGGATACCCAGTAACTGGCAGTTACACTGGTCATAAGGTTTAATTTTAAAGAGCCATATAGTTTGTGAAAACAGAGGTTGTGTTATGTGACATACAGTGGAGCCACAGTGGAGTTGGGGTGGCCTGAGTTCGTCGGAGTAAGGAGGTGGCTGTTTCTTTATCTGAAACGCAGGAAGTTTGCATTATCCAGTGAAAGAATGGCTCGACGTTTAACTGAACTCGAATGTTTACTTAACCTGCGGCTGGCAGCAGTCTGGCTCTGAAGATAACCTCCAGCTAAACTGAATTTTCATTAAAGGTTCCCACAACACTTAGTTTTCAGGATTGTCTTTTCAGAGAATAATGTTCTGCAAATAAATTATGCTTTGCAAATAAATGTAGTTCAATTTAAGTTTAGTTTACCAGGCGTCCTGATGGCTCGGGTGGATAAATCATCAACCACATTACCACAGCATCCTGCTTTTGAATCTGGACTGGAACCGTTGTTGCTCTTCAGCTTTCTCGCCATCACAAAGCTTCCTGTCTCCAGTAAAAGCTGTGAGAGAAACGTTTGGGGAATATGTTTGTTCGTCTTCGATAGGTCCAGGACGTGTTTGACTTGACATAGTGAACAGACTAGAATCAGGGGAAACTGCGAGCCTACATTAGCTTCATCAAAGTTGAAAAAACACAACTTCCACAATCTCCAGAACTCTCTGATTTACATGTTGCATCATTTTTATTGAACAGGTGTAGAAATGGAAATATATAAAGGAGACATTTTGGTTTCTTTACTCAGACTCGTAGCATTTTGACTCGGAATGATTAGAAATCCTCACCAAGCTTAAAGATTAAAAATGATTTCATAAAAAGCGTGCAGTGAGTTAACTCTTAATTTATGAATCAGCTCTTCATTTCCATGATATGCAGCACTCCGAATCAAATCAACAGCAGCCAATCACAGTGCGCAAGCAGCAGGGAAAGGTGTGTCTGTCAGTGCAGACCAGCAGACAGACAACAGATGATACCTCAGGTTATCACACTCGGATTTAAAGACTCGACAAAAGATGGACAGCAACATGCAACAACACCCGTCTTATAAATTAGTGTGTTTACAAGATGAACAAACCAAGACACATATGATCATTTTACTTTAAATGTTATAAAGTTTATTTGAAAGTAATAAATACAAATTGTAAAGAGCGTTTGTTATTTCTGCAAATGTACTATACTAACTTTTGTGGCATTACATTCTGTGAAGGGCACATGATGACTTGTTTAGGATGCAAAACACAAAGTTTAGGACTTGGACTTGACTTAAGACTTGTTGGTCTTGACTTTGGACTTATACCGGGTTCAGACTACACGTTTGGTGTGACAGTTGATTGTTTTATTCCGTGTAGCGTATCATAGTGGACGACACCACATCTCACGGCGTCCCGACAAAAAGACTAGCGTGGCAGATTTTTTTTTTGCCTTCTCTCGTCTAGTTCGTAGGTTGTGAAAGATGGCGAGCTGTGATTGGTCAGGGACCATCGTGTAGCAAGAATTTATGACTCTATAATCACCTAATCTGACACAGTGACCATTTTAACAGACACAAGCGTTGTGTAGTCTGAACCCAACATTAGGATTTCATAGCCAACACTTGAGACTTACTTGTCACTTGCAGAACAATGACTTTGTCCCACCTCTGGTAGTGTTTTTTGTTCGGGAACAGCATAATTCAGCCTCAGTCCAGTTAAATGTGTTGAGAAACTGCACCACAGCAAAGAATGCAGCTGACTTCCTGACTGAAGGCCATTCACTGTGGACACAAGAGAGCGCCTGTGGTTCAGGGAGGTTGGCTGCTGTGGTTTCAGACCTTTTGTTTGCTTTTGTCTAATTGTATCCAGAACTGAAATAAAGCTGTCTGAGACCCTAGACTGTCACAATGTTTCATCACAAACCAGACTTGGGTGATTACAGGACAAACACATTGGCTATCGATGTGTCGGCGACATGTCAGCCTCTTTAGCCTCTAAGGCGTTATATACGTAGCATTAAGTGAAATACGTTGTAGTATAGCTGGTCCTACAATGTCCTGCAGAGTATGAGACAACAAACAAGAAGAAACACTGTGATGGTTCAGTGGATGTTCAGTATAACTGCTCTCTGACTCAGTGGTATGCTGCAGTTTTAAAACTAGATGCCCTGCTAACCTGTGCGGATCTTGATGAATGTTATAAGACATTTCCCCTCTTGTGTGTTCAGGTGTAACGGCTCTCTGCCCAATGGCGACAAGGGGAGGCGGAAAAGTCGCTTCGCTCTGTGTCGCAGAAACAAGGCCAACGGTGTGAAACCCAGCACTGTCCACTCGTCCTGCACACCTCAGGCTGCCAAGGTGAGAGCTCAACACACAGGTAAAAGCGGCCCGTGTACATGCGCCCATGAGATGCAGCCAACCTTTAAATGTTCTGTAAGCAACACAAAAGAAAATAGAAAGTGAATGGGCTTTGGCTGTTGTATATTAAGGCAACTGCAAGGAACTAATGAGGCATGGAAACACTTTATTCCATGTACGTTTAGCAGGATAGATAAAGTGGATTTATATTGAGCGCAAATCTGGAATTTGCCACGTATTTTCATACACTCTGTCTTTCTGTTGCAGACTTACTGTATCATTAATAAAACATGCCATTGTTGAACAAAAAGAACAGCAACAGTTGTGTTTGTCACACCTTTTAACATCTCTGCTGTGTTTTCTAAAGGCTGTAAGCAACAAGGAGCAGCACAGTATTTCATACACTCTGTCCCGGGCACAGACGGTGGTGGTGGAGTACACCCACGACAGCAACACAGACATGTTCCAGGTCTGTAGCATCCATTAATTATATGTATATATATATATATATACAGTTGTGCTCAAAAGTTTACATACCCTGGCAGAATTTTTGCTTTCTTGGCCTTTTTTCAGAGAATATGAATGATAACACA
>NTHP01000500.1:226049-245142 GCA_003416845.1 Oplegnathus fasciatus | reverse complement strand
TGTATTTTTGGTAAAGGAACATTAAATAGTTGTGTAGTCTTACTAATCAGCTCAATAACTCAATGCAACATTTAGATTTCATCAGAGTAGCAGCTGTTTGACATTTAGACTTCTGTGCTGCAGACACACAGATTACAGCGCCACCGTCTGGTCATTGTGGCGTCACTGTGTAAATGAATGTACCTTGTTGCTGAGTGACGAGTCAGCAGCGACCTGAAGCTCTGCAGCCGCACACAGTCACCTGATCATCAAGTTCACAGCGTTGAGTTTGAAAACAGTTCTCCTGTTGTGTTTCTGCAGCACTTCAACTCTCGGAGTTGCCAGCTGGTTCTGGGAGCCGGAGCTCTGCAGGTTGTCGGCCTCAAGACCATCACGACCAAAAACCTCGGTACGACCGGCCGCACACTCCAGACAGATTTGTCCGGTTAAGAATTCGGAAAGTTTTCTCAACACACGAAGAAGCTTTTAATGCTTCAGTTATCTGAAAATGAAGATGCTCATCTTGTCACTCTGCCTGTGTGGACGGCCTCTGCTGCCTAATATTCAGACTCTACCTGTGTGTGTGTGTGTGTGTGTGTTTACAGCATTAGCATCTCGCTGCCTGCAGCTGGTGGTTCACTACATTCCCATCATCAGAGCTCATTTTGAGACCAAACTGCAGCCCAAACAGTTCAGCGTCCTCAGACACTTTGACCACATCACCAAGGTAACGCACAGCAGTCATTTAACAGATAACTATACTATATATTTTTCTGTAACTATTATCGCATTAAAAAAATCTACACAGAGTCTTTCAGGTTTCCGGCAGACAAATCCTCACATTTCTCCATTCGACAATAAAAACACTTGCTGAGATAAAACTGGAAGCAGCTTTATTATATAAAGAATTCTCACCCCAAGAATCAAAATGTAATTGTAAAATTCCCAAAGATGTCCTGTTGTTGTTCTTTGAAGTCATTTTGGTAAAATGTTGTGATCCGTGTTGCTCTGCAGGACTACAATGATCACATAGCAGAGATATCTGCCAAGCTGGTGGCCATCATGGACAGTCTGTTTGAGAAGGTTTTATCAAAGGTAAGATCGGCTTTTAGAGGTTGAAGCTGTTTAATCAAACTCTGCGGTGTTTATGTGTAGTTTAGTGTCATAACATTTATAGTTACTGTACCTGCACTGCTCACTGGGATTCAGTTTGATCAAATCTTTATTTGTAGGAACTTAAATAACATCCAACAGAAAAAACAGGTTTCACTTGGAGCTGAATCATTTGAGGAAAATACTGTATAATTGTCATTTTTCTGAAAAACGTTGTGATTATTTTGTATAAATAAACCTCAGACTTGTAGCATTTTGAACAAAGCAGAATCAAGTTATCTTGTTTCTGGGTGATTAGTTAACAAACGTGCTTTCACGCCTAAGTTGTTTGGTCCGTTTTAATCAAACCCGGGAGCGTTTCTTCGGATAGTCCGGTTGGCGTGCGGTGGTGTGAAAGCTCGAACCAAACAACCGAACTCTGGTCCGCCTGAAAACGTGGGTCTCGGTTCGCTACAGATGAGGACGTGATCCAGTCAACCAGAACGGATTATTAACGGATGATTACTTTCGAATTCATCACTTATTATGACCAAACCTCGCTCGTCGTCTGTGTAAGACCACACATCATAATCCCTCCCTCTCATCAGGGCCCGCCTTCTCCTTATATACTGTCTCACTCGTCTCCTTCACAGAATGAAATGTTCAACAACTCGCTGTCCTGTCAGCTGCTCATATTGTGGCCTTCTTGTAAAGCATTTGATTGATGGAAACCAGAAAAACCAAGACCACATAAATTTGGTGTTACTCCATTAGAGATCAGGAAGTGTCGGCGAGTTTCACTCGGATATTTTGTCCGATAGACGAGCGACCGTTTCGACCGCGTGACATTTGTTTACAGTGTTTGGTGCGCTTGACAAAGTTACAGTGTGAACGCAACAGAACCAAATGAAAAATGTTACAATGCTGCAACTTCACCCCCGAATCGCACGAACTACAGGTGTGAAAGCACTCTTAGTCTTGTTTGTCTTTTGATAGCAGCTGTTACCAAAAACTGTGCCTCCATAGTATTTACACTGGGTCACAAATGTTGATATCTCTAAAGAGAGAGTGCTCTACACACAGACTGGTGTATATACTACAGCTACTGCTGTCAGAAATACCAGCTATCAGCTGTCTTTGTGACCTGTTGAAGTTCAGTATGTGAAAGTGTGATTAAAAACATTCGGCAGTTTAGATGGTGACCAATAAAAGTGTCCACAAGTTAAAACAAGTCATTGTCAGTGTATTCGCCCCAGAAGCAAGGGATTATGGGTATCTGTGGACAGATGAGAACACCTGAACAGGTCGTCTGAACCAGTGGATCCAGCTGTGTTGCAGATGTGTTTAAGTGCTGTGATGTTTTGTGTCCTCAGTACGAAGTGAAGGCTCCGATGCCTTCGGCCTGCTTCAGAAACGTCTGTAAACAGATGGCGAAGATGCACGAGGCCATTTCTGAACTTTTACCTGAAGAACAGACGCAGGTGAGTCTCGACACAACTCACTCTCCTGTTGTTATTTATTGTATATTATTAAAAATGTATGTTTATTAATGTTTATTTGAGTTTCTGTGAGAGAAGCCTCAAAAAACATCTGATGGAAGTTCATTTGGCGTTCAGGTCTGCAGTCTCAGACAGATGTGTTCTCCCGTACAGATGTTGTTTCTGAGGATTAATGCCAGTTTTAAGATGCACCTGAAGAGGCAGCTGTCTCGACTCGGGGTCGTTAATGACGGAGGACCACAGCACGGGTAACTGTACCACACACACACACACACACACACAAGCTGATAATTAAAATCACATTGAAAGATAATGATAGAGCACAGAAATCAATTCTCATTAAGGAGGTATTTGCAAAGAATGATGAGTTATTTACAGGATACAGTTTGTCTGACAACATGATGTCTTCATTCTGTCTGTTTGAGGCTGGAGGAGATAAACTTATTAAGTCAAATGTGAATTCAGTTTTTTAAAAAGACTTTTTGCTGATTTTACTGCTGTTCCTGTTTGTTGTAATCAATGTAAATGATTCTACAGAACTGTAACTCCTGTGAAAATCAACTTGCACTTATTAAATGTCAGAAAATAGTGGTCATTGTCCGTCACGGTATCCCACAATCCATTGTGACGTCTTGAAATGTTTCGTGTTGTCCGACCAACAGTCCAAAACCCAAAGAGACTCAGTTAACTGTCACATGTTTGACTTAAACGCTCATCGAAATAGGTGGCGATTAATCAATGAATGAATTGTTTGCAGGCTGGTGGTGGTGGACGTTGCCTTCTACACGGAGAACGTCCAGGTGCTGAAGAGCCTCGAGCGACTCGACCTGAACATGGCCGAGATCTGGGAGCAGAAGAGGTGATGGAGGACGGCGACCGGACGTCCAGGACCGACCGACCGACCGACCCGGCGTCGGGGGGGGGGCCGACCTCGGGGGCCGACGACGATGGCCGGCTGAGGCTAGAGGAGGCCCGGAGGGACCAAAAATACAAAACTGGGAGAAGAAGAGCAGCAACACGCTGGGGCTTCCTGAACAGCTCCACCTTGAAAGACTTTATCAAGTAACACACAGAGCCTCCTTAAAAACTGCTGCCACCTCATCTCACTGTGTGCAATTCAACAGAAATACTAGTAAATTATTAGAGACAGTTTTAGAGGGAGCGAAGGGTGTAGATAATGTTTCAGAAATGGCGGGGTAATTTATTTTTCTGTCGTCTTGAAAACATTCTATACTGTGGCGGACTTTTTCTCCAGCGGGCCGGGATGTTTGGAGCCGAAGGGATTTTTATCATCGCGCACACTGAAACCGAGTTTTCTGTCGCTGGTTTCGCAGACTTTTGCTAAAACGTCACAGCTGAGGATTCAGGGTTCAGGTGATCACGTGATTCGCTCTGGAAAGATTTTTTCCTCCTTCCTGCTCTGAAAGAATCAGCAGGGTTCCTTCACGGTGTTTCCAAACGTTTTCCAAACCTCACTCATCAGCTGGTTTTGGTTTTATTCTCTGTGGTGACGGCTGAAAACGGGCATAAAATGGATTCTTTAACTTTTATACTTGAAACAAGAATATTTTCAGATTTGCTGTGTTCAAGGCCTGGAAATCCAGACAGTTTGAGACCCGGAGGAACCCTAAAGAAGCAGGAGCTGATTAAAAAAAAGGTGTCATTGAAGAGTTAATTTCCTGAAAATGTCAAATAAAACAAATCCAGACTGTGAAAGCATCACAACTCTCAGCTACATCCTGTCGTTACCAAAGTAAAACAGTTTCTAATTTTGGAAATTAACTCTTCAATTGCACTTTTTTTCCCCTCTAAACAATCCAACCTGCATTAAGCTCCAGCTGAGCGATGATCAGAGGCAAAGATCATTTTATACTTGTAGTTAACTGATGAGAGTTTGACTGCAGAACACGAAGCATGAGAATCAGCTGTTAACTCAAACCTGTTGTCGACCGTCTTTCTCCGACTGTAGTTTTATTTAATCTGCATGAGCTTTTTGTTTCCTCCGCGGCTGAAACGACACAAAACGGAACAGAAAATCTGATTTATTTTTAGTTTTTAATATCTGCAATAGGTCTGACCCTGCACAAGGCGAATTTCACTGCTCATTAATCACACTAATCACAATAACAGAGCGTCTGTCCAAAATAAATTCAGATGTTTCTCCTTGAATACGAGCAGGAAGCTTCAGACTCAAACTTTTTCTCTCCTGGATGAAAAGTAAGCGAGCGCCGCGTCCACAGGAAAGCTCTGACAGGAAGCTGAATTCGCTCCTAAAGTCAGAAAATAATCATGTGACCGAGTCGTGGACGTGGATCAATCAATCAATCAAACTGCAGCAGGGAGCCGTTGATCGATGTCAGAAGTTCTCGTGGTGCTTTCAGGTGCTGCCAAGTCGTCGTAGATTCACATTCAAACATTTGTCCTTCAAAATAAAGCAGTGTGAAACTTAGTGAGCACTAAAAACTTTAATAGTTGAGCTCATTTAAACATGAGCAGACCGTTTGATGCAGTTTTTACACACCTCAGTTCATCAAGTAGTAAATATGTCAAATTTCTGGCGACTCAGTTCTTATTTAAAACTTTACCACTTTGTCAGTCATGGAGTGTAACTTTCTGTAGATCAGCTCCATTTTCTGACGGGAGCGCTTGTAAAACGCACCTTTAGACTTGTCGTCAGGTCATGTTTGCAGGTGTTCTGGCTGGCAGTGGTGAGAAAGTCTTGAGTAGAGCGCAGGTGGAATACGAGGCGGCAGGTATGACATAGAATCAGCTGATAATTTTCATCTTTTTACAGCTTTTTTAAAAAAATTTGGGTTCAGCCAAGACAAGTGGTGTTTGTTTATGTGCCGTTGATTCAGGCTGAGTGAGTGGAAACCACCTGGCTCAAACAGCACCATGCTGGTGTAGTTTTGGAGCGCTCCCTCTGATCAGACCTGTTCTCAGGACTGAGTGGGCGTGGATTAAATTTTGGTTGATTGACAGCTGCCTCACTCACCTGTTGGGAGCTGTATACCTTTATGTCTTGTGCAGGGAGTTTGTTGACCTCAGCTTCAGCCCGACAACACCTGCGCAGGCGTTTACAGCGCTCACCTTGTTCGGCCAAAATTCAGTTTTCCTCTAACATCAGATTTTCTGTTCCTGAGTGAAGTTCAGCCGTTCTGAGCTCCGACCAAACAACACACACACACCTGTCCAGCTGCGCTCATGTCACCTTCAGTCCAACAGAGATCACCTCAGTCTCCGAGACCTCCAACACTACAGGCAGCATCTGGCTCCCCAAGATTAAATACTGAAGATACTGGTCTCATCGAACCAGACAGCCTCTCTTCTGGTTTTTGTCTCACTGCATTAATCAGCTAAAGTACTTTTATACAACAGGTTTACTGTGGAGAAAATACTTATATTAAATTTTCGAGACAATACCCTGTTCTCACGAGAAAACTACTTTGTTAAACCTAAACAGACTCTGTTCAGGTGACAGTTGGACCTCAGAGGTGTGACGTGAGCGCAGCCGTCGGTTTCCTGTTGGAGACTCGAACAAAAAGCATCAACTATCATCACTGTCTGCTTCAGAAGTGCCTACTTTTGATCGACTGTCAGAGACGACACATCTGAGCTCTCCACTACAGTGTGCCTACCATACCACTGTGTGAGTGTGTGAGAGTGAGTGTGAGAGTGAGTGTGTGTGTGTGTGTGTGTGTGTGAATGAGTCGACCCTCTCTGTTGGGTTCAGACGAGTCGGGCTGCATGTCTGAGAATCCAAAATGTCTTGAATCCTTCAAACCTGATGTGAATAAAACAGGATGATGGAGCGACGACTTGTTGTCTGTTTATCTGCTGCAGGTTTATTTAAGACTTCGTGTTGTGAAGATTTTTGATTTGAGATTTGATACGGATGAAAAAAAAGCAACTTTTTTTTATCCCTAACTTTCTCAAATACGTTTTAAAATTTTGTCTCAACAAAAGCAGCCGTACGACAACTTTAACTACATAAAATGACTGATGTTCTTCAGTCGATAACTTTTGATGCGTTGAGCTACTGCTGACACGTCACTTCCTGCATGTACTTCACAATAAATGCATTTTGATGTGAAGGCAGAGGTCAACCTTTGTTTTAAACTGGAAGCCAGCTGCAGTTGGTAAAAGTCACCAAAATGGACTTTTAGAAGAAACATTTTTTTACGTTGTTTGTCAGGAAGTGGTTTTGAAACATTACCTGGACAAAGTTTTGTCAGATTTAAAGGTAGAACCAGTAGGATTTGTCAGTCGCTGTTTGTAAACACAACTTTCAAAGTTGGCCCCTCCTCCCGCGTGCTTACAATCTGGCAACTGGTCGCTACGTTTTTATAGACTCCCGCCCCTCACACGCTGTTATTGGCTGGGGGCTACACCCCACTGCCCAAAGGTTGACGCCCAGAAATGTAAAACACACTTTGGAGGAGGCTGATGTGAGTTTAGCAGGTCGGTTTTGGTTTGGGTATGACCTGATGCCACAGCTCTGAGTTTAGAATCAGAATCTGTATCCCTATAATACAACACAGCCTAATGTTTGGAAAGCCATGATTTACAAGAGATACAACCTTCAGTACTTAACAGACGGATTTCAGTCGGTACTTAGTAAATATTTAAGTTCGATATCCAGCTGTACTCCGCTTCCTGGAAAAACCCACATGAACTTTTTAAAGCGTTTAAAACAAAAACTCTGTTAGTAATTTCTTTCTCCTGTGGATTAACTGAACAAACCTGTCACATCTTTTTCCAGCTATTTGCTGTAAAACATTTTCTGTGATCTCAAACTGTTCACGTCAACAAGAAAGTCGTGATCACAACTGGGAAACTTTCTGAAGGCGCTCGGCGCCAAATAATCCGGAGGTGCCTGAAAAATCCATCAAATACGGCTGCCTGATGTCAGCTGATGTCGTTTAATGTAATTAAACTGAAATTTAGGCTCCCAAAGCGTAATTTTCAGGATCCTCATACAACCAACCGTGATCATCCAGCTGTCTTGAGTTGTCTGACATGAGCGCTCGCACGCTCGGAATCAGAGTGACGTCGTCTTTCTAGAGAAACCAAAATGTTCAACAGACCGGAGGCAGAAATCAAACTCGGCTCAATTTTAAAACTTTAAAGCTTTTAAAGTCTAATTTGAAATAAAAGGTCAATAAAAAGTCCGTTTTTCTGAACTGAAAGTGGCGTCAGTACCTAAAGAAAACAGGACGCTCAGTGACCACATTGCACTTCTTTAATTGACAGCAGAAAACGGCCGGAGTCGGCTCAGGCTTTGCAGCGATTGTTTGCAGTAACAGAAAGTTTCCTCACGATGAGCTGAGCGTCTGCAGAGAGCATCAGGAGGAAGAAGAGGTTGACCTTTGACCCTTTCAGGCTGGCTTTACATTGAAAACGGACAAAAACAAACTGCGATAGTTCATCAGTGAAGAGAAGAAAAATCATCTCTGTTTGAGTCTCTTCAAGGTGCAAATGGTTTTGTTTGTGTGTTGTTTTTTTTTCCCAGAAGGCCTCAGTGGTCGAGGATCCGCAGGTTTCCTGAAACAATCTTGTTCTCCAGCATCGCTCCGGCAGGAATATCGATCCGGTCACCGTGATTTGCGATGATGATGACGGTTCCCTGTGGAAATGAAAAAGTTTGATTAAACACAGTGAAGATAAACATGAAGTCATTTAGTGGGAGGAAGTATTTAGATCCTTTACTTCAGTAAAAGTACTCTGTTCCAAGTAAATGTGCTCCACTGAAAGTGTTGCGTAAGTATAAAATGTATTAAAGTAAAAGTAATCATTGCAGAGCTCATTTCTGACTGTTTTATATCTGGCTGCAATTAATGATTATTTTCATCATGGACTAATCTGCCGATCACTTTCTCCATCAATTCATTTATTCTACATTAGTCAGTCACACAGAGCTCCGAGTGACGACTTCAGGTGTCTCGTTTTGTCCGACCAACAGTCCAAACCTACAAATGATTCAGTTTCCTGTCAGTTAAATCGAGGAAAAGCTGCAAATTGTCACATTTGAGAAGCTGAAACAACGAAATGTTTCAGGCATTTCTGCATAAAAATAACGATTAATCAGTCGCTGGTACATTTTTTTTGATGACTGATAAATCAACTAAATGTTTAGCTGACTAATCGATTAAGCTAAGATTTTATAAACTGTTGGGTAGTTACATTTTTTAAAATGCATCATGTTTTAAAAGGTCTTTTTTGTATGTAAAATCTTGATCTGTAAAGTAACCACAGCTGCCAGATGAATGTAGGGCGGTAAAAAGTACAATATTTCCCTCTGAGATGTGAAGTAGAAGTATAAAGTGTCATGACATGGAAACTCGATTAAAGTACAGATACCTAAAATCTGTACTAAAGTCAAGTTTATCTGAAGTTCATGTGAGACTTCAGCAGTCTGAGTCAAACAAATCAAGTGGAGATCTTCCAAAGTTAAAGTCTTTTTTTCCTTGTTGAGCTGCAGTGGAAGGACAGAAAACAAAAAGAGGGAATTTTGTGCTAAAAAGACTTTAACTTTGGAAGATCTCCACATGATCTGTGTAACTCAGACTGCTGAAGCCTCATATTAACTTCAGATACACTTTTGAATGTATTTTTGCACAGAAGGAGGACTGTGGATGAAGGGAACACGTAATGTCCAGTATGAACAGGAAGAGTTATTACAGCAAGAAAATATGTGAAGTTTTCCTTTAAATTAAACTTTTTGAGTGAAGACTTTGGTGCCTCGTCTGTCAGGACTGAGAATCTCTCCTTGTTTTTAGACAACGACCGCGACTGGAACTGTTCTTTACCTTCAGAGAGACGTTCTTTCCGAAGGTGACGTCTCCCGACACGGTGAGGTGGTCGAGCTCCAACATGTCCGGGATGCTTTCAAACCGGCACAGAAACTCCTGAACCTGCAGAACAAACAACAAACTCAACTGTCCGATTCCTGAAAACAGTTTCGTTCCTCTTATTCATTTCTGCACATTCTGTTTTTATGAGAGTCGGCTACAACATCTCACTTTTTATCAAACTGGACAACAACAGCATTCAGAAAACACTTTGATATGTTGATACTTTAAACTTCAAAGTATACTTTAAATTGTTGTGGTTTCTTTTGGCTCTCTCCGATCTATTCAGTGAGTAATCAAAAGATTAAATTATATATTTATAGCTATCAAACCGGTTAGGACTCTCAAAAAGGATTGATAAAGTACGGAAGCTGAGAGCGGCCTTGATTTCAATATTTAAGTTCTGTTCTCTCGAGATAACGAGGTAAATAATGGAAATATTTACTCGATATCATGAGAAAATAAAAGGTTGTTTTCTTCAGGTAAATATCCTGTTTTCTGACATGATTAAATTATCTTGTGACAACAGGACAAAACAACCTTTTGTTTTCTAAAGATAACAAGAAAATTATTCCATTATCATGAAAAAATGACTTTGCTTTCCTGAAATAACGAGACACTTGTTGATGCATCAAAATAACAAATATCCTGTTCTCTCATAAGAAAATGATTTAACTTGGCTGCTCTTGGCTTCCGTATTCAAGAAACTGATAAATAAGTTAAACTGATGACAGAAACATTATTTAAACGTCGACTCTTTTGGACAGAAACGTGTTTTCCAGTCGTGGCCGACCTTGGTGAAGGAGCTGCCCAGCTTGACGTGCGGCGTGGTGGGAAACTCTCTCTTCTTGCTCATGGTGAGCGAGCCGGCGTCCAGGCTGTACAGGTTCGACATCACCAGCAGCAGGTCGGACGACGTCTTCACCGGCAGGAAGCGGCTGCGGGGGACGTTCACGCCCATGGCGTTGTTGAAGCTCTTGATGGCGGCGCCCACGGCCGTCTCCAGCTGGATGACGTTCAACCCGCCGTCCAGCGTCTGGAGAGACATTCAGGGGTTCGGTTAGAGTACGAAACTGCAGCGTCTTCTTATTGTTAGTTTGTTAAACAGAGAAAGCAGCTTTTTCAAATCTCAAACGTTTTATTCGTAATGTGCCAGTTTACAACCTGTCCCCATCGCATCATAAAATGGTTAGCATGTTTTTTATTTGTTTTGTCTTTTTTAAATAAAATGCAATTCAAACATCAGAGGCTACAAACATTCGATTTCAGGAGAAACTTTAAAGACATTTTTAGGATTACACTGGAAAAATAAAAGCACTCATGTCAGATTTATGACAAATAAAACATAAACAAACTGCTGTTTTATGGATGCGATGACACATTTTTACATCAGAATAAATCCTGTAGAAAGCAGAAAATACTCTTCCCTTGTTTAAACACAGTTTTAAGTGTCGATTCAACTATTTTCATTTTGGAGGCTGCAGTTTGTGGTGCGGTTGAACTGTATTGTGTTATACTGAGAGGCGCCTTTACATTTTGTCCATCACATTTATGACTAAATATTAAAAACACATATTTTTATTCATTAGCTGGGTGTACCTGATAAAGTAAAAATGCAAAATGACTGATTGTGAAAATAAAAACTAAAATGAAACAAAAACTTTGCCAACAAGTGATGATTTCCACACATTTACTGAGTATTTCAGTGAGCCTCTCTATTATATTCTCTGTTATTTTACACCAGTGTGACTTTTCAATGCACAACCAACCTCTGATAGATTAACAAGGTCATTCTCTGGGTTTCAAAAGTCCCAGAACTGTATAACGAGACCTGAACAACATGCCAGGATCCTGTCAGCAGTCATGACGGGGCCACCAGGTGTGTTCATAACAAGCCTGGCTCACCTGTGCTGCACTTTGTGGTAATGATTCATTTTACAGGTGACTTTCTAGTAGTTTCCTAATGATTTCCTCAGAAAGAAATGTGTAATTTGATAGTAATTGTAGAGAAAATATATATTTTTTCTTTAAGAAAAGCTCAATTTAAACCCAAGTAAATATTCATTGATTATGAATTTATTACTGGAAACGCTACGCACCATAAATGTTGACTTGACTGAGGACAAATTTCACAGTTTTAAAGCTGACCTGCTGTGCAATGACACAAAGACTCTACATGTTATTCTATTAATTGATTGGAAGTGTATCGATCAAACACTGTTTTCTCTGTTTTACATATAATTAACCCATTAGTTCTTTTAATTAAATTGTTAGGAAATGACGTGTAAAATGAAGTGCTACCCACTGTGCTCAGCAGTGAGAACAGACGTGTGTAAACAGCTTAAAGGCCTCACGGCCTGTTGTTGTTTCAGGGGGAAAGTGTGCGTCACCTTTGGGTTGACGATGATCTCCAGGTCCATGGCGTTCTTCTCGTGCAGCCTCTTGATGGCGGGCAGAGAGATCCACAGGTTGTTAGTGTTGAAGATCTTGAACTTTGTGACGGACTTGAACTCGTCGACGTGGGCCTTTGGTACCTGCGCGATCTCCAGCAGCCTCAGGTGATCCTCGTACTGGATCAGAGTACCACCCTGCAGGGAGGAGACGGGAAGCACTGAGAGGCTGGAGAGAGGCCGAGACCATCACATGCGTGAAAACCTGAAAGCTACAGTGATCTGCTCCGACCTTGACGTCAGCTCGGGTCTTGTCGGTGACCTCCATGATGAACTCGCAGCGTTTGTCGGCCGGCTGGCTCATCAGGTGGTGGAGGATGAAGAGGTCGACGGTGGCGCCCAGGTTGTCGATGTTGGACACGAAGATGTACTCCTTCCCCTCAGCGATGAGTTTGTCCAGCAGCCCGCAGTTGGAGAAGCTGGCGTAGATGTCTCCGTGACCCGGCGGGTACCAGGCCTCCGAATTCTCTCCACTCGTCCCCATGTTTTTGGCTATCGGCAGCAGGGACTCCTTGTTGATCCTCGGATACCTGCGAGGAGAACAATTGATCACCGATGGGAAATAATATCTGTCAGGACAGATGTTGCACGAGACGATTTCAGACACTTTAAGGAAACTTTGTTTAATACATTTAGTGTGTCTGCAAAAATTTACATTTTATTTGAATGAGACATAAAAAGGTGAAACATCAAAGAATATGACAAGAAAAACATGAGACCAAAGGAAAAAATGAATAAAATAAATCTGAAAAACATGTTGATATCACGAGAAAACTGTTTTTGTGATGTGCAAAGTAAACTATGGAAAAACTGTGGGTTCATGTCAGAGATGCATGGAGGTGTGAGGAGGATTGACAGTACGAGAGCTGAGCTTTACTACATAACGAAAGAAGAAGAAAAGAAGCAGCACAGTAAAAAATAACAACTATCATTATCACCATGATCACCGTACCACCATCTCTATTGTTGCCTCATAATAATGATCATGCTGATAATAACCAGCAGTGTGAGGTGGGGCGGAGGGGCCTCCCAGGACAGCAGCCTGAAGGGCCTCAGTCCAGGTCCCGAGCAGCAGAGGGAGCTCCAGAAGAGGGCCTCAAAGGAGGATCAGCCCCGACTTTCTGTTCATTTTTTCATTTTATTATTATATTTTCTTACTTTTTATTTTTTTAAGCTCAACGGGTGTCAGTGTCTTGGAAGAACACAAGAGGGACTTTTGTAGAATTTCACCATTTTAATAACAATTTTATGACTAAAAAGTTGTCACAGATGACAGCGTCGAGCCCAGATTCCAGTCAGATTTACGATCTAAATGAAACCTGTCCAGTGTGACCTGGTGGTGTAATGACAGAGCTGGACACATTTAGTGCCAATAGAAATGGTATTATGGTGTGTGTGCTGTACCTGCTCTGGTTGAAGGTGTGGATGTTGACGCGGTGGTGTTTGTATTTCTGCAGGATCTTCTTTGTGTCTTCGTCAGTGTTGAAGGAGTTCATGAGAACGAGCGGCACGTCGGTGTTAAAGGTTTTGTTCAGATGCTGAAAACGACAGAAACACAGAGTTCAGCTGATCCTGACCCTCGGAGGTTCAGCTGATCCTGACCCTCGGAGGTTCAGCTGACCCTGACCCTCGGAGGTTCAGCTGACCCTGACCCTCGGAGGTTCAGCTGATCCTGACCCTCGGAGGTTCAGCTGATCCTGACCCTCGGAGGTTCAGAGCGGCCTGTTGTGGTGTTTTGTGCGTCTCTACCTCGATCTGCTGGACGGTCAGGTCCAGGAAGGTGTTCTCGTTGCGGACGCTGATCAGACTCTTGGGGCCCTTGCAGCCCATACTGGTTCCCAGACCGCCGTTCAGCTTGACCACAGCGAGCTTGTTGAGGCTGGCGCTGATGTTGTCAGGAAGACCCTTCGCCTTGATCTTTTCGTAGGGCTGGATCTGAGCGGACAGCAGAGACACATTTAGAGGGACAGTCTGGTTCTGACTGAAGAGTATCGTAAATACATCTCTGTTGACCTGCCAACTAATCCTAACGAATCAGATGGATGTACCTTAATGTGACACTGTCCAGGTAACTTTTCACATGTCAGGAACTTTCAGAAACTTTCTCCTCAGTGTTACAGAAAACGTTTCCACCTGCACATCTTCCTTCTCGGTTGCAAGTTCAGTTTTTAGCGTGAGCGTCATATTTGGACGTAGACTTAAATGTTCGGATGTCTTGTTTTCTGTCTGCATTTTGAACCACTGTGTGTTTTGATCATTCAGATTTTTGTTTGGTTAATTCTTTTGCCTTTTCTCTTCTAAATGTATATTTATGAATGTTACTACTCCTACTACTCTGATGGACCGTTTTCTGTCTCTGAATGATAAACTTCCTGCCGACACGAGACATTTACCCTAATAAAGAACCGTTGACATTGACAGTAAACGTTTTGTTTTACAGAATATTTATGTCCTCAGGTGGGGGGTAAATCTGCAGATAAACAGAGACAGACTGAGGTCGAGGTCGAGGTCAGACTGAGAGCAAACAGCTGAGTTTACAGAGGCCTCGTTTCACCCTGATTATCAGCCAGTGTTAACACAGCAAAAAGGACAGTTCATATTATGCACTGTGAAATGTATTATTGGTATAAAAATCATGTCATCTTTATCAAACAATGCTTCTGATACGCAAAGGATCCTGTGTGGAAGTGTTTTTATGTTGTCAAGACTTCAGGAACCTTTAAAAGTGACCATAACCTGTAACTTCACCTGTTAACATATGAAGCCCACAGTGACTCCACATCATTTATTGTGAGGATGCACTGAGACGCACATGAAAGACTGGACATGCAACAACACGGATTCTCTGTGTAATTTCAGTTTAAGCATAAACAAGATGAGAAAAAAGGAGATGTGTGACAACACTTCATGACTGTACAGACGCTCGAATAAAAATAAAGAAACAGGAAGGGAACGACTGAGACAGCTGTTGTGAAATCAGTCTGAGGGCTGTAAAAAAGTCTTCGAATGTCCTGACGAAGGTCGAAGAACCAACATTTCAACACCAGAACAAACCGAGTCTTTAATTATGTGCATGCAGAGTATGTTTTTTACTTGTTTATGTCTCTGTTCCAGTAAATTTCATCAAAAAGCGAAAACCAAAGCAACAGTCCTGCAATTAATCCCTCATGAAGGTTATAATGTTCAGTTTGTGTTGAAACTGTTTTAGAGACGTGTTGATTCAGCTGTAGGATCATTTTGAGGATGTAGTTTGTGCTTCATGAAGGATTTATTGCAGGACTGTTGCATTAGTTTTAGTTAATGCATCCATTCAGTGTTGTGATCAGAACTACAGGTCAAAAGGTAGAGTGTAGGTATCTACTGCAGCACTCCCGCTAACCTCGTGTCCAACTTCAGTGCTAAGCTAAGCTAAACACGTCCTGGATCTATTTCTATACTGGATGCAGAGCAGGAAAAGAAATGTGGGACTGTCCCTTTAAATGATTCAACTCCTACAGAAAGGAGATGATGCTTCAGAAACAAGCCAACGAAACCAGATCTGAAGATGGAGGAAAAAATAAAAGAAATAAATCTGTAAACAAAGTGTGACTTCATCCCGTCCACAGGAGCAGCTCTGGGACAAACGGCCCTCTGACCTTTAAAACCTCCCCAACAACACATGACAGCAGTGTGACAGAAAGGACACGTGTATTTATGGACGCTGTGTGTGTGTGTGTGTGATGTAATACACACTGTACTACTTGCTGTGTACTGACCACACTGTAGCAGCAGCCTGTTAGCAGTATTTCTACAGTTTAAGGGTCACTGACCCCCCATGGACTAGTGAGTGGTATGTAGCCATGCAGACAGTTTCAGTTTTACTTGTCGATAAAATAAAACTGTAAGTTAATGGAATTTTTCTTTGTGGTGCTAAAAACACTGAAATCTCATCACAAACATCTTTTTCCCCCCAATTTCCAATTAACTTCCAATAAAAACCTCGATTGGATTGAAGCTGAGGAGACAAAACCAATAAATTCAAAGCATCTACGCGGCTAGATATCACTGAAAATGGGTTTTTGTGACGTGGGTGAACTAATCCTTTAATAAAAACTTCAAGGTTTATTATGGATGGAAGGTAACGCATGAATTTTACAGATATGAAATCATTGACTGTAGGTAAAGAATTCTGTATAATCAGTGGTGGAAGAAGTACTCAGACAAAAGTCAAAGCACTAATACCACAGTGTAGAAATACTCTGTTACAAGGAAAAGTCCTGCATCCAACGTTTTACCTCAGTAAAAGAACAAAAGTATTAGGAGCATCAAAATATACTTAAAGTACCAAAAGTACTCATCATACAGAATAGACCACACAGAACGATGTATATTATGTTATTAGATTATAATTATTGATGCATTCATGTGTTCATCACTTAAATGTTGCGGGTGGAGCTCATTTTAATGAATTTATAAACTTTATCTGCTGGGTGGCTTGTGAATTTCCCTGGAGAGTAATAAAGTCTTATCTTAACCTGTAATAATAGATTATTATTTATTAGTTGCTTTGTATTATTAATGTAAATTGGCAAAGTAACTAAAGTTATTAAATAATTGTAGTAGAGTAAATATCATCCTTCTGAACTGTACTGTAGTGGAGTAGAAGCATAAGTAGCAGGAAATGTAGTACCTCAAAGTACTCAAAACAGTACTAAAGTACAGTACTTAATTAATAATTTATTCAACATAATTAATTACTTCATTACTTTCCACCACTGTGTATAATAGATATTTATGGATATATTTTGTCTGATTTCATCAAGCTGCTGAACTCTGTGTTCACCGACATGCTCGAACTGTCAGATTAATGTTACGTAAGACAGCAAACAGCAGACAAACTAATCAATAATCTCTCTGTGTCAGCTGGAGCTGGAGGACGGCAGCAGGTCAGGGACAAAACTAAGACTTCAGCCATGAAGCTCACAAATCAAACATAAACTACAAAACCTTCATGGACATGAAACTTCAGACTTTGGGCTTTCAAACACACAATCCTCTAATACGTTTTCTCATAAATATCATTATTTATGAAAGAATATTGTATAATGTCTGACGGTGTGTAAACACAATAAATAATAACCTGTTAAGCTGGAGGGAGACTGCAGGTCTCTTTGTTACTGTTGCTGTAAGTCTGCTGCTCTGCACTTTGTGAGGGGAGAACATAGTTTTCACAGACTGATCTGACATGACAGTGATCTCCTCAATAACTTTATATTAGTTCATTTAGTGACGTCCTGATGATCTTCGTGTTTAAGATGCTTTATTGCATGTTGTCCTTCTTCTCTCGTCCCTCATTTCCTGTCACCTCTAAACTCTGTAATCAATATAAAAGGCAAAAATAGTTAAAAAAAAACAAACAGTTCAGTGTTCTGAGGTTTATTTAACAGGTTTTATTTTCTTAGTGTAAAAGAGATAATAATTAGAGCTGGGTAACATATCAACATAAGATCAGTAACTGACTAAACTATTGTGATCATCAGAGTTACTGTTTCAATATTTTATTCATCCATATAATGTATTTATTGTATTTGTATTGTAATTTTTATCTACTGCATATATTTTTTATATACCTTGTTATGGTATATTTATTGCTTTTCTTTTATCGATTTTACATTATCCTTCTGACCATACCTGTTCTGTCGTTCCTGGATATTCTCTTCATATTCATCCAATTTATTTTTATTTATTTTAAGTCTGTCTTGTATGTTTTGTAGTTTTAATGTTTGATGTTCCACCTGGTGCTGCTATTTTGGGCAGAAGGCTCCTGTAAAAAAGATTTAAAACAATTCAACTTTATTATATCTATCTATCTATCTATCTATCTATCTATATACAGTGGTGGCCAAAATTGTTAGAACACCTGACAGATCTGAAAATTTTGACCTTTTTTTTTCCTCCAAAACATGATTTCATTTCATAATGTTCATGAAACATGCAGATGGTTGCTCTGAGCACAACAAATATCAGATGAAGTGAGTCCTACTGTTTTTATCCACTTTTAACTTTAATATTTGGTATGTTCACCTTGTGCAGCAATTACAGCAGCACATTTCTCTGGCATAGTGTCAATATATTTCCTGAGAACTTCAACACTAATGTTATCCCATGCCTTCTGCAACTCAAGCCAAAGGCTTTCCTTTGAATGTACAATAGATCTGTCCAGTTTATTTTCCAACTCGCCCCAAATTTGCTCGATGGGGTTGAGGTCCGGACTTTGAGGGGGCCAGTCCATCATTTTCAATGTTCCAGCAGATTCCTTCTGTCGCAGGTAGTTCCAGCAATAGTTAGAAGAATGTTTAGGGTCATTGTCCTCTTGGAAAATAAATCCAGGCCNGTGTGTGTGTGTGTGTGTGTGTGTGTGTGTGTGTGTGTGTGACTTGCATAAGTACACTCAGGATATAGTGTTTCACATTCTGTGATCAGCCTTCACGAGGATAACGATGTCCTGTGGGATCAGACTCTCATCAGTGTTAAGGTCATCATTAGCAGCAGTTGGGACTGGGTGGGGAGCTGTGGAGGGGTGATGGGGTGATGGGGTGAGGGGGGTGGAGGTGTGCGCATGAAGACAGGCGGGTGCCCGGCAGTGTCCAGTGTCACACAGCAGACAAATGTCAGCGTCTGCCCGATCTCACCGCCCTAAAACCAGACTTTCAAATGCTGCGGCGGTCAGACTATTCTTAGTCCTAACCTTCACTGTGCTCGAGTATTTTGGGAACACTGGGGGAGGACAGAGTGTGTGCGTGTGTGCGTGTGTGTGTGTGTGTGTGTGTGTGTGTGTGTGTGTGAGTGTGTGTGAGTGAGTGAAATGTCACCATGCTGATAAATCGTTGTGTGTGAATGTTCTCTGTCCTCAGATCTGGTTTCGTTGGCTTGTTTCTGAGGCACGAAGCTCGTCTCCATTCTGTAGTAGTTGAATCATTGAAAGGGACAGTCTCACATTTGGAGCTTGTCAGACGATAAGATGGATCATTTTTATCTCTGTGCGTCCAGTATACAGACAGGTCGAGGACATTTTTTATTCTACTTTAGCACTACTGTAGATTTATACTTGATATACTGCCGTAGATATCTGCGGTATTCATTTTGAATCATAGTTCAGCTTCAGATTTCAGCCACTGATCGCACCACCACAACGCTAGATGAACGTATCGTGCTTTAATTATATTCCCTACAACATCTGTGT
>NTHP01000500.1:199988-214548 GCA_003416845.1 Oplegnathus fasciatus | reverse complement strand
ACATACACACACACACACACACACACACACACACATATACACACACACACACACACACACACACACACTGGGCAGGAGCAGGCTCAGCTGTTCAGACATGTTTCAGTGTTTTGAATCTTCTTGTAAATTCCTTAAACTGTAAACAACAACAACAACAACAACAACAACAACAACTTGTTTTCAGAAACCTCTCGTGCACAAACAGCCACAGGTGCGTCTGACGAAGCGGTTACCCACCTGAACACACTGTCAAAGCACCGGGAGAGCCTCAGAAACACGGAGCGCCTCAGACCGGGACAGACCGGGACAGACCACGGCCCGGACCCGGAGGACCCAGGTTTACAGCAGGAAGTGGATTTAAAGGGTTTAAGGTCGCTCTGGTTTCATGCTCCTGCCGTTAGCTTCTGACAGACAGCCTAGCTAGCTGCCTGCAGCGCGAGCCCACCGCCCACAGAGTGACGTATCAGGTACGAGTGTGAAAGAAGAGCGGTAATTGGTCGAAGGTGCCCGTCAATCAGATGGAGCTGACAGCATGTCCCGCCCACTCAGGATGGTCTATTTTTACTACAAAATAAAATACTTCATTTATTTTATTTAATTCAACTCAAATAAAAGTTTTTATTTACATGTATTTAAATTTCAAGACATTTTACTCATATTTTGTCACATTTTACGGCGGTTTCATTCGGTTTTATGCCCATTTAATTTATTTTTGTATCAGCTGCATCTCATTTTGACTCAATCCCTGTTTGTTCTATTGTAAATTCAGCCATTTGTAATAATTTAACTGATTTACTTTTTAGTTTTACATCTTAATTAACTGATTTATTTCTTTTCTTTTCTTTATTTGTATTCATTTTCTTCCAAATGAGACTCCCACCATTTGAAACATGTTGTCGCGCTGCAGGCCATGCTCGAATTAACCTTTCAAACCTTCTAACTTTTACTGCATAAAACTCACTTCTGCATGTACTGACTTTATTATCAGTCCTGAGCTCATCCACTTACGCTGGTTTTGTAGAGGATACAGCGGCCTGTTATTATCATCTTTCTAAAAAAGGAGAGAAAAACCTCGAGTATCAGATGAGGCCTATGAGATTATGAGAAAGTAACTGAATAAATGACTGAATATTTGAATGAGGATCACACACAAAACTTCTCAGGTATCCATCTGTGTTCAGTTTAGATGGATGCTGCCCCCACGTGTTTCAAACGATCCACTGCAGACCACTGACAGAAATCATAAAACGCAGAAACAGAAACAGGGCCTGGTAGAAATCACTCATCGTTTGTCTGATCAGATTTAAATTCTCAGACACACTGAGGTTTGTACTGGTAGAGATTTTAAGGCTGAAATGACGGTAGAAAGCATCACTACTGTGCAGCGTCTCATTTCACATCTCTCTTGTTACAACAGTACTTACTGAAATACTGTCATCTGTTGTCCTTTTTAAAAGCTTTAATACAAATTGCCCCTGGATTGAATATATATATCTATATATATATAGATATATATATATATATATATCTGAAGCAAACACCCAGTTTGTGTCTTTCTTAAATTGAGGCTTAAAACATTTGTCACTGCTTTTTATTAAGTTAAATTAATTTACTCATAACTGCACTGTAATTTGTTTTTATTGTTTTATTCTCCTCTTTGTGTCGTTTTATATCTTCCTGTGTTTCTCTTATATTTTCATATTGTCCTTTATGTTTTATGTATGTATGTAAAGCAGTTTCAGTGCCTTGCTGTTAAAAGGCGCTGTGCAAATTAAGTTTCCAATGAGGGTATTAAACTTCTCCCGTGTGATGGGATGTTTTGGACACTGCTGAAAAAGCTGAATGACTTTCTTGTGCACATTTCAGAGCTTAATGTAGAAGTGAGAAGCTGTTCTACCTGCTGATAATCTCTTTTATACTTTATATACATGAACAAAATATCCACATAAAAAGTCACTTTCACATTTACTCACATAAAGGCACTTCTCTTAATGTTTGGGGTTAGGATTCTGGGTGAGATGGTGCCAAAATAACCAACATACTGTATTCTTTACAGTGTATATCTAGGACTGCTTAAGAGTATGTGTTTCAGACTGTGTTGTGGCGGTGGATTGGGTGGTGTTACAGTGGGGTATGATGGTGTAAACCACTCTGCAGCATCAACAGATCAAAGTTCATGAGTGCACTTTTCACTGTGACCTCCAACACGAGAGCAGCTGTGGTAACGGGCTCCAGGCCGGCGGTGGACGCTCTATAAACGAGACTTCTGGACATGAAAGACGCATGAAAGAGGCTGATTTTGGTCTGTCAGTTTCTTTGTTGTTTTATTGGTGATAACTTGTTCCGTTACAGTTTCTGGACAGCTAGTGTGTGTTATCATCTACCAACAGAGACATTCTCTCAGTGTCTTGCAGACGGAGGAGGCCAGGTTGTGGTCATTAAACAGGTTTTCTGAAAACCTGAAGAAGTGGCCTAGTGACACACACTGACACACACACACACACACACACACACGGAGGTGACACACAGGCGGCAGCTGGGACGGTTAATAAGAGTGGAGGGCTTCTTCTTCTTCTTCCTTCTTCTTCAGAGCCGCGAGCAGCGAGCCTTCAGGGGATCTAAGTGCTGCTGTTGGCCAGCAGGGGTCGACAGTCACTGGGACAGGAAGTCCAGGGCAGTGTCTCGCTCCTCCACCAGCTCGGCCGCTGTGGCGTCCATCTTGGCGCGGGAGAAGTCGTTGATGGAGAGTCCGTCAACCATTTTCCAGGTCTTGTTCTGGGGGCGAGGGCAGAGGGAAAGGTCAGAGGTCGAGCTTTTCATTTTGTGGTATTTACGGCTGTCACTGATCATCGCGTCTCTCGCTCTCTCTTCTTGATATTATAAGAAATAACTGACTCTAAAAACATCTCATCAATGAACTACGTTTTCAGGGAAAAGTCATCTTTTGGTCTCCGAGACTTTCCTTTCCTTTAAAGCAGAACTGAGCCGTTACAAACACACCCACTTCCACACACACTGTGGACAGGTTTTTCAAGTACAGCTTTGTCAAACATCAGCGCCTGTGATCTGTCGCTTGGCAGCCGATTGGACGGACTCACCTTGATCTCGATGGGGAAGGAGTAGATGAGGTCCTCTGGGATGCCGTAGGAGTTTCCGGCAGCGTACACGCCCATGGAGATGAACTCACCCTGTTGGCAGGAAACACGACAGCTTTGTGTCAATAACAACACAACAACACGTCCTGCAACAACTTCACAATAAAAGTCAGATACTGTGGAGCCTGTTGTCCACTTAGAACCAGGGAAACAGATGGGAAAGGTTGTACTTTTAATTAGTGAATTGTTTATTAAGGTTTTAATAATAATTCCTTTGTTTAAAACCCACAAGTAAAGAGATTTTTTGCAATTTTGATCCGACTGAAGCAATTTAGTTTCTTGAAAAAGATTTTATCAGCCTGGTTTCTGTGACTAGTTTTAATGTCCTGTAAATGACCGAGTGTTTCCACCCCAACAATTCCACAATTAATTAGAATTACAGAGAAATGTGGTCACGATGCTGCCAAAACATCTAGAAGTTTTTCCTTTTGATACGTAGCTATACAAACAGATAAGGACCACATACTGTACGGGGAAAATCTGCTTTTACGTCGACTTGAAATTGACTTGTCACAACATTTCTTGTTTGTTCATCAGTTTAAGTGAATAAAAGTGCTTGAAACCTTCTCCTGGCTGCATGTTACACTTCAACACTCTCCGGAGAGCTGTGCTAAAATGATGCAACTTTTCCAGGTTTTTTATTTTTTCCCTCCCTGAAACATTCAGAGCCGTCTCCTCTGTTCATCTCTCCGTCCACACTGACCTCCTTGGTGCCGAACCAGATGTCCCTCATGTGGTCGCAGATGGCCTTGGCAGCAGACATGGCGCTGGACAGCTTCCTGGCTTTGATGACGGCCGCACCGCGCTGCTGCACGGTCTGCAGGAGGAAGACGAAGAGGAGAAGGTTTGAAAAGACGTCAGAAACTACAAACCGGACGGAACGCGAGCTGGAAGATCTCGACAAGGAAGAAAAACTTCAAATCAAACGAGAACCAACGAGCGCTCACAGAGATGAAGTCTCCTCTGAGCCAGGTTTCGTCCTTGACGGCGTCGTAGGCGGCCGTCTCGGTGCCGTGGACGTTGACCTTGGCGTGGTGGACGTCGGGGTACTGGGTGGAGGAGTGGTTTCCCCAGATGATCACGTTCTTCACTTTGTCGGAGGAAACGCCGCAACGCATCGCCACCTGCAGGTGAGGGACAGATACAGAAGTAATTATTAAGTAGTAATTCTGTTCATTTGTAAAATATGAAGTTACTGATGCATCAGTAAATGTGACGCCACTATCTGACCTTTACTTGGTGATCATTAATGAAAAACAGCCATCAGTGTGAATAAACATTAAACTGGTCAATATTTTGCACTTTCAATCTTCATCTTAAACACTGCGCAGCTCTTTTCAGTTTGAAACAGATATTTTACATGTTTTTTATTGTAGATTTATATTTTACATTTATGATTCTTGACTTTTGCAGTACTTGTTTTATCTTTTTGTTGTGCACCAAAATACCAAGATGTGAAAACCCACTTGGAAATAAACCTGATTCTGATATTTTCAGGAAAACCTTCTACTTTAAAAGAGCTTCTCCTCATGTGTTGTATTTGTTACTGTTTTAATGATTGTTACTGTAAGATAATTCTGTTTATTATTTAAATTCAGCTCGTACAGATTTAAATCAGCCTGCAGACAGACTGGAGTTACATGTAGGACGGACGAATGTCACGTTTTCACTGTTGGTATTAATTCCATCCATCCTTTGTTGGCTTTGTTGAGTAAACGATGATAATCCAGACAGAATTCAATTTTTTCCAACATTGGACCCTTTTAGTTCATTTTTAATGACAAGTTACTTGTTGCTTTTTGGTTTGGGATTTTCAAAACTGATACAGACTCAGTTTTAGCTTTACATCGGATGCAAGTACTGATATAAGATGAGATAGTATCAGCTCTGATAACCCTAACCCTGATTAGTTTCGTTTCCCACTTCCTCAAAGGACTGCTGGAGGGTCTCACGTTGGGTTAAGGGTTAGAACTAGGTTTAGGTGTGCGTACCTGGGAGCTGGCTCTGTTGTGGTCCAGTCGGGTCAGGCAGGAGAAGTTCTCTTTGGGGATGGATGGAGCCGACTTGGAGGCGATCAGACAGTTGGTGTTCGCTGGGTTTCCAACCACCAAAACCTGACGAGAAAATCAAACACATCCATCAGACTGACGGCGTCACACAGGTGGGCGGCCAGGTGACAACACACAAATGTTTGATCTAAATCTGATCGTCAGTGAGATGTCGTGCATAAAGTTTGGATATGAATGATTTCAGCCTCCTCTGAGGCTAATTAGCATCGGAGAGTTGAGTTGAGGGTTGCAGCCACTGTTAGTTTGTGGATACGAGGTTGAATAAAAATCATTTAGTTTCTCTTCTGTGCAAGAAATCTGTTGTAATAAAGATAATCAGAATATATTTGAAGGATTTGATTTCCTTGTTCAAATGCACATAAACTGCAAGTAAACCTGGATGTTCAGTGCAGAAATCTGAGATTTGAAGCTACTGGATATATTTTCAGAGGCTGTGGTTTAAAGCGCAGCTGTCCAGTGAAATCCTCTCTAATTTTGTTGACTTCATCAACTGAAAATTGTCACTCTGCAAAAAGCAACTGAAAACGCGTCTTATGAATCTGAAGAAAAAGCTGTTAAACTTTGGGAAATACAGTGTTAAAGTAAAGACAGCTAGAAACCAACTGCAGGGAGTAAAGTGAGAAGCTGCTCTGTTAAAAAATGGTTTCTCAGCCGTTGAGTTTTTGCAGATTTGTTTTATAAGCTCAGACCTGAAGCACGAAAACACAGTTCATGTCCAGTCAAAACATCCTTGGTGCTGCTGCTTTTCTTTTCCATTTTCCCAGAATCCTCGCCAACACAACGGGAAAAGGACAGACTGAGTTTTATGGATTCTGCACAGCGGTGAGTTTTATATGAAAGAATCTGTTTTCTCCGGCTGCTTTGACAGATCTGATCCATAGAGTAAAGAACAGAATAAAGACGCAGCACCTCTTATTGTTAAAGTGAAAGAGAGTTTCAGTGTAAAAGCGGTTAAAAGGCCTCTCGGGGTTCAACATCAGGCTGTTTTCTTTTCTCCACCGATTCTCTACATGTGAAGCTTTGACCTTTGACCTCAGTAGAGACTCGACCTCTTTCGTCACGCTGACGCTGGGCCTCATGGTGGACTTTGGCTCATTAGGGGCCCTCCTGCTGATTTACATGCTTCGGACTCAAAACACACAGAGGAACTTTGATCGCTGGTCTTCAGAGACCTGCTGTTCTGTTCCAGATTAAAGCTTTGCAGAGACATAAAGCTGCTGTGAGCGTGACGGCAGAGAAACAGTCAGTGTTGTCTGAGGACAGGAGGCGCTGGATCAGCACTTTCGTTTCCCTGTGTTTAAAAGCAGCCGGTTGACTACAGCTGATAAAGTCTTTCTAACAAAAACAGCACAGTACAACAGCGTCCAACTGATAGATCCATCCTGAGTGGATCAGGAGCCGGTGGGCCAACTTCACCGATCAATAAATAAACAGACGTTAAATATGATCGAGGACTGAGGTGTCACCTTAACGGTCTTCTTGGCGTACTTGTCCAGGGCGGCTCCCTGTGTCTTGAAGATGGCCACGTTGGCCTTCAGCAGGTCCTTCCTCTCCATCCCCTCCTTCCTGGGCATGGAGCCCACCAAGATGGCGGCGTCGATGTCCTTGAAGCCGACCTCCACCTTGTCAGTGGGGATCACCTCTGTGGGGGGAGGAGAGGCAGGTGTTCAGCGGGGAGTCAATTTACTTTATTTCTTTATGAGGGACATTAATCAGAGTATTATCATTAATATTATTAGTGTAAACTGTGTTCAGGTCTGCAGACCCAGAGCAGCTGGTTTTAAACTTTTAACATTAAACAGAGAAACAAACTAAAAGATACATTTAAGCACATTTAAGCACATATAGCAGGACACAGTGCACATGAAAAAAACCTCATAAAAGTATGTAATAAGAGTTGTATTGTTATTGTTATTTGGCTGTTTCGTTCAGGTCGTTTATTCAGTAAAGATTACAAAGACAATTAAACCTGAACAGCTTTGAGCTAAAAGCATGTTCGGGGTATTAAATCTCAGTCTACTTTTTGGGACTGAAATGTGTTCGTAGCTCTGAGTATTGAATACTGTCAAGTACTGAAAGCTGGCATTGAGTTTTTGGTCCGTTTTTGTTCATTAAGAGTTAAATTTCATGATAACTGAAATCAATGTAAAGCAGTTTGCTGATCAAGCTGTGCATCATCTTCATCGTCAGTTCTAAAAACAGTCGACTTGAATTCAGAATTTTATTTCACAAGATTTTCCTGAACTGAGATTTAAGAACTGAATTAACATTTAAACTTTGAGAATTTCTTCATTTCTTACTGAATTTCTTATTCAAATCATTTTACTCTAAAACATTATTTATTGAGATTTATTAACAGCCCGTTGAACTGAGGGATATCTTATCTGTTCTGTCCAGATAACAGAGGCTGCCCTTCGATTGGAACATACTGATAACGATAAGGTGATGNTTTCACATCCTCAGACTCTTTATTTAAAGTTCATCTCAGAGTCTCCCAGATAAATTCCTGCCGCCTCGGCTGATCCTGAAGATAAGGTGCGTTTGGTGTCTGGTTATTAGAAGTTGCTGCTATCAGTCTGGACTTCAGTCAGGGTTCACTTCCCCTCCGTTCATCGTTGTCCCACCACTGCTCTGATTGGCTACTGTGACGCCTTAACCACCGGCCAACCAGAGGCCTTGTTTTAGACCCTCCTTCCTCCTCCCCAAAGCAGCAACAGACAGAGGAGGTTATGAAGGACAAATAACACACACACACACACACTCACAACCACTTACACAAAACAAAAACACAGTGACGCTGACGTCTGTCCTGTCCCGCAGATACAGGTTCCTTCAGGCTGATGATGTTAGTTTAACATTCTGTTCTCATCAGCTCGCTGTACCCATGAGTACCTCGGCTACAGCCTCCATTTTAGAGAAGCTGACACGGAATTTTACTATTTAAAAATACAAATTTTCTACATTTATTCCTCACTGGACGGTGACAATACTTCCCACTTTCCGTCCACTGGATGCAAAAAGTTTTGTAGCACAAAAAAAACCAGTTTTGTTTAATAGAAAAGTTTTCAGGGGAACACAGACGGGTGGTGTACGACACACCGCCGTCCTGCTCCGAGCATTAATGCACGTCAATATCATCATGCTCGCTCTCAGCACATCCCAGCTGCGGTACCTCGACTACTTCTTCTGCCCGTACAGCACATCTGGTGTGTGCTGCAGATGTGAAATGAGAGTGGCATGTGTCGTTCTGTCTCATGATGACAACAACATATTTTTGCCCCTGATAAGAAGAAAACTGTGGCACAAACACTGAATGTCTTTCCTCCAGTCTATAAATTCTCAAGGTTTGGAACGCATTTTATTTTCTATTAAAGGGCCAGTTTAATAATAACACACACTGTTGGCTCACCCCTCAGCAGTGGGAGGGCGCAGTCCTGCAGCTCCATGACGACTCCGTCCAGCACCGGCAGCATGGGGGGGATGTCCAGCAGGACCAAGATGATTGGCTGAAAACGAGAGGGGTGCAGTTATTGTTTTATTAAACTGAGAAGAAAAGCGCACAGAACAGTCAGTACACGGAAACAGGAAGCAGATCACAGCTAATGAAGACTGAAAAACTTTCAATGACTTTCAAGGTCTCATCTGGCCACATTCAGGGACACATAAAGGTCATGTTTTAAATCTTAACATTGCATCGCAGTCAAACCTTTCAAATCACGGCCTAAAGCTGATAAATGCCACTTTATCATTTCTCATTAAGAAAATCTTTTTCTACAACTTTCCAAATTTCCCACATTTTTCTTCAACACTTCTACAACTTTTTTTATTACTTCCATAACAATTTTTCATGAATATATCTCTATGGTGTAATTTAAACGCAACTTTTACGAATGAAATGAGAATTTTGACCCCTCTGACGACTCATTGGCGGTCTGATTTCTGATGACCGCAGCATTGTTATTTTAATTTTCATAACTTTACCACATATTGAATGGAATGATGCAACCCGGAAAACAAACGTATAAATTGTACAACGTTTCCAGAATTTTCATGAATGGTGGAAAACGCAAGAAGAGAACCTATCACCAGATCCCATTAAAATAATCTCACAATGTAGTCGGACGTTGTAAATTGGCAAGAACGGATATGACATTCAGCTTAATTTTAAGTTTTTCTGAAGTACTTGATGTCACTCTTTAATTCGGCATGCATTATATCCATAAATGCTCAGTAGCTCCTGATAAATATTGGTATAAAGTATCACATCCTGATCCTTTTAATGACAGCCCCTATGGGGCAATCAGCATGGGTTCCTTGGCTAAATGCAGGATTACAGTAAAGCTGTGATGACCTAAAAAACTAAATATTTTTTAGACATGATCATCTTTTTTTCCTTGTTTGAGGCCTTACAATGACCCCTTTTCTTTTTAACGTCCCCGTCCCATCACAGATATCCAATAAGCTGAAGGCATCCCCACATTAAAACATGCATTATACATGAGTCCATTATGTAAGAGTCAAGCCCCACACAGGGCATCGCCTGGCTGTCTGAGCGGTGATCAGCTTCAGGGGGAGGGGGGCTCTGCTGCTGCAGGTTACGTAATCAGACTTCAGGCTCAGTCTTACCTGGTCCTTCCCGAACACGTCTCCCTTGGCGATGCTGTACAGCAGGGAGTAGGCAATCTGGCCAGCAGCGCCGGTCACCACAACACGGATTGGTTCAGCCTGGAGGGAGACAAACAGGTTTGGTTCATATGTGTCATTGACCTAGATAAACCACAGAGGGAGGGAGGGAGGGAACGAAGCGGCAGTAACATGCATTGTCGGCCTGAACTGGCTGGATCACTAACTGATATTTTCCCAAGTTATAAAACCTATATTTAACGGATGGAAACCTCACACTGAGGCTGCTGGTTCACAAGGCCTCTATCAGCGGCTCCTCCTCCTGTGGAACTTATAACCAAACTCCATTAAGAAAATCACACAATGTAGAATGACCTTCCATATTGGCAAGGGTAGGTGCAACATTCAGTGTAATTTTAGACTTCATCTTAAGTAGTTGATGTCACTCTTTAATTCGGCATGCATAAAATCAATTAATCAGCATATAAACTTGGAAAAACCTTTTAAGATTGTTCACATAACTCTCTAACGCTCTTACTGTGCGAAATAATGAATGAAAAAGGGAAAACCAGCAGAAAAAGAGTGATATTTAAGTACTATTAATGATGCAGAGTGATTTATATAAAAGCCGAAATGAAGCATGTTTCCAGTACATTCAGGAATCGCCTTGTATCGTATTTTAACTGGTCGCAACTTGTCTCACAAGCAAGGAATCGTTAACTTGCAGATTTGTGAGGCGAGATTCAAACCGATGCCTCCTCCTGTCTTGATTGGTCGCCTCAGACTGAATGAAAGAACAGGCCGATGATGCAACCTGACGCTGCCACCACGCCACGGCCCGCTTATTAAAATGGAGGCGGATGGATGAACGTACAGCGGAGCAGCGAGCGTTAAAAACAGCGGAAACAAGCCTGCACTCTCTGCCGCAGCTGCCGCTGACCTTACATCTGCAGCCGCCACCTCTAATCTGCGCGCTGCAACTGCGCAGCAAACCGCGCGTCAGCTCTGCCCTTGATGCTTCAATCATGAATTCAGCAGATAAATCACCTCCGTTAAAGAAAATAATCTCAGCACAAAGTGAAATGAAATCACGAGTCTGCCGCCCTCTTGTCAATGTCAACTATTAATGCATCACTTTAGTTAAACTGTTTCAAAGAAAACCGCGCAGATAGAGGACATTATTATGTTATTTACACCTTTATAAGCAGACAATAAGCAGCTGATGATCCATCTTACCATTTTATGTAGCGGGTGGAGATGCTGCGGGTCTGCGGTGCCTGTTCTCCCTGCTCAGAGTCGGACTAGACGGAAGGGTCACCTCTATCCGTGTATTGTAAAGTCAGGCGGCGAGACGACTCGTCCCACACGCTCTACGGGACTTGTAGTCGTTTTGTGACACTAACGCAGGCTTTTCGACCCAGCCGACTCGACAAAAGGAACACACTCTCCCATGATGCACCGCTCTCATCACACCGCGCCCACCACATGCCATATACGGAAGAGGATTTTCTGAAAAGGGTTCTTTTTTGGCTGAGACTCTGGAAGCTGCACTTTGGCGACACCGCGTGGCCTGCAGCGGAACTGCACCGCCTGTCCTGCAGAATGACACACTGCTTTGAGACTGTGATCTGCTCTGTTACTGTTTTTATTCAGTGTACCATAAACTGTAGAGCACTTAATGAGTCCTTACATTTATAAAACAAAGAGAGGTCAATGTTTATATGTTTGAACCCCCTCAAGTTCCCCCAGAGACCCTCAAGAATAAATGTAATCTGCTCAAAATCCTCTCAAGAACTTTCATATTCTCCTTAAACAGCGCCAGTCATTAACCCCAGGATTCCTTGGATCTTTTGAGCCCCCTCAAGGACTCTTTGAACTCCCACAAAGACCCCTTGGAACCTTCTCAAGAAAAAAGTCCTGGAATGCCTTGAGAGACCCCTGAAAAACCCATGGAACCCACTTGAAACTCCCTAAAACACATAAACAACGCAAGGAACGTCATCAGGAACCGATACCCCTCAAGGACCTTTCAACCCCAGTAACACTGGGGCCCCTCGAGTACCCCTGGATCCACCTCAAGAACCACTAGTAATCCCATAGGGACCTTTAGAATCCTGTCAAGAACTACTGGAGACCCTCAAGTACAACTAAACTTCTCAAGAACCTCTACATCCCCCTTCAAAGGTGCATGTAACAAACCTAAGAACACCTGAACCCTTGGAACCCCCACAAGAATCCTTGAAACTCCCACAAAGTCCCATTGGAACCTCCTCAGGAACCACACATCTGCCAGCAATCCCTCCTGGAAACCATCTTGAGACCCCATGGAACACATAAACAAGCCCAGGAACATCCTCAGGAATTAAAACTTCCCAAGGACCCTTGAATCCTGGAAACACTGGAGAGCCTCAGGTATCTCTGGACATGAAGAACCATGACCCCTTAAGGATCCCTTCAATCCTTTCAACAACCTTCAAAAAATTTCAAACCCCTTGAACCCTCTGTAAGATTCCTGGAACTCCCCCAAGAACCTGGTGGGACCCAAAAACACATCTGAAACCTCAGTGACCCTTGAAACCAACCTACTTAAGGACCTGGAATATATTTAAGGACACCTGGAACCTTCTCATATACCACTGATACCTCTTCAAGGACCACTGCAACCCACAGAAGAATCCCTTGAACTCGTAAGGGATCTCTAGAACATCCCAAAATATCCTTGCAACCCCCTCAATCATCCTTGGAGTTCCTCAAGAAACACTTAAAAAAAGGACCCTTTGAGCCCCATCAAGAACTTCAAGAGCTCCTGGAACCTGCTGATGGACCCTGCAACGTCTGCAACAGTGGTGGAATATAACTAAGTACCTTTACTGTACTTAAGTACAAATTCGAAGTACTTGTACTTTACTTGAGTATTTCCATTTTATGCTACCTTACACCTCTAACAGAGCACATTTATCTGACAGATATCGTTACTAGTTACTTTTCAGATCAACATTTTATACGTCAAACATCTTATAAGTTTATAAAATACGCAGTGTTACGGTGCCAACAGTACACACAGCTGTTAGAATCCACCGCGACAACATTCAGATGCTGCTTGGACGATAATCAATCAGGAATAAAATAACAATAATAAATGAAACTCTTTGAATAAAGACATTTTCATAATGAGTACTTTTACTTTTGATACTTTAAGTGCTAATATTTATGGATTTTTACTTAAAGCAACTGGAACTTTTCATTTTGTGTTGATTTTGGCGGTCCCTGTGGACAAAGGCGGTAGCATTTCACCTCACATTAGGTTACATGTTCCCTTCGCTTCACTCCCCTCTGCGAGGAGACTACTTGCTCAGGTGGCAGCTCCGGAGACGGACCTTCAGTTAGCGGCTGAAGCAACTTGAATTCAGCCAGAGCAAACCCCAGCGCTGTTTAGTCTGATGTCGCGGAAAACCCCGACCCGGTGGCATGCATTAAGTATATAGCCAATCTTCTCACTGTTGGTCTTGTTTGCTTATGTAGGTCATACAGAGGCATCGGTATTAAATTGAGACTGTTTCACAACTAGTTAAAAACTCCACAGAGTACTTTTAAGTACGATTTTGAATGAGTATTTCTTCATTGCTGTATTGCTACTTTTACTTAACGGACCAGTGTGTAGGATTTAGTGACATCTAGTGGTGAGGTTGCAGATTGCAACCAACTAAATACCCCTCCCCTAACCCCTCCCTTTCCAAGCATGTAGGAGAACCTACGGTGGCAAAAGGCTCTCTCTGTGTTGGGTTTGTCCATTCTGGGCTACTGTAGAAACATGGCGGTGCAACTTGGCGGACTCCGTGGAAAAGGACCCGCTCCCTATGTAGATATGAAGCGCTCATTCTAAGCTAACGAAGACACAATGATTCTTAGTCTCAGGTGATTATACACTAATGAAAACATAATCATGAATATTATATCCCATTTCTGCCAGTAGATCACCATAAATCCTCCACACTGGTCCTTTAAGTAAAAGATCTGAGCATTTCTTCCCTCCTGGATTTCCTCAGCCCCACCTTGAAAACCTTGAGGAAAACATTTCCACATAATGCAGATATAAACGTGCAGTAGATTGTTTTAGTCTGCAGCTCCGACAGCTTTTTGTTTGAGCTCATCAACATGAGATGAAGAGAGTCACCAGGTTTCATGAACCATTACAGCCACAAACCTCACTGATCCACCCAGGAAAAGGAGAACGTCGAGCACCACCAGGTACCAGCAACATTCCTCTGCTGCCTGCAGCTCAGCAGCCTCACGTAAGCATCCTGTAAGTGACTTAAAGGTCCCAAGAAATGGAAAGTTTCCATGTTGTTCCCATGTGTTTCCAAGTGTATTTAACGCTCTGCTGTTAAATGTGGTTTTATGTTAAAATTGAACCTTTTCTCTTCCTTTTCCACTGATGCATCTTCAACTTCTAACAATTCCTTACAACCAAATGTGACGATATGTTTTCTGCTTTGTAGATTTGGGGATTTTTTTTAGCAATCAGTGACGACACCAAGGTCAAGTCCTCGTTGTTTTCTGGGAATTTGGGGGTTTTAATGACTCAAGCAGGAGTTTACCGTCTAACGTTATACACAAATTACACGCGTTGGATTTTGAGGGTTATTCGGATACTTCTTAGACAAAATAAATTTACATCTGAATCCTTTTTAGGCAAAAATATTAAATCAAAAC
>NTHP01000500.1:173416-192526 GCA_003416845.1 Oplegnathus fasciatus | reverse complement strand
CAATCCATCCAATAGTTGTTGAGATATTTCAGTCTGGACCAAAGTGGTGGACCAACAGAATGACAGACAGACAGTGCCACCCATAGAGTGATGCTGCCAGCGTGGCTGAAGATCTACCAGAAAAAGACACAAGCGGAGGAGTCATATTTGTGCAGTTCGCCCTGTGACGGTTATTTCCTGCTCTTTTACAGATTCTGTATCAAAATAAAAACTCAGACATGCTGGAGTCTGGCTGTTATCATAGTGAGAAACTAACATGAGCTGCAAGTCCAAAAATAACTTGTGAAACTAAAAATGAGGAGATGAAGTCATCGAGTCCCCAAGTAATAAAAAAAAAAGAGTCCAAAAGTCTTTGGCTGGGGTGAAGAATCAAAACGTCCCCCCGTTACTTACTATCGCACTGGGATGGAAGATATCTTTTATGTTTTCTGATCAGTAATTTTTATTATTTGTACATATTTTTTGTTCAGAAACAGGTTTATTCACCAGTTACTGCAAATATTTAACATTTTCTGAAATAAAAGAAAAATAGATAAACTGTGACCCGAAGACGTAAAAGAGGCCAAAAAAATAAATAAATAAATAAATAAATAACCCAACAGCATTAAATGTAAGTTGTGAGATATTCATGTGTGTGTTTGACCTTTGCTTCTTGTGGATGATTCTGGACTAAAGTAAAACCAAAGAAATATGTACGACCTTGTAAAATCTGTATGAAGTCTTGTATAACTCTGTGAGTAACCCTCTTTGGTTCAAGCATCATGACTGCTGACGAACCTGGACGTGTCACTCCCGCCTGCTGCCAGCAGAGGTCGCTCCATGCACGAGGAATTGATTTTAGAAATGAAGCTGCTCTCTGGCTGTTCAAAGGTTTGTGCCGGCAGCTTGTTTGTGGCCAGAAGTTTAGAAACGGCAACGTAGTTTGTCCTCATGCTGATTCCCACAACTTAATGACATTCTTCCTGATGTAAAACTGGCTTTAGCTTCAGACGACACACAAACATCCTGTAATTAACAACACAAAGGCCGAGCTGCACCTTTGAATAACTCAGATTATTAAGACTACTGGTATGTAGCTTGATGATTTTTTCAGTTGATGACATTTTCTTAGACCCATAAGCTTATCTAATAATACGGGCTCTTTAATGTAATTTCCTCCATCTGTACATTTGTGGTACTTCTGTTAAAATGCACCATGCAATATATACCACTGGGCATAAGATGTTTATTTTAACCTCTATTACATAGAGGGGGTGGACAAATATTAAGGGAATATCACATTTAGTGTCTTTCAGCCAGTGTTGCTGAAGGTCTTTCTCATGATTTTTTAGACTTGATATGATTTTTCAGCGTTTCGACTGATTAACATTCATTTGTACAAACGTACTACATTTGTAGTTTTCTCTATTAATTTGCCTGTTTATCATCAGCAGAAGAAAGACCAAAATCTCCAGAGAAAGACTGCAAATTGACACATTTCCTTTCTTCAGCCATATTTGAGTTTCAGGTTAATAAAAATCAAAGAGCTTCACAGGTGACTGACAGCCCGATAATAAGACAGAACAAATATGAACAGTTAAACAATTGGAGACTAATTCACGTGAAGAAAAAAAAAGAAGCCAACTCATTTTCAGACCTCCATTACAGCTGAACATACAACACTGATAATTGATATGTAACTTATTCTGACCCTGATCTACAGAAGCTGGTGCACGCCGACAATCTCACCAACTAAATTAAAGGAGTTTGCACCCCGAGTCTAAATCTTCTTATCCAGTTTTTCAAAATCCATCTTTTGGGTATTGTGCATTCTGCACATTGTTTTACAAAACATTCATATTTATACTAATGGTTTCACCAGTTTTTTTTTTACTGTCATTTTGAAATCAAATGCAAAAGCCTTCAATAGTCTACAGCCCTGCTGGCATAATCTGAGAGTGTTAGAAACAAACTACGTTCTGATGATTTATCTATTCTTAGAGCCTCACCGTCAGTGGAGTTAAAATTGTAAAGCTTGTCCTGAGGATAGACCTAGAGGAAAGGTCATGGGACCATTATGATAATTAAAATAGTTCATCCTCTGGGGAGCAGGAATGAGACCAGGACATTTCATGGTCATTTTGCTCTTTCGGTTATTATATTTCTTGAGGACATGTGAAAACGCTTGGCTGGATGGTGGCGCTAGAGGAGAGGTCAGGAGGTCTCCAAAACCATTAGGATTCATCCTCTGGGGAGCATAAACACCTGCAGCAAATGTCCTGGAAATGGGACTCCGGGGATTCAGAGATGTCTCGCTACAGGCTTCCTTGTTGGCTGCTATGATGACTGTTCAGTTCAGACTGGGCTCACTTGCTTCTAAGCTTGTACACAAACATTAATACAGAACAATGTGCAGTTCATGTATCGTCATATTAGAAATATAATTCAGTACACAACGTGACAATAACTGTCATAAAAAGAAACGAATCGTCAATACACAACATGAAACGTGCAGCCTAGTCTCTAACAAAACACTGCTCATATCTGCTGCAGTACATTTATCTTCAGGTCAGGTCACTAACGTAAAGACAAACAGCTAGCGTGCTCGACCTGCCCAGGCTAGTGTTAGATAGCTGCCTTATTTTCTGACATACGTAACCTTGTAAACATAAAAACATGGCACCTCAAACGAACATAAACTTAACAAAGATATATATGGTGCTTTTTCTCACCTGCAAATACAGCAAAAGAAGAGTCTTAGATGAGTTTTCCACTGTTTTACAAGTGACACAAAGTGTTTTAAATAATAATAAGCCAAAGTAATAGTACAAACTAATACAGTAATAAATCTTGGCACAATATTAACCACTGAAATGTTCAGGGTGCCACACCTCGCTAAACAGTCTTTTGCCCAAAGGCTGTAATGTGTTTCTGTTAACTTGTTCACACTTTGTAACCCAAAGTGGAGCGATACAGGAACAATGGCTCTAAATAAAGTCTGTGGGCTGCAGGACGTCATGGTTAGATGGAACCTGCAGGATTTCTCCAACATGGGTGGTCTCAGCGGGAATCAAACCCGTAACCCTGCCATGTGACAGTGCCTGGCTCCACCACTTTAACCTCTCAGTACACTGATGTTTTAGTCGAGCATCATGCAAACAGATCTGTGAGTAAAAAAACAATGCCGGCGATGACAGAGACGAGGTACAGGGGATGTGCGACTCACGTAGTCCTGACCCTGACCGGGCGGCCTGTCCCTGCTTGAATCCACGAGGCCCGGCGGTGACTCCCCTGACCGTGAGGTGAAGTTTGGCATTCCTTCATGCAGCCATCACTGGCACAGACAATGCATGATTAGGCAGCCTTGAGCGATTTGCACAGCAGGTCCTAACCCGCCAAATAACAGCCAGTCAGTCGGTCGGTCAATTAGAGTACGCATCCCGGACACACACACACACACACACATTGATTTTGCAGACTGCAGGTGTAATTATAGTTGGAGGCAGAAATCGTCTCATTGGCTGAGTTAAAATTCAAGGAGCCAAAGAACCAGTTTTTCTGTTACTGTTGAGCTGTGAGGATAAGTGGTGAAAGTGATTAGCAAAAAATCTCCAGCTGTAGACGTGAAGGGTGGTTGGTAAAAGTTGAAGCGAGGCAGCGGCCATGTCAGTTTGATTCATGTCACCTCTCCACTGTTCATCCATAAAACTCAGCATGTAAACCCTCATACTTCATGCACAGTCGAAATACACTATTTCAATACTCGTGTACGACCACGCCAAGTTTGCAAGCACTAACCTTGTCACTCTTTGGCAGGACAGGAGACATGCGGATTTGCTGAGGTTGTAACATCTCTGTAAATAATTACTAATTAAAAGTGTTCACAGTGAGTTCTGTTTCCATTCACCTCCACTGTATTGTGGTGGAGGTAGAAATCTGAGAGAAAGATATCTCGAAACCTGGACAACTAAAACTAAAACTCTGCATGGAGAGAAACCAGTAGAGGTAAGTTTATTTTTTTGGGGGGGGGCGAACTGACCTTTAAAGGTGTTTCCAGGACAGTGAATAGGAGTAAACACAGCGACTGATGATGCCTTGCTAGCTAGTCATGTTTGTGTCCACCTGGTGAATGTAACTCCAATATTCTCTCTCTTTTAGCTCTGTTTTTAGTCTCTACCAACTCCGGAGAAAAATATCCATCTCTTTAGCTGCTAAATGCTCCACTATGTTCACCAGCTGGTCTCTAACTGTGTCTGTTTGCTGCTGAGCAGGTAGTGTACAGTGGCTTTTTATAGCCTTTTCTCTGAAAACAGCTGTTGAAAATGACGTTATGAGAGCGGTGAGAGTGAACCAAAGCAGTAAAGTTGGGGGCCACACAGCGAAAAAACAAACAGGGACGTGTCCAGGGGGTGGAGTGAAATCTGATTGGCCACCCCAGGTGCCACCCCATTATCTTAAACTGTGATTGGCTTTCTGCCCGGTCAGAGGCGGGACCTTTGTTCAGACCTTGAAGCTTTTTCTGTAAGAGATTTGTATCGCAGATTTGCACAAGTTTTGCACAATTTTGTCAATAAAAGATTTTGTCAAAGCAAGTTTATTTATTCTAAGTTTGTACAGTGACTGTACTGCACACACACATGCAAACTCACTATATATAGTATACTATATATCTATATTTACTTTAGATATGGACGTTTTTTGGGCACATTTATTTTTACAATTTTACAATTATTGCAAAATTATTACAATTTTGTACAATTTTGTTTGAGTGGTTAATACATATACTCTATATATGGAGAATAAACACTCAGATAGAAATACTAAATATCATTATGGGGGGTTACAACTGGAAGAAGATGCCCTTATTGGTTTTGAAAATTAACCTCTACTGCAAAGTTGACCCCACCCCTGAATGATTATGACATAGCGAAGATTTCAGGGTATTCTGGGTGGTCAAAAGTTTATGACTAGTGTAGCACAGAGCCACAACCCCCTGCACCCCCCTGCTCTAAAGCCTGAGGTAAAGACACCAGAGAGTACCTATTAGTATGTTGCGGTCTTGATAATTGTGGTAGTTGGCTACGCCCACTGAGGTTTAACTTTCTGCTTCCAGAGCAAAGAAAATGTTCGTAGAAACAAAAAACTCCAATCAGAGCTAACGGAGGAAGTGCACACAGCCTTAGCCGTGTGTTTGATACACGAAGGCTCGTCACGTGAATCACTCAGCTGCATGCTGGAAATATTAATCATCAGCTGGTATTAATGAGAGCCTCTTTCCACTTCAGCCTCCTCTGCAGGTTTGACAGGTGACGTGTAAACAAAGCGCTGCGGCGTGGAGCTGACATGCCACGTTAGCTGCGCGGCGGCGGTGACGGAGGCATGGCCGAGCCTGTTTACCACATCTCTCATTACTCTGTATTGTCTGTCCTCCCTGCCCTCCGCTTTAGCTGTCACTCACTGACAAACGCCTGAGGAAGGGACTGACTGCTGCGCTCACCTGCCCACGCTGCCACTCACATACCTGACATGTACTGTACATGTACAACACACACACACACACACACACACACATACCTGACACATACATGTACGACACATATACATATACACACACACAAACATGTAGAGGAGTTTATGATTGCTTCCTCCTCTGACAGGCACTTTCTAAGGAAGATAAGTGGATTAAAAACACTTTTCTCAGGAAAATATGACGATGACCAAACTCAACTCGAGAGAATTCTGAATTATTTTTGCAGAAAATAAAATCCTTGGACACTTTTATCCAAATAAAAGAGTGTCAGGGTGCAGTCACACACACTGACACACACATGGAGGTACAGGAGAGCTGAATTTGGGTCCAATCTGTCGTTGTGCATCGTTGTAGCTCAATGATTGACTTGTGTAATATTTTCAGCTGATAATTTCATTCATTTACTGCTGTAGATGTGCTGCAAAATAATTCAGACAATTCAGAATTATTTTGCAACTGACACTTTCATTTACAGACAACCACGAGGGGAAAAAAATTAAACAAATGTTGGTAATGTTCGGTAACCACTTTCACCATTTGACCAGCCCACAAGACTTTCAGAGTGAAACAACTTCCAAATTATGGTTTCTCCAAGCAAAATAGAAGAAGAGACATGTTTACCAGCTGCAGACAATTTACCTGCGTTCAGTTGGATGTTGTGGTAATTTTTCACCATATCACACTTGTAAAGGCATGTCGATATGCCGCAAAATTGTGAATCATTTTGTAATTACAGAAATAAACCAGTTAAGTTAACCAGCAATTAGATGAATGCTAAAGGCCTGATATGCTGCAGACTCATTTAGTCAATTCAAAATTATTGACTTTTACAGAAAAAAAATAAAACAAAAAATAGCCTTTAAAATCAGTTAAAACAGACAGACAGAGTAAAAAAGTACAGAAATCTCTTGAGAAATAATCAAAATTGTTCCAACTTTGGCAGAAAATGTTGGATCATGTTGATCACGTTGGAGCCCATCGCTCAGAGTTAAGAAGCTAATTGAGAAAATAAGTTTTCAGGGTGTTTAAAATCAGTCAACAAGCTGTAAAAGAAAGCCACGATGTTGGGAAATCCCAAAAGTTTTACCTTTAACAGCCCACTAGACTCTCAGAGTTTTGCTCTTTGACAAAATGGAACAAGGAAATGTTTGGTACCTGCATACAAAGATTACCAGCATTTAGATTTGTATATTTCTCACGAAATCATACTCATAAAAGCATTCAGACATGAAAAGTAGTTTGCTGATGATATTATTTCCCATGAGTGTGCGTTGGCAGTAATTACAGCCGTCAGTGAAGCCGTCTGTCAGCAGCTCAGGTTGTCAGCACGGAGGAGGAATGTGGAGAATGCAGTTTTCTGACCGGTGAGCTGAATATGAGCTCCAGCTTTCATCGCTCCTCCGCTGAACTTATAAGGACAAACAAGTCAATTCGGTCGTCTGAGTCAACTGTGACCATTTCGGGCTCGCCTGGCGTCAGCGCCGCAGCTCGTCGCTTGTTTGTTATGGCTGGCGAACCAACAATGTGGGGATTATGAATACTTTCTTTACCTTGAAGCGCCACAACAACAATACAGACAGCAGAGAGGAAACGCGATTGCATCGAAGCGACGGTTTTCTTGGTGGCGTGGTCAATGCTGGTGTGTTCTGTGGAAACAAGGGGCATTGTGGGAGCATCTCCTGACCTCAGGTTGAACCCGGTGTCAGTGATCTCACCTGCGATGGCCGGTTATCTCCTCCTCCTTGCGTGACTCAGATAGCAGAGGCAGGGGAGGGACGGGCGGCCTGGTGTCTCCGTGCCGCTGCTGTCTTCCTCTTCGCCCCTATGAACACAACACCCATCCGCCATTTTGGTGCCTCTCCAGGCAGTTATGCTGCACCTGCGGTATCTCGACCCAGAGGCGATTGGCTTTGTTCATCTGCTCCACGAGGCCGCTCTGCAGGCCGCATCAGTCGATCCGTATCTCAGCGAAGGCGACATGCACACGGTCGCATTCCAGCGGGGATTTGCAGAGTGGATCGGGGAAACTCATCTAAACCAAGGATTAAAACTCTGAGCCTGTTCAGATGCTCTGATAGCAACCGCTGGCTACTTCCCTTTTCTGTTGTTTTGTGTTTCATGGGAACGACTGTCAGAACGGCTGATGGCAACAAACACAGGCTAACGGTTTGCAGAAACACATTAGTCACTTACATTTTGGAATCAGAAGCCTCCCCCCAAAACAAAACTCATCTATGGGCTCCTCAGTGGAGCTAGAAACCCGTCACTCAGCTCTGAAACCTTGTCAGAGCGCCAACACTTGGCAACCCTTTGGGATAATTAAGACTGGTCACGCCCCACAACCCCCCCTGTTCACCGTACCCTCTTATCCCCCCTCCCCACGCTCCCTGGCAACAGTATCCGCTCCGTCGCTGCTTCTTCCACTTCTCCTGCCAATCACACTTACTCCACCATCTGCCTGGAATGGCACTGATAGAAAACGCCCTAAAGTGCTGGTGCAGGGCCAGAGCCGGCTGTCTATACGCCGATTAATGGTTAATGGTGAAGACGGAGGAATGAAAGTGTCGAGTCCCCCTCTGTCTGGAGGCCGGAGAGGTGCTTCCTCTCCTCAGAGTCTGATACAAAAGCTGTTTGGCCTCAGATGAACACAACAATGTGAGGAATTCTCAGTCTGTCACCTCAGATCACATCGATGTGTCAGTCGGGGTCAGAGCGCTGAAGCTCAGCACCTTCACTCCAACCTGATTGTATCTCCGCTGGATTACAATAAAAAAGTTATTGTTTTCTTGGAGGTTTCATGTCCTATAACTCCTGTAGTATATGGACTCCATAAGGTACATACATTTCCTAATAAGGCTCCTTTTAGACCCATCGTCTCTGGTAATGACGGTATAACAGAGCCACCATCCAACTTTGTGGACTTCCATCTAAAACCTTTGGTCAACGTGCAGCCATCTTTTGTTAACCCTATCAGTCCAAGGGGAACAGTCTTGTCCCACCCACGGTTTAAGTGAGGCTTACGCACGGACCAATTGGTCTATCTCGCTGTCAATCAACATATCAATAGCGCTGGTCGTTATGAACAAAATGAACGATCACACTTGGTAGTAACCTTTCTTTGCACGCCGTTATAGCGATCCAGGCAACATCTGAGCGTCACTTTTGGTTGTGTCCCATTCTTCGTCCTGGGAAATGATGCTGTACAGAGTTCACTATACAGATGCATGTGTTATAGTGTACTATTCTAGGTGTTGACCCTTGACCCCTGTGGAGTCAGAAAGGTTAATTCACTTCAAATAAATCTTCATTTTCAAATAACCCTGGTTATTCTGAAAAAGAAAATATGCAGTACATCCATATTTGAAGCTGATATGAGATGAGAGGTACACACACAGGGCCTGGGACTGAAAGGGTTAAAGATACACCAACCTTTTGCACCAGCTAAGATAATCACGTAGGAACAAATGTTCTGTTAGCTGTTGTGGATGTGGAGAGCTTGTACACTTGTATCCCACATGCACAGGGATTAGAAACAATATCCAGAACATCCAGAGACCCTTACCAACACGTTCCTGATTGATCTGCTCCGTTTTGTTGTCACCAAAACTTGTTTCAGATTTGAAAATCAATTTTACTTGCATGTCTCTGGTGCCGCTACGAGAACAGCAGTTGCTCCAACTTTTGCTGATTTGGGTGCGAATGGGGGTCAAAGTTCATATGCAGCCATTTTAATCCTTTTCAATCAAAAATCTATGGAAATGGAACATAACGTTTCCTCAAATTCTCTGTTGAAAAGTGTTAACTTCTCAGACCTTTTCTAAAAAACAACTGACTATAATAGTCTTCTACATGCAACTACTGTAGTAATCATCCAAAACACACAAAGAACGATATACCTACCGGACAGTTTTTGAGATTGTGTCGAAACTGCTCTTCTTTTGTTGACTTTACGTCAAAATCAAATGATATGTGTGAACGGATTAGAAGTAGATTGTACCCTTCAGTGGTGACTGATGCTGCCTTTTAACGTGCCAAGATAACTAACTGAAAGAGAAGATCTGCTCCATGAAAAGTCAGTGAAAAACTGAAAAGTCAAGTCAGTTTTGTCCCTGACTTCAGTCACTGCTCTGCAGACATGAAACACATCATCATCTAGAAACACTGGCACATCCTGTATGCTGTATTAATTCTCTGGATGGTAACTTTAGATGTGAACATTGTGCACAATGTAATAACACTTACAATTGTAAAAAGTTTTCTGTTATCCACTTTATAAATTGCAACTCTACAAATGTAATCTACATGTTGACCTGCCCCTGCAGAAGAAAAGGCCTGTATAGGACAAACTAGAAGACCCTAACCCATTGTGCCTTATATAACACAAAAACATCAATAACTCATTTTGTTTGGTTTTAAATACCATTTGCTTGGGACCATTAATTTGGAAAGATTTAAGCAAAGAAAAGGCTCATCACATTGACAGAAAATTAGTTGGCAACTATTTTGATAATTGATCAATCATTTAAGTCATTTTATAGGCAAAAATGTCAAAAAAATCACTTATTCCAGCAACAAAGCGATGTCGTCACACTCCTCATCTCTGCCTGAGGCGAGCAGCTCGAGGCTACGTTGGCCGCTAGTAGTAGCAAAACACACCCACATCTCTGACCAAACTGTCAGTGATCGAGTGGCATTGTGGGTGCCAGGTTTTGACAAGGACATGATCCTTTTTTTATCCGTCCACCACGAGTCCGACGATGTTAAAGAAGTGCTATGCTAAATTGGTGGAGTACTTCTTTAAGGGCACGCAGACAACCTGTAATCACAACACCATGAAATATTATTTTTCATATTTGATTTTCATTGTTTTGTGACATTTTGCAGCAGATAAGTCCATTAGTACTTGAAACTTAAGACCTTGATGCTTTTAACAGCGTAACTTGTCTACATGTTTAACAGTGTTTGGGTGAAGAACGCCACCAACCACGACTTGAGCTCTGAGTAAATTCTGCCTTTTAATTGGTGCTCTTCTTAAGGTTCAGCATGAGTGCGCCCGGACGTTTCTACCAAGGAACGATGAGAAGATTTTGGTGCCAATTGTGTCGCTAGAATCCGTATAAAGTCACCAAACTCCTCAAAAGTCGGTGTCGTCCTTTAAGAACGTAGAAAATTCAGCAGCTGGAAATGATTACTCAACCAAAGAAACATAAACCATCTCAGTTTACGCTGTAAAACATTCACTTTTGTACCGCCTATTATTTGTCCTCTGTCACCTTAGCCCGGGCTAATCCTGCCCCCGCCCCCCGTCCTGTCTTCATGTCAGATTTTTGCATGACTGCCTCGCCCACCTTTCTTCTCCCCTGTGGATGAACTTTTCAACCCTTCAACTCTGCCCTCGTCCTCGGGGACAGGAGGCCGAGTCCTGAAGGGTTTCACGTCTTTTCTGTCTCCGTGTGACCTTTTAAAGTCTGTCGTCTCACATACGTACCGACACGCCCACGCCGTCATGTCACCTCTTGCCCGGCTGCGAGTCCTACGGCCATGTTGGATAAACCTAGACGTGAGGAGAGGCAGCCTGACGAGGCCACCGACAGATGCTCTCTTCCTCCGTCCTCGACGAGTCTGCACACTGAGCAGAAGCAGATTTCAACCATCTGCCAATTGAAAATACACATTCCAGGCACATGCACTGGCATGACATCTGTCATCCTGGGGACACTTTTATCCAAAACACCAGTGCGCACTGGTTGTACTGGTGCATCTATTTAAATATGGAGAATGTGGGAATGGGAATCTAGGTAAAATAGTGGCGTCTGAGCTTTATGTTCCACTTATAATTAGTCAAAATGCATCAAGCAAAAAGATCAGTATACATATACTATACTAAGAGAATATACTGACCATAAAGACATTTAGTTGGTTTAAAATAGCTCCCAGTAAGCAGTGATTAATGATTAGCTATTTGCAGGTGGTATGACTGGTGGCATAAATGTGTTCAACAGATAAAAATGATTTGGAGACTTTCTCTGCTCTATAGTTTCAGTCCACGCAGGCCACGCTCTCGAAAAGTAAACCGATAATGGAATCAATAGTTTGATGCATCTTTTCAAACGTTGGCCTGTGATGACGTGCTGGAATTGGTAAATTGCGCCTTCTCTCTGACGATTTAAATGTAAGATCAGCACGACCGTCCGTAAACTTTTCAAACGGAGCCTTAAAATGATCAACAACAAAACTGACTGTGGTGGAAACAGAGACCTTCTGTTGGCCGCTCCGACGCTCTCAGCCCCGGTGCTGAATGTTAACAATGTTAACTGCTTTTGAACCAGACGCTGACACAACCTCCTGTACTGCTGTCCAGTGTGATCGACGCTTTGGCTGACGGCGCTGTCAGCAGCCAATCGGGACAGAGGATTTTATGACTGAACTTTGAGCAGGACTTTTTATTTCTCTGACTGAAATCTGAAGTCAAATACATTTTTCCCAAAGATGGTTTCTGTCATTTTAGGTAGTTCTCATCACGCTGATGATAACACATTCAAGTGTTTATTTTTCTGATATGTTTGGTTATTTGATGCTATAAAAAGGGGGTGTGACGCCATGTGACTGTAGCTCCAAATGATGTCACCAACGCAAGATGGCAGCGCCCGTCTGGGATATTTTGGCTTCATTTTTGTACAGTGGGAGGAATTGGAGACGCGTTGTCCATCTAATAAAGCCTTAAAATGCCAAAAAAATGTTGTTGATGTTCTAAAACACAACACTTTTTGTTTGCGCTCCACAAGCTGCTTCCTATTTGAAAGCTGATGCAACAAATAATATCAGTGAGAGACCCACAAATGTTTGGGGGTCCCCTTTTGGGATCACCACCGGTTGGAAGTGGCCCTCTGGAAAGATAAATATGATTTAAAATACTGGCAACAAGAGTGTGCAGGATCATTGATCCATTCACCTTTGAAATCTGAGAGTAATTAAGGATAAAATCTCTATTAAAACCTTGGCACATAAAACCAAAACTATCCACACAGCTAGAAACTCCCGGGACTACTCAAGTGGAGAAATAAAAAAGAAATAATAGTTTTGTAATTTTGGTGAACTCGCCCTTTAACTTTTCTCCATTTTAAACACCTTGACTAAAAGGACATTAAATGACAGACTGATTCACTGATCAGTCCAAAAATATCAGTGTCGGCCATGACACCTCTGTGGGGGTCAAACCGCGGTTACTTTCACCTGACAGGTCACATGTCTGCTCTCGGGGAATCTGAGGAAGCCTGCTGGATTGTGGCGGTGTGTGTCGACGGCGAGGCCTGGCGCCGCTCTGTCCGCCAAACGCCACGTCGCCTCCTCAGGCTCCTCGATCCTTTATGCTGCTTTTATTTCGCCTTTCTTCTCCGCAAGAAATGAGCCAAAGCCCCGAGGGGCTAAAACGCAGGGAGAGAAAGAGCGAGAGTAAAGGACTGACGAGGAGAAATAAGAGATAGTAAGAGAGAGAGAGAGAGAGGAAGAGATATGGAGGAGAAAGAGAGCGAGAGAGAGAGAGAGAAAGAGGTGTAATTTAAAACTTGGAATTAGTGTGACGCAAATTGGGGTTAGATGTCAGGAGAGCAACAACATGGCCGCCAGCGAGAGCGTTTATAGTCCTTCTGTTTACAGAGATTTCCTGTCAGCTCTTTGTACAAACTGTGTTACATAAAGACATGCAATAAGAGAAAGGTGCACACACACACACACACACACACACACACACACAAACAGTGGGATGGATACACCTTGAGTATTAGTGCTCAGCTACAACACAGTGAATTTTCAATTTGCTTTTGTCATGCAAATTTGATTTTTTTTGTGTTTTCTGGCCACTAAGAGCAAATGTGTGTGTGTGTGTGTGTGTGTAACTTTTAAATGAACCACATTTCACAGTTCAGCACACTCGGGTCACATTAATCTTCCATCTCGCTAATATTTGATGCCTCTCACATTCCCGCCAATCGAAGCTCAACGTCGGACAAATTCAAACACGTGTTTCCTGTTTTAATTGAGATCTCCTGGTTGAGTTTCGTACAATATCACACAACAGTTTACAATCGCTCTGCTCAACACACCACACACAGATAGCTGGACAGAACCGATGATGTAGCTTAGCTTTAGAGAAGTGTCGCCTCTGTATAATTTTAAATCTCCTTAAATCCCATCAAACAGTGCCTTGCATGAACAGAGCATTTGTGAATATGCCAGGAAGTCTGAAGGTCTGTCAGACACCAAAACACTGTGAGTGGTTTATGAGGAAAGATTTTACAACTTGGAAAAGTTATCACAGAAACAATAATTTGATCCTTTGTACAGTTTTCCTTCTGCTAATATAAACTATTCAGGAAGTACAGATACAAAATAAAGATAAACAACATGCTGTGGTAAAACACGTACAGCCACAAATGATCTATTATCACATCAGTCATCAGTTCTGATTTGACGCAGCTCCGATGCTGAGAGCAAAGACCTTCAGTAGTCGCTCATCAAATTAGTTTCTTGGCTTTTCTGTTTTCATTTGTAATGTAAAATCACACCTTTCTTATCAGCCACATCAGGAAATGTGTGTTTGGGTAAACACAGATGATTTTAAACAGTGACACCCAAACAATCAGGTGATCTCTTCTCTCAACTGTGAGGCAAACATGCAAGTGTGAAACCAGCAGCCTTTATTTTTCATAAAACACGACTTTTCGTGTAACATATACCGCAGATAGAGTCTGTGAGGGTAAAGACAGCAAGTCATCTAAATCAGCATACACACAAATAGTTTCACACACACACACACACATACACACTCACACACAGCCCATGTAGCTGCATACATATCCTCCTCCTGCACAATCAGAGAGGACAGGTTACGAGGAAGAAATTAACCCCGTTTAATGGAGGCCAGATGGATGGATGAAAAGAAGAGAAGAAGAAAGGAGGGAGGCAGGGGGAGGCGGGGGCATGTATGATCTCACTGCTCATCCTAATGAATACATAAAGGCGTCTTTCGGAGCCCTCGGTGTCCCACCAGAGCCGGGGCATTATGGCGGCTGCGGCGGTGCGTCTTTGTTCTTCCCCGCAGACGGGCGACAGTGAAAGCAATCTGTCCTGTAGCGGGGCTGCATCCAGCAGCCCAGCCCTGATAAGGAGACCCCCTGGCCTCCCCGCTAGTGTCTGGTCCAGCGGGCTAAGCTTCGCCTTTCTAATCCCCTCCAGAGGAGGAAAAAAGTGCTTTGATTATTTGCTGACCAATAAAGCCCAAACTGAGCGCAGAGGTGGCGTTTGGTTCTGGGGTTGTAGAGAAAGGTGGAGGCCTTGATTGGCACGTTTATTGGACGGCGTTTATCAATTCTGGTGATCTGTCCGGCCGCTTAATAACGTCTGCAGGATCAAGTGCGAGGGGTTGGTGCTTTTTGTTCAGCTTTTTTTCATTCCCTTTCTCTTTCTTCTCTTCTATCAGCGTAAAAACAACTACTTAGAGGATGGAGGCACTCTGAAAGGAGCTAATCTCGCAGTGTGGAGAGGCTCGGTTCAAATGCTACAAGGTGCCACTCAGGCTGCGGCGCTACCGCAGCGACAAGCCAGGACGGCAGGTACACTGTCCGGTCCAAATCTCAACCACAAAGGCCTAATTATGGCACACACATCCCCCCTTCAGATCCCGTAACCTCCCGTACAAACCCTCCACAATGCAAATGAACCACGTAGGTTTGGGCGAGATAGCACCCGGGCTTTAAGCTATGCAAAAATATTCACAATTCCAAGCTGGAGAATGAAGAGAAAAATAATAAGATATGAAAAGTAGCAGAAAAAAATTATTATATTTCGCTTTGCTGGCTGTATATTTAGGCTGTCTGGAGTGTGCTGGGGATTTGTTACCGTCTATCACCTTTTCCTCCCTCCCCTTCCCTGCATCATCTTCCTCTAATTAAAGTGTTTGTTGTCACCCTCAGATCCGGGGTGTGAAATCAAGTTAGCAGTTTATGTAAGAGCCGTGGTGAAAATCAAACACTTTGTTATTCAGAAAGACAGGGACTTCAATCACTCCGAGCTGGGATATATGTTCCCATTGTTGACTTTGCTATCTGCATGCTAAGCCAATTTTCTACTTAAGTCTCCCAGCTTTTAAAAAATGTTATTTGGTTCCCTATGTGGTCTTAATTCTTACCCCTCGCTGATAAGCACAGCCACGGCAGGCCGGGAAAATATAGGCCCAATTATAGAGGACTTTAAATTCCAAATCATTCTTGGGAGAATGGAAAAAATAATTTTAATGAAAAAGTAGAGGAGGAGATGTATTTTGAGGTCCGATGGTCTGTTTCACAAGCCAACCCCCCCTTAACCCCGACAACCCCCTGTTCTCCAAAGGGACCCGTCCAGCTGTGTTTAATACTTTTACCAAAAGAGCTGAGAGACGCACAGGGAGGGAAAATGAAAAATTACAATCACTGATTCCCCCCCAAGAGTCATCTGATTTCTGCAAATGTTCAAATGTTTACAGCAATTAAATATTTATACAGCAGGCAGCTCTGTCATTAGGACAGTGAAAGTCTGCAGCAGCAAACCAAATTTGCTCTTTGGTGCGTAAAGTGTCCGCTGCTGGTGTCCACACTGCAGGACGTCAGCTCTTTGGTAACAGCAGCTGTACACAGATTTATTGTTAATCTTTAACATTCATAAATAGACATAATTGGTCTTTTCAGCTGTGAACAGATCATCATTGATCCATCTGATTGGTTTTGTGTTCAGTTAGTATCAACTTGTTAGCTAGTTAACATCTGCTCAGCTAACCGTCACTGTCTTTATGACATGACGTTAGTTTGCTAATATACAGCTATAGTGATAATCACTGCTAACACGAGCTCCAGTTTGTGCCTCTCATGTTGGCCTATTACCGTATCAAGTACATCTATGGTCATGCTAGCAGCTCTGTGAGGCTGTACTCAGGTATAGCGGTGCTTTGGACTATTTTAAACTAATTTAGTTTATTCATTTTCTAATTAGCACTAAACACAAAGTACTGCTGAGGCTGCTGGGAATGTCATTAGTTCTGCAGGTGTTAGGTCATACGGGTGATCATATTTTCAAACCCCCAAACCGGGACCCTTACACGTACCGCACGTTCATGCACTTGCACATGCATGCACTTATGCCAGCACCATAGGCGTTTTCATCAGGATGGAGGACAGTTATTTCAGCCACCAAGCGCACCTTTCAACACCATGGATGCCAGGAACGCAGCATTTTCATTGCCGTGACAACAACACAGTGAGTGGCTGACACACATACAGACAAATCAGTAGCTACGTATACATGGAGCCTAATATTCTGATTATAATTGGTTTAAGAAATTTTAATCCAGATGCACAGGAGTAGTTTAAACCTTTTCATAAACCGATCAAAAGAAAAATTGTACCATGTAAATGATTAACCTGATTATTACTGGCTGTGTCCTTTCTGCGCATGCCCTCCATCATTACATACATACGTATGTAACGCACGATTTACGTTATCAACCTGATGTACTGTATCAACGTAAACTGTTGCTTGATTAAGAGCAACACAATAACGGCAACTACTGCGCTGATCAAACACATGCCTCGGACTGGTGCTGAAAGGGAGCCGTTGAGGAAGACGAATACATGATGTATTCGTCACTTTTGGGCATGTCACATAGCTGTTCCGATTAAATGCGTCGACGCATGTAAACACCAGATCGTATTAGATCACATCCCATGTAAACAGTTGACCCGAAATCTTCAATCAGAATTATTTCGATCAGAATGACAAAAAAGTGGTGCACGCGTGGTGCATTGTTCATGTTTTTATATTGGGATAGGTAATAATGAGCGGGACAGAACATGATAAACGTCTATATACGCGCAGAAAACAAGTATATTATATTTACTGTTAATTGTGGTGAAAACCGGGACATTTTAGTGTTTTACAGATACCTGTCAAGACTCTGGACAGCCACCTTGAAACCGGGACAATCCTGGACAAACTGGGATGTCTGGTCACCATAGTCATAAACCAAAGTATTGGACACATTAAAATGTTGACCTGATGATGGCACGATGAAAAGTCAGCGGATCACCAATTTATCCCGTGGAGGACATGAATGTGAACCAATTTTCATAGAAAATAGAAATAAATTAAATAGAAAAACCACAAATGTGAACTGCGTTAGAAGAAAAATCGTGGATCACCAGAATCACTAGGCTACATCTTCTGGGAACCATGAATGTCTGAACCAAATGTTGTGCCGATCTATCCAGTAGATGTTGAGATATTTCACCAGGTAAGTACAAACTTTGACCTGCTGGTGGTGCTTCAGAAAAAGTCAGGAAATCACCAAAGTCAGGAGGATCCATCCTCTGACACTGCGCTCCCTAGAGCAATGCCAGCATGGCTAAAACCCCAAAAAGCTGTTACCCATGCACGGATCTCCAAACGGGTTGATTAGGCTCAGCTCTTGGGGCCTTCAAGGACCCCCTAGGCCAGAGCCTCGGTGTCACATGACTATTAACATTTCTTGTTTGACAGTCAAAGGCAAATTCATCTTCACTTTGAAAGCGTCACAACTGCATTGACAGTCTCAATGCTGAAGCCCAGAAATGACCAATAGCCAGTAGCTTTGGTTAGCAGGTAGCATTCATGACTGTCAGTCAAATCATTACTTATAATACATGTGTGGAAGGAAATACAGACTCTAACTCACACATTTCTCAGCCCAACAATAGCTCCTGCACAACATAACAGCAACATAGCACTATCTTTGATTTCCTTAACCCAGGATGCAATGCACACTGCACATTATTTCCACACAGCGAGTTCCTCCATCATGGCGCCAGCCGCGGTTGCTAGGAGATTTGTGATGAAACTCCAAAGCCTCTATTGATATCAGTCAGCAGTGTTATTGTCCAGCTGGGTGGAGGCCCGGCCAGGTGTTGCGTCCTGTGAAGATAAATAAGCCGGCGTGGCGTGGAGAAGACCTCGGCCGGTCCGGAGACTCAGACCCCTGGCCGGCTGCAGCTGCTGCCCAGACACACAGCCTGGTTTTGGGGGGACAGGTGTGGCCTGATGTGGGCCCACTGAGGTGCTCCGGTGACAGCGACCTGGCAGAGATCTAACCCCGCCGTACCACCTGCCCCCCCTCCTACTCCATCACCACTAACCCTCATACCCCTTGGGGGGGAAACAGGATCTGGTCCAGAGGGATAACAGAAGAGGAAGAGAATCCAATTCCTTATCCAGCCTGGCAACTGACTTAATTCCATTTTTGGCAGCCAGCGACCAGACGACTGCTGCTGCTGCTCCACCGCCTGCAGCCTCCCCGAGCTGAGCAAAACATATAACCGTCTGGAAAGAAGGAAGGAAGGAAGCAAGGGAGGAAAGAAAGAGAAAGGAAGGAAAGAAGGAAGGGTGGAAGGAAGGAAGGAAATAAGGAAAAGGTGGAAGGAAGAAAAAAGAAGCAATTTCTCTCACAGAATTTTTTAAATAAGTTGTGTAAATCGAGAGAAAAGGGGAACGAATAAAGGTGGTGGAAGATACACAGAACTGGAAACAGAAAAGAAAAACAG
>NTHP01000500.1:140547-155630 GCA_003416845.1 Oplegnathus fasciatus | reverse complement strand
CAACCATCAATCATTGTTGTAACTTTGTGGAACCTGCATTCACAAGCGATGTCCTGGTGAAAGAGGCGTCGGAGCCGAAAATGCTCATATGGGTTTTTTTTGGAAGGCAGTGACAGAATAATCTGCGTTTTCTGTGACTTAGTTTGGACGACTTATTGCAAGAAGGATTCAGTTTACAAAGATGTGAAAAAGAGAAAAGCTACAAATCCTCACGTCTGAAACCAACAAATGTCGGTATTTTTACTTGATAAATCATTTAGATTCTCAGTAATCAAGATTTTTAAATGTTCTGTTGACCAAGTAATCAATTAAACAACTGATAATTTCAGCTGTAGTGTGCTCATTGTGATAAATTTTATTATATTTATTTATATTTTAACCATTTGTTTTTCACTGTTGGGGTCTGGCACCATTCGGGGCAGCGGTGGCCTAAAGTGTTTGAGAAGAAAAACTCCCCTCCCTCATTAACAGGCCCAGTCAAACCAGAAAGTGACAAAATGTGTTTCTGGAAGCTGAAGTGACGTAGTGACTGCAAGCTGGAAACAGACCAGCACTACACACTACACACTCCCTCGTGGCATTTTGTTGTCGGGGTTGTTCCTCATTTCATTCAGTAGAGTCAGTGAAGAGGGGACAATAAGTCTACACAGTTTATTCAAAGATGTATCTTATTTAGCTTTGACTTTTGTCTCCTGACTGTGTGTAAACCACGTCTCTGCTGTGGAGCACTTTATACTGTTAGAAGAGATGAAATCCATTTTGGATTCTCCGGCTCTCCGTCCCTTCGGTTTGCTGTTTGTCGCGCGTGTCAGAGTTAAACTTGATGTGAAAGATTCACACAGATTAACTTCGCCTCCGCGGGGGAATCCACTGATTGTGGCGATTCCACTGAAATGAATTGATTTTCCTGCAAAATTTCAGTGTGACTGAGCATTTAATCCCTCGACTGCTACAGTGGAGCCGCTCAGAGGCCAACAGATCAGACCATGTTTATACTGGGCAGCTTCCAGGTGTGAGTGTGTGGAACTGTGGGTGTGAACAGCATAAACGACAAAGAGATCTCTCGGTGAATAAATTAAGGTTAAAAACAACAATCATCTATTCATAAATCAAAGTGTGACTACTCACATATTACTGCTGCCTCAACCTGCAGGTCAGAGCTACTGTTCATAATCAATCATGATCAAACTGTTGTTGGTGTGGCACTGTTTACACTTTTAAACCAGTAAAATCTGTTCAGTATAAATTAAAAGCGTATCAATTATCTCATGTTGGAAACTGCTCTGTTGACGATCGATGATTGTAGAAATAAACTCTTCTTTGGACTGCTCATGTTTTAACAAGACTTTATTATAAAGACACGAATGTACATCTTTCAAATTTCAATGGAATACTGACATTGCGTGTCTAATTCACATTTTTTATTTTCTCTCCTCTGCAAAGAACAAATAGCAAAATCTTTCACTTTATAAACAAGTGCTGCAATTCAATCTCCAACATACAACACCCACAGGCTGGACGACCAGTTTCTGAACAAGATTCAAGTTGGAAATCAGATAGAAATGAACATCAGCAACCTGAAAATCATAGCAGCATCATGTTTGAAAAAAAGTTTTTAGAAAAAGCCCACTCAAGAGTCTAATTTATGATGTTTTCATGTTCTGTCAAAGTTGATTTTCTCGTCTCTGAAGAATAATCCCAATCAAGTTAAGTGATTGATCACTGAGACGATCCCAGACTGCACAATCTTGCAGGTTCCACTGAAATTTTACTATTGAAGGCCTTCAAAAGTTGTAAATGGGTCAGTTTCTCTCGAGTTCTGGAGTAGAAAAATAATCCCGGACGAGTCGATCCGCTGATGACGAGGCTTCAGATCTGCGCGTCGTTTCAGTTCACAAATAAACTTTTTTTTAAATGTCTCTACGATTAGTTTAAAGGATCTTCAAAAATAAACCACCAACAACAAAAAGAATACTTCTTTGTAAGCAGAGAAGAAGAGAAACACAGGAAGTCACAGCACTTGGAAGCGCCATGAGGCCTGGTCTTTGTAGTCCAAACAGTCGGAGGCGTTGAAGTTGAGTTTCCAGGCCGAAGCCGCCGTCTGCTCTTTGTAATCCAGACAATCTGTGGAGTTGAAGGTGAGGCCGGGCGCGCTGTACGCCTGGTGGTGGTGCGACGGATGGTGGTGATGGTGGTGGTGCCCTGACGTCTGGCCGATGTGGTGGTGCGGGTGTCCTGACATGGAGCTGCCAGTCATGGGGCTAAGCTGGTGCGGGTGGTGCGGGTGGTGGTGGGAGTGCATGGGCGCCAGGTACGAGCCGCACTCCACGCCGCCGAAGTAAGAGCCTGATGCCGAGGCCGGGTAGCCCTGGCTGTACGCCGCCGCCGTCTGGCTGTAAGACACCGGGTAGGAGGGCGTTCCCCCGGTGGCGGAGGACGATACAGAGCGCTGCATGCAGGAGGCGCTGGTGGGGGCGGCGGGGTCGGGCAGCGTGGCCGGCGCCGGGGCCGGGGAGATGGGCGCCGGGCTCCAGATAGATGACACCGGGGCGGTGACGGAGGTAGAGGTGCTGATCAGACCAGGACCTCCCAGGCCTGAGGAGATGGAGGAGGAGGAGGAGGAGGAGGATGAAGAGGAGGAGGTGGAGGAGGAGCTGGACACCGCCGGCGGGGTGAACTGGCCGCTGCTCTCAGAACCGGTGCTCTCCCTCGTCGGAGACGACTTCTTCTTCATTGGTTTCACCTTGGCGCTGTTGCTGCTCTGCTGCTGCTGCCGACACTTGGCTCGTCTGTTCTTAAACCACACCTGAGGAGGGAGGAGAGGTCAAAAGGTCAGAAATCAAAAAACAGCCAAACCTGATGGAGCTGGCAGGAACTAAACAGCTCCAATTATTAACACTTCGCTCTCACATGATGCTACTGAGGTGCTGTGGCTCTGACCTTTGACCTTTACTGCTGGCTGCAGTTTGTCCACAGACTCTGTGGCTAAATGACTGCAGTACCAAAGAAGAAAAAACTCGTAAATGTGCAGAACCTGTGAATCTCACACTTTCCAGCTCAACACAAAACTCACTTTAAAGGGTCAGTTCACCGTTGTGGCATTTAGCCTGGCAGATAGTTTTGGTTCGACTGGTTCCAGGTTTTCAGATTTCTGCCTCCACTTCAACACAACAGATGTGAATTGAACTTTGATCGTAGAGCTACCAGCAGTGAAAATTTACATTTTAAAAATCCAACATCTCTTTCCTGAAACAATGTTGGATAATGCACAGAGCACGTAGTACACAGCTTTCACAGGGACTATTTCTTCAGTAGAAAGTAGTTCCAAATGGGGACAGCTTCTGATATAAAACTAGCTGCATGGAGAGATAATGTGTTTTTTTATTTCAGTGAACTGACCCTTTAAATCCTGTTGCATGTCCTAAAGAAGTACTGTTGAAAATCTAACATTTGATATAAGAAGGTAAAAATATGAAGTAAAAACAAACACTGTGTCAGAACCTGTTCAGTAACTTTTCCTTAATGAGGTGATAATTATTACATAATAAGAATTACATGATGAAATATTTGTCTAAATGATTAATATCATCAGAATAATACAGGATGATCCCAGAGGAAACTGTTTTTACCTTCTACCATGTCTGCTTTTTACAAAATGTTACTAATTATCTGTTTTTATGATTGAATTTTCCCGTTTTTAACACTTCTTTGATCAGACCTGGACTGATTGTTGCCATCTTTATATATTTTGGGGGACAATGATGGAAATAAGTTCAGGACTTTGTGGTTCCATCCCTGACAAAGTATTATATGTTGTACTTTAAAAAAACATATAAGAAGAAGTCAAACCAAAAACTAAATCCAAACACAAAAAAAAGGTGCGGCTGAATTTTCATACTAACAAGACAAAAATACACATTTGTAGTAAACTTGTTTTTAGTATGTACATGTACACGGAGTGGAGTTAACGGCCACGACTACATGTTGAGTATCGTACACGACATTTGAAATATTGGAAAATATTTTTCTCTAACACTAATGGTTGTTATCATAATCATGTTTAAGTAATTAGGAGTCTCAGCAGGCCTCTTATAGCAACGTTTAAAAAAAGAATATGCTTCCATAAAAATAACAAAACCCACCACTACTGTAATGATAATACTGATAACTGGGCCTGTCAGAGGTGAACTAGTAAGTGCTGTGGTGGTAAAAGTGGCCTGTCAGCAGCAGCAGAAAGCAGAGAGGCAGCAGCCATAACTGCAGCTTTAAGCCCAGCAGAGGGCCGCTGAAGCCGGGGAGGGAAAAGCTCTCACAGCCTTTTCTAAAGAAAGCTCACCGCATCAAAAGCCGGTCCTTCACTCTGCCAGAGCCCGGCCAAAGTCTCCCCTTTGATTAAAGACTTGTCTCTACTCGATCAATAATAGCTGAACTTTTCTTTTTACACTGGAGCTAATCGTGCAGAGGCCTGAGGTGAAAAAGTCCAACAGAAACTTTAAAACCGGAGCTGTGAGGCACAAACTCTTTGAGGACACTGTCACTGTGTCATTTAGTAGCTTCGAGGAAACTTAAACCCTGAATGCTCTCTGGTGAACCTCCAATTTCTGCATTTCTTTTGTTTTATTGTCTCTCATTTTTACATCAAACTTTTTGCAAAAGTGTAACACCTAACACTTACATAGACTCAACGCAAGTGCAGTGTTATTTGACAAACCTCAGCAGATTAAATTTAAAGGAAACAGAACTGAATTCTCCCAAATTAGATACATATTTTTTAAAAGTTTGAAAAAAAAAAAGTCCTCATTTCCCTTTTCCCTCCTACAGTAAATTACAACGTGCCCCTTTAATGTTCCTGACACAGAAACCAGCCGGGGTGACTTTCTGACCTGCACTCTGGACTCCGGCAGGTTGATCTTCAGCGCCACCTCCTCCCTCATGAAGATGTCCGGGTAGCGCGTCTTGGCGAACAACGACTCCAGAATGTCCAGCTGTGTCCGGGTGAAGGTGGTCCGCTCCCGGCGCTGCTTCCGCGGGTTGCCTGGGAGAAAAATAATAAAGTCCATCATTAATTACTCCGTCCAAGACTGTTAAACGCTTGAATATGCCTCCAGAAAGACTGGACTCAAGCATCAGGTCCTGCGCTCGGGGGCAGCTGCCTGTGCGTAAAAGCATTTTTTAAATTTTATTTTACGACTTAATTCGTGTCGTGTCTTCATCATGCTTCATTGCTTGTGGTTGTTTGGGAGCAGACGCTTCTCCATGCACGTATTTCGGCGTTTTTCCAGCTTATAGAACATTTTGGTCTTCCAAAACAATTCTTTCGATAAAGGAGCATTTGATCACCAAGGCGAGAGTGAGCGTGTGAATATTACAAAAAAAGGCTGCTGCAAAAACAAACTTCACTGTGACCTCAAATGCTGCAGAATTTAACAACATCCATGAACTCGCGACCATCACACACCGGAGTCTAATTAGACTTTTTTTCCAGTGTAACTGAGGGAAAAGTTTAAATCTGTGTGAAAATAATCTCCGTATTGATCACTAAACTCGAGCAGCACAGACAGAAAAATCAAAGCTTCATATCAGAAATATTAAAGATATAATAAGATCGAAATATCTGGAGAATCAAAGTCTCAGAGATATTATAAGAATATTATCTCCTGCTGCAGCTACGTGTTGTTAATAGTAAATGATGTTCCTGTGAAGCTGTAGGCTATTTAAGTTGTTTTGGGAGGACATGTTTGGTCCTCGTAAGACGGTGGCGGATCCGTACCGGGGTACCCCACAGATGGGTGCAGCAGGTCCATGGCAGCTCCGCTCAGGCCCAGTCCGTTCATCCCGTACGGGGCCTGTTTGAGATAAGACATCATGCTAGAAGCGCGGAGGGGAGACCGGAGTCTGGACGGACAGAAAGGTGCGGATCTCCCGGTGTTCAGGTGCGCAGGTCCCCGGTGCTGAGGTCGGCTCCTGCGGGAGAAAGAAGCGGTGAGTGTGGGCAAAAAATACACAGTTTAAATACGTGTGTGTTAATTCATTATAACACCTAACATACAAACGAACATATGAAGCAATAAAACTCCATAAAACAATTTACTGTTCAAATGGAGGCGAACACAAATCTATTTGAATAAACTTTAATTTCTCTAAACACTCACAAACATATAATCAGATTTAAAGCCAAACCTTTTCAGCCCATCAGAGGCCTGTCGGTTTCTAAGGTAACGTCGGGCCTTCATGCTTTATGAACTCCGTGAAAACAATAAAACTCTCAGCGGAGACCCTGTTATGCAACCACAGCATGTAAAGTGTGCTGCTGATTACAGATACGAACATTTGCATTTTGCATTCTGGGCGTTTAGAATGAACTAAGTTTAACTGTATTTGTGATTTCACGACATAATGGGTGCAAATGGCCTCGGTAATAATCTCGGACCAATTTACCAAACAAAACCTGATCTGATGGGAAATATCTTGAACTGGACCGATCAGGAAAAAGATGTTAAACAACGTTGTTTCATGCAGAGCGGATCTGCAGCCGCGCGTCAGATTTACTGGACATTTAACTCTTAACATGTCAATAAAAGGGACGTCCAGGCCCCGAAGCAGCTGTGAGGACGAACTCTTGCTCGGGTGAAACTGAGCACGAGGATGTGAACTTTTCTCTTAATTCCTTTAAAGGAAAATAAAACGTCCCAGCAGTTTAGTTAATCTGAAACAAAGCGCGACACCAGGCCTTCGCTTTACCTGTGAGACGGTGTGTGGAGATGCCATCAGTCTGCTGCCAGTCTCTGAACAGTAGAGACGTAATTAAAGGTGAAAAATGATCTCACGGGGAAAACTCGCATTAAAAAAAATAAAATAAAAAAAGAAGGATCACCAAAGTGCTGCTGGAACAGAGCTCAGACCCTCACAGACCCATCAGGGTGTTTCCTGAACGAAGCGGCCCTGTTATCACTCAGATCTTCATTACGTTTTAATTAATTCAATAGCTCACAATTAAATCGACCTGTGGAGACGCACGTTTACATCACAGGCCACTTGAGACTCCTCTCACCTCCGAATATCTCTTCAGCACCGCTTCACTGTTATTTATTCACACAGAGACGTTTTCTGAGTGCACACTGACTCGGATTTCATTTGATTTTTTACTTCTTTATTCTCTCATATTTTCTTGTCTCAGTTGGGTTGTTTATGTGCTACACTTAGAAAGCTAATTATTCCTTTTTTATGTCAGTTTTTAGACCAAAAGTATCACTTAATATTCACGTGCTGACTTTTAGGCTGTTTTTGCCAAGTCCTGAATGTAATATAGGTTATATACAGTATATATATATATATATATATGTGTGTGTGTGTGTGTTTTATTTATTTATATCACAGGTCTCCTTTTTCTTGTAAAATGCATAAAGTAAATAATGTAATTCAGTTCTGACACGATGATGTTAAACCTGCAGCGTCACGTGATGAATCTAAATAAAGGCTTAAAGCTGAACAAGAGTTTGTGTATTAATGTACTGAATTAAATAAAAGGAGGCCACACAAGTGTGGTTAAAGACGACGGCTGATCATAAGAGTGCATAAAGAATAAAAAGGGTGTTTATATATTAATATATTAAGAGAGAAATCTTTTATCTCAGAATTATTAAATATCCTGCAACTTTGATTTGGACTCTTTTTTTTTTTCTGCAGAACTTCGCACGTTTTGCTGCAGCTTTAATGAGCTGCCTTAATTGTTAACTGTTAGTGTAAGACAATGTATTTAGATAAGAATTTCCATAATCCACTGGGGTCCTTTTAGCAGGTAAATGCTCAAATTTAGGACTAATAGCAGCTTTTCTGCTGTGAAAGGAGCCGCGGGCCTCCCGGTGGATCTGAACTGAGGCGTTAACACTCCGAATAAAGCTCGACTTATTTCCATAACCGCAGGAAGGAGCCGAATCACGCAATGTAAATGCGTCAAAACTGTGTGCAAATGAACTCCATTACAATTTAGATTAGATCTACAGGGCGACAATTAGCAGAGCGGCTCTTATCGGCGCAGTAACCGGACAGGAGGCTGCGGGCTGAGCGGAGCCCGCGAGGAAACGCCTCGAAATGAAGATAAAGTGCATTTTAATTAAAAAAAAGTTACATTTTCGATCTGGAAAAAAAGCTTTTAATGCGTTTTATTCGCAAAAGTTACGAACCGTTATTTTGTTTTTCTCGCTGTAATTATTTCAGAGACAAAACAAGTCGTTTGATAAGTTTTATTTTAAAATCTATTTAACAAATATTTTATTTCAAGATTTTTTTTTTCGTTCGTTTTATAAATAAAAAGATCACAGCCTCGTTTTGAGAGCTTCCAACAAATACTTGGAATAAAAACCAGGTAGCTGCAGGCTGAAGATCATTGAAAGAAGCTGTAAATATTATTTCAGTAATGTGAGTGCAGAGGACGCACCTGGAACAACGCAGATAATCAATCAAATAAAAGCAGGTACGAGTCTCACCTTCTTCAGGCTCCTTTTTAAAAAAAGATCCTGTTAAATGTCAAACCAATGAGATCCACAGTTCGAGAAATATCCACATGGAGGAAAGTTTATTGTTTTCTGGCAAAAAGTAAAGCAGGCTCAGCAGCTCCGCGTGCGACTCACACCTGTTTCGGAACTACAGAATTAACATTTCAACGCAGAAAAATGGAAAAAATACCCGCGTTGTGACTCTTCCGCGCTCGCGCTCTCTCCTGCCGGTGTTGACGGATGGAGATTGATGCTCGTCTCCGAGGCCCGCGCCTCTATGAGTCAAGAAAGCACGCGGGTCTGCGTCCCCGGAGCCAATCGCAGCGCTATGCAGGCCTAATGGGCGACGCGGGCGGCCAATCGGCCCGCGAGCTTCGCGCCGAAACACCCGCCCCTTTCGAATGGAACACGCGCCACGTGACGCGATTGGAACGTTCGTGTCAGAAAGTTGAAGGAGAATCGGCCGCCGCCGCTACAATGTTTCATTTAGGCGCTAATTTTAACGCAACGCTAAAATTAAAGAGTAACTACGGAGTTTCTGTGTTAAAATAATGTTTTTTTTAATTCCATTAGCGCAGAAATCGAACTACTAGTTTTTATATTTGTCCTGCGAAGAAAGACGACACATTAAAATGGCAAAGTTTGTTCTGCGTAGTCAATAAAACACACGTTGTCTAAAAGCAGTTAGCATAAAATGTGTCTTATCGCAAAACTAGTTACTTTTTTGAGTTTGCAGCCGGTTAAGGCTGCAGTCAGGCGCTCGGTACACGTGTTTGGTTGCAACAGAACACTTATAATACTGCGGATATTTTTTTTGTTTTCACTCTAAATATTACTGCGCAGATACTGTCGTGAAAACTCACTTCCCTCCAGTAACACAGGAGGTGTTTGAATGACACTGACAGCCTCCACCAGCTGATTCAGTTCAGAAAAAAACAACACAGGAATATTGGGGGGGAAAGAAACCTGGCAACAAAAAGCTGCAACATGAGCAGCTGCTGATTAAAGCAGAGCTAATTATTTGACTTAAATGACCTTTGAGGGAAATTAACAAACTGCACTTAGAGGATCATACAGGAAATAAACTGTGTGTTTCATGATTGTCTTTATCTTTAAAATAACCTAATTCTGTCTATCAACAGAAACTATTTTATCATATAATATATCTACAGATGCATAATGTTAACAACATGTTCAGCAAATGCACAATATAAGTAACTACATTAACAAGTGCAACAATAAATTAAGCAACTTGTAAGTGAACAAATGGCCTAAATTCCACATCATTAAATTGAATTATATGCAGGAAGTACCTGCTGAGAAATTTAACCATGTGGTGCCTTCTGAGGCAGGAAAATATTGATTAAATCAAAAGAAAAAAAATTGGCAGGTTGAGTTCAGGGGAAATGTATGTGAATATGTTGGAAATCTTTGTTGTCTCATTTCCTCTGTGTGTCCTCGGAAATTGGCTGACGGCAACAAAGCCAGTGATTGATCACAAGTATCAAGATATCAAATGGACGGAGTCATTGTTGTTGTGAGGGTTTTTGGGGTCTAATCCCAAATTGCAGGAGTATTTTCTTAATACTAAGCCCGTAAATCCAGGGATCAGGCAGCCTAAAGAGGTGTGTGTGTGTGTGTGTGTGTTGGAGGTGGTGGGGGTTAAGTTTGGAGAGGCTTTTCGTCTGTGTTGTCGGCGCTTATTAAAAGCATGATGCATAAAATCCCAGGTTGTCAGAAAGCATGCAGGAGGCTCCAGCCGGGCTGCTGCACACTTTCCACTTTGTAAAAAACACACAAAACCTGCCGCGCAGACACAGAACAGGGCAGAAAAGCCCTTTAAATCAGCTGACAACAGTGAGTTTGGCTGCTGGCTGAAGGAAAAGTGCAGCTCAGCAGGCAGGTGAGGATGGGACTGGACATGGACCAGGAGAACCAAAATACACTCCTACTGTCTCGTACGACTGATTTGGATCCATCAGGAGAAGATTTTGTTTCCACTCGGACTCTCAGGTAAGAAAAACTAAAACTTGATCTTTCTCTTTTTCATTATTTAGTGTTTGTGGTTAAAATTATTTGTGTGAACGTTTTTTAAAAAAGCAAAACTGTCTCCATGAGGTTTGAAATGTAGTAAAATTTCAGCCTGAAAAATCAAATATTGAAACTATTTCTTCTTTGAGGGTGTGTTACGTGATATCTGTAGAAAAATGTTGCTGTGAGTGTTTGAAATAGTTCTGATTGTCTCAATAAGTTTCGATCTTTGAGGGGATTTCTTGCAGATGATAATCTGATAAACAGTGTTCAAGTGTGTGGGTGGACTTGCAGCTCTGTTTTTTAAAAGGCATTTAACAATAAAAGACAGATTGTTGAGCTAAATTCAAATATTCATAGACTTGTTGGGAGAATACTCACTGTGCATGCAATGAGCACTATTAGATGTGACAGTGCAATGTTGTTGGGAGGGACTAAAGTTGAATATCAACCCTGTTTTTCTTTCATGTGATTTATGGAAATTTGTAAAAACAAAACACTGCTGAGTGTTTTTACAAAGGCAAAACTGATTCAGCAGCTTTGAAAGTATTTAAAAAGTCAAAATAAGCAATAGTTGTAGTTTAATTCAGATATTGTGGTTGTGCATGAAGGCAAACTGATCCAAAACCCTTCAGTGTGACATTAGAGGTGGCAGGACGGTGACGTACAGATGGAAAAAAGCCTGCATGTGATTATGTAACACCTCTAACTGACTGTTTTCTACGCTGCAGTGAAATTTCAGGAGTAAAATGACACAGTACCGACTGATAATCTATATAATTTGAAATATAAGTGTTCAAAAACAGTTGCAGTGCAGCTTTTAAATGCAGTGTTAGAGCAACCATGAGGCACAGTCATATGTGTTAATTATAAAAGGTTTTGACTGCCGAATTTCTTGATTTTTCACATTTCTAAACTTAACTTTTCCTCGTAGGCAATAAGGGAACACATAATAGTTTGATTATCTTTGGCAGAATTATTTTGGTAAATGATTCAATAGTAGAGATTCGATAAAAATCTATAAGCAGTATTAAAAACATACAAGAAATGATGCATTGGGTGATTTTATGCCCCTAAATCTGAAAATGTCCTGCAGCCCACTGATGGTGTGAGCTGGGGAGCTCAGGAAGTTTATCTTTAATAACAACAGCACATTGTTTAAAAATCAAACATTTTAATGAATCTTGAAATGTAAAAAATAATTTCCCATGTGGCCTCCTCTTCACCTTCCTCCATGATAAATGTGTATTTCCCAGAATGCCTCTGTGTTCAGTGTGTTGTAGGAGGGGATTCCCTTTCGGTTTGTTGGGGGTAATTGTGATAAGAACTCAAAGTATAAGACAGTAAAATCTGCCCCTCGCGATTGTCATGTTCCATGTTCGGTACAAAGCAAAGCAGAAACAAAGTTTAGCTGTACATGTTATCTGCCACCCGCAGATATTACAACTCATTTTTAAAGCGTTGGCACTGAATCCAGAGTTTTGCAGAATCATCCAATAAGAAGCTCTTCACCAAGCCACAGTTATACTGACAGTCGTCCCAGCTGCTTCTTTATTTAGTGTGTTGCTGCTCACAGGTTTACACAAGTCAGGTCAAGTCAGTTTTCTTTATATACAAAATCCAGTCACAGGTTCGCCTCAGAGGGCTTTTACACATGAAGACAAACAACATCTTCACAACACACACACACAGTGGTGGAATGTAACTGAGTACATTTACTCAAGTACTGTATTTAAGTACAATTTTGAGGTACTTGAGTATTTCCATTTTATGCTACAGTACTTATACTCCACTGCAATTTGGAGGCAAATATTGTGCTTTTGACTCCACTACATTTATTTGATAACTTTAGTTATTTTGCAGATATAACCAACAAATATATTATGATGTATTATTGTGTATTAAGCCACCTGACAGTATATAAAGTAATTAAAATGAGCTCTACCTTTACAAGCTGCAACATTAGTGATGCTTATATATTAATGAATCACTAATTATAATCCAGTAATATTATATATATCATTCTGAAATGGGACATTCTGCATAAAGAATTTTACTTTTGGTATTTTTAGTATATTTTGATTTTAATACTTTTGTACTTTTACTGAGATTTTGAATGCAGTACGTTTACATGTAACAGAGTATTTCTACACTGTGGTATTACTACGTTTACATTTAAGTAAAAGATCTGAGTGCTTCTTTCACCTCTGTATAAACGTCACACACAAGTCAGGTTTTTTTCCTCTCAGTGTTTGTGCCAACACTGGAAATCAAACCCTTCAGCGAGAGCTGGGAGTTATGGGTAATGCCACCTGTGTCGCCTCATCAGGATGGAGCCATAAGGTCTTCACTTACTTTATATACTATACATGTTTAAATTGCATCATATTTACTTTACTTCAAGTTTCAGTCCACACTGAAAACAGCCAAATTCAAACACTACAGTACAAAACCATCATTTAAAATGCATCCACTCGAAAAGCATCATTTATTGTAAAGCGCCAGTTTTAGTTGTAAAACTTTTTTTTTTTTACAATCATCCACATTCTGTGTAAAACATCAGGGCTGCATTTTCATCTCAAGAAAATTTGCCTCAGTAGATTGATTGATGTCCCCTTAAATTAAAATCTAATGTTCAGGTGGAAAAATCCAAATTTCAAAATAAAATCCCAACTGTCCTCTACCCAGCAGAGAGTCGAGTCCTGTGTCCGAAAGTTTGATATTACTGATTTTTTTCTTGTTTCCGTTTATGTACACCTTTACAGACGGGTTTACAAAATAAAACTTTACTTTCGGATGAAATGTAGAATTCATCACTTGCTGTGTAACGGAGGACTTTTAGATTTTCCATAAAGGAGCTTCAGCAGTAAACACCGTTTCGTAGAACACGAGTGTAGAAAGCAGCATAACTTCATTCATATAGAACTACTAATACAAACAGCAGACGTTGTGTACCTTCAGACGTTAAATATAAATTCTTGAAATGATTTGGATCGGCTGTAGAGCTGCAGGCACGATGAGCGACTGAGAGTGAAGTCTCTCTCTGCAGAGTACAGTCACTTGACCCAGCTGCCACATTCTTCCTGCATTCAACATCTCAGTAATGATGAAGGTGGCTCAGTGGAGCAGACGGAGGCTGACGGAGCAGATAACAGTGTTGACTGCTCACCTGGCTGCTGCACGGAGAGGAGAAATAACCTCAACACAAACTGAACAAACACCTGCAGGAAGCAACTGAATAAAGCTTTCCCAAATCTCAAACTGGGTTTTAAACAGTCTATGGGCTCTAAATGTAAACAGTAAAATTAGTTTGCGGTTTGGAAATCAGTAAACCTGCCTCTGTTTTCACATTTAGAACAATGGATGTCTATCTATCTATAATGTCTAGTACGTTTGACAGTTTTATGTGGTGCAACAAAGATAATCTGCAGAGATAAAGTTTCCCTCACAATCAAACTGAATAAGAAGTCATGTTCATCAGTAGATTTCTACTTCATTTATGTCATTTATGGTTTGTCTCCAAATATCTTCAGTTCAGCTGGCGCAACAGGCTGCAGGCTATGTCAACTTTATGACATCAATTTATAAGCTTAGTTCATAAAAATACGACATTTTACTGTCTTAGTAACACACTTTTCATTAAAAAGGAAAATCTTGACATGCTACGGATTTTCACATGAGATCGTGCATCAAAACAAACAGCAGTAAAGGTAGTTTGTGAGTCAGTTTGTACGTTTTGCTTTCAAGTTTAAAATTTTCTTTAAATTTCTTTAAATCTCGATAAACAAAACAATATTAGGATGGAGCTACAAGTTCATTAAGCCACAGAGAGACTTTTACCAGCCAGTTTCTGTGTGTTTGCCACCAGCTAAATGAAACTCTCATTTCAACTGAGTGCAAACAGAAAAGGGAGGATAGGTCTCCTTAACTTCCAGTGGTCCTACTGGTCATTTATACGGTGCTAGTTTAATCGTGCTGAAAAGTTCTGTTAAATGACATCTTTCATTACAATAATAATGTCTTAAATTCATTTTCTGTGGGTTTAACCACAGGTCCAGAGGTGGATTGTAAAGAAACAGTGTGAAACTCTGTCACTGGGGACGGGAGACTTCTCAGCTGGTGTATTTTTACATTACTGTTATGAAACCCACTTGTACGTCAGCCGTCAGCTGTAGCAGCTGCTCTGACTGACAGACTGACTGACAGACACCCGAGGAGCCGCAGCAGAAACAGGAAATGAGAAACGACTCGTCATTCAGTGTCAAGTACAGTACAGACAGCGGCGAGTCCTTACAGAGACACAGCGAAGAGCAGTGAGAGAGGAGTATGTAGCTGTCAATCACAGGCCCCGTGACACCGCCCCTCTCATTAAGAAGGCAAACAATGAAGAAGAAGAAGGAGGGGGCGATGAGGAGGGAGAAATCAGACACCAGAGCCACTAAACCAACTGACCCCATCCAGTACCCATCACCCCCTGAAACACAGAGGTGTGTGTGTGTTGAGGAAATTACTTCGATGTGTGTGTGTGGGGTGGGGTGGGAGTGTGTGGGGGGGGGG
>NTHP01000500.1:125918-140042 GCA_003416845.1 Oplegnathus fasciatus | reverse complement strand
GGGGTAACTTCCAATCCTTTTAGGATTATGCCCCCCCTCGCCTCTCCTCTCTCTGGCTCTGTTCTTCGCTCTTTCACTCTGCTGCCCCTCGGGCAATCACGTTAAAACTTGCATGGCCAGCGCTCATTCAGATATCTCTAACAATGCGTAGCAGCGGTAACCATGTGAGCGCTGGCAAGGCACGCAGGAATGCACAGATTCTGTTCCCCGTCAGCCTCCCTGTGCTAAAAAAAAAAGGGAAAATATTGAAGGCGATAAAGCATTTCCCAGATGTCTTGGAGCAAAATGGCTGCCTTTTAAAGGACAATTAGCAAAGCAGTCCTTTGTAAAAAAAAAAAAAATCACATGTAAAAAGTCACATGAATTCAAAGCACATGTGATCACTGAACACATTTTGCGTGTAGACATGACAAATGCTAAGTTTCTCGAGTGAAAGTTATATTTGTTCCTCTTCAATGTGAGGTGAGGTGTTCCTGAAAACCATTTGAACTCAAATGTGAGCGTCCACATGTGAAAACAGGAACTGAAAGGTTAAACAGCGACATCACTGCGAGGATGGTGGCGTCTGTCACTTTGGTTCTCGTGAAATATCTCGAAAATTCTTGCACGAGTGTTGGTACTCAACAATCATCGAGTCGTAGTGACTCATCGGACTTCTTATGTAGCACTTTCCACTTGTTCTGCACTTCAGTTCATGACAGGAAATCTCCATAAATTACAGCCTCAGCTCTATTTTGAACTTAATGCTATCACATCACACATAAGATTGCAAAAACGGCTTAAATGCAGCACGCCTGTGAGATTTGTGCCAGTGTCATGATGATGCCCCGAGTTTGTGTAGTTCTGGGTGCCGACACCGGCCCAGAATTACCCTGAATGCTGCTAACTGGAGTGATGATTCTCAGCCTAAAGTTTTCCAAGTCTGCACTCAAAAACTGAAAGATTGAATTGTCATTTTGTTTCACTTAATTCAGTCTAACATTGTGTTCGTGTTAGCCTTTTTCTGTTTGTAATGGGTTGTTATTTTGCCCTAATCAATCAGTAGCCAGTTATGCATCCGTCCCCTCAGCATCATTTTCATTGCAGCTGCAGTAGTAGTTGTTGGAAGACGGTAACTTAATGTCAAATTAATATTTTGATTTAAGAGTTGTTTTTACAGCAACCTGTTCAGCTGCGTCGATCTCATCCAGGCTTGTCGCCATTTTAGTGGCAATTCTTCAGTTGCCATTTTTCTTGTTCTGGCATCAGGAGACAATTCTTAATCTCACCTTTAAAGCTCTGATTGGCTCGATTGTTTTCCAACTGGAGAAAAAGCCGTGAATGAGCACAACACCAGACCGATTTAAATCACTGAAAACTTCAGAGACGTGGACAGTGTTTTGTCTGTACTGTCTGATAATCAGACTTGTAAAATGTGGCTGCCACGTATGAGCCAGAACTGTCTCACATTTGGTCTGCTGATGCTAGAACACAGTTAAGTGCACCATCAAACTCATCAGCATCAAACTCAATGCGCGGCTGATTCTGAACGTGTACATCATGCCTACGCCACCCTCAGGTCAAACTGTACATTAGTTATGGGATCTGCACGACGTGTCCTGTTTACGTGCTCTTCAGAGGGTAATGAGAACAAAATTAAGAGCTGCGCAATGCACCGAATACAGAAAAAAGATGGAGCTGTGTCAAACGCTTGCAAGCCTTCTGTTCACATGAAACTAGTGGACGTAGTGGTTAAAAGTGTCAGAAAGTGCTCAGAAATAAACAATGGAAGAGAAAGAGGGATGTTTCTTTCTCTCGTAGGACGTCTTTGACTTAACGCGAGTGGGCATACCTGCTCAGGAACAGTAGATTTAGTGACTTGCTGACATTCTTTATACAAACCAGAATTAAATATCTTTTAGAATGAAACAATGCCCTCATTATAATGCATTATTATTCTGACTTGCTTCTTCTTCTGACTAATACTACCATAAAAACACAGCTGCTGATGCATTAAGCTTCCTCTCACTGCACGTCACTTTGGAGAAGTCTCAGCTAAATGTCCTGAAATGTGAACGTACACCTTCCAAACAGCTCCTGATCCTGTTCTGAGCCACAGAGGAGCAGAGGGCAGAAACGAGCGCTCCCTCCCTGCGCCTCAGTGTGCAGGAGGGAGGGAATTGCCATCCGGCCTTATCTCCAGGTCCAGTCAACTAGAGGCGCTGAGAGAGTTTGCTCCATCATCAGAGCCGGCCATTTGATAGGATTCTGGCACTGCAGCTAATCAATCTGCAGCACAGAGCTGCCAGAAGACCTGTAACAAAGCTCAAAGAGCCTCACAAATGGCCTAGTCCTGGGGATAAGCCCCTGCACAGGATTACATATTGATTTTGAACGTCTAAAAAAGCTTATCATATAAAACCGCAGCAGACTACAAAAGTAGCGGAGTCTATGCATGAATCTGTCTTTTAGAGAGGAGCATCAACTTTCAAATACAGAGACCCCGAGCATGAACCAAAACAGAAATAAATGGTGGAGAAATCAATGGCAGGGATGAGGTGTGGTGGCACATTGTTAACTGGGGAATCACAACTCGACCTCTCTTCTCCGTGGTGGGGGGATGGGGCTGCATGTTTGCTTCTTCTTATTGTGTTGATTTATTTATTTTTATCCTTCAAATTCTTTTCACATAGCTTTCATTTTAATGTAAATTAGGCGTTAAATATGTTTTAAATGTCTTTAGTTTTTGTTTTATATGTGGTTAAATTCCCTTTTCGGTTTTGTTTTGGTTCTTTTTTATTTTTTTGCGTTTGGTAACTCCTCCTTTAGTGTCCGTGTTGTCTCAAGTGACACAACTGCAACTGCCATGTGGACAGGACTGTCTCAAACATGAGATTTAGATCTTAAAAGACTTTCCTGGTTCAATAAAGGCCAAATAAAAAATAAAGTAAACATCAGTAGACTTATTTGTCCGTTTACACCTTGCATATTGTCTGTCGGTCCGCCACTTTGGCCCAGACTGAAATATCGGATGGACCGCCATGAAATTTTGTTCAGACATTCAAGGTTCCCAGAGGATGAATCTTAAAGACTTTGGTGATCAGGTCACTTTGTCCAAAACTTCAACGTTCATTATGCTTGAAACAAACTAGATTATACAAGCTGTCCAACAACATCTAAAGGCAAATGTGGTTATACTGCACTCAAAAAATGTTTAAAATGTTACAGTGGAGACTGGAAAACTTTGCAGAAACTCTTACAGAGTTTCCGGCCAGCAAATTTAGGAATCCAACTTTTATCTTGCATCACTTTTGTTTTGTGTTTTTGTTGTCAGACCACTGCATGAGTCAGCCTGAGGTAGCCAGTAACATTTATGACCCTCAAACTATTTTAGACTTTAAACAACTTAACAGAGCAGAGAGACAGGTGACAGAACAATGTGTTGTCCAACACGTGGCCACACCCGAAGGTGGGGTGAAAAGCCTCCTGGTTGTGAGGAATTATATAAATGGGAGTGTTGCATTCAGTCGCAGACACAAAAAGTGACAGAAGTAAAGTTTGCCGGTGCTGGATGACAGTATAGTTCAGGTATAAAATCAGTTTGTAGGTGATAACATATACGTGACAACAGCTGGCTTCACATGGAACCTTTTATTCTATCGAATATCAGAATAAGAGCTGAGTTAGAGCAAACGATATTTAATTCAGTTTGAAAGGGAAATTTAAACCTTCCAAGTAACACTTTAATGAGAGGTGCAATATTTATTTCTTTTAGACAAACAGAAGTCTCATCTTCTGTTCAATAACTGCAGCAGATGTTTATTATTGTTTTATTTCAACAAAAATACGTTTATATCCTACTAATGTCCTTTGCTACAGTTTGGAGGAAACTCCACAGAGGTTACAGGGAGTGGACAGCGGTCAGCAGTGGAGAATGTGATTCACGTTGGGTGTCCCGCGTAATGATTGGTTAGTAAAACAATTGGTTAATGTTAGGACACAAACTGCTTCCTGCAGGAATCAAATTGGCGAGTTTTCAGATACGGGACGATGTCTTTAACTGCTCGTTAACTGATAAAATGTCCCGCAGAGAGACGGCCAGTGGCTCCTAAAAGCGATTCCATCACGTTTACACTTCAGGCTGGCAGGAAACCTTTATCAGGAGAAGTTTGAGGACATGTTTGACCCCCCCACCCAAACACACCCATTTACACACACACACACACAAATCACCCTAAAAACAAACTGCAGAGGAAACAAAACCTGCGTGTCCTTGATACAAGAGGCAGCGCCAAATACAGCCGCTTCCCTCCATCAATAATCCGCACTTAATAATCAGGAGATTAACTGATATCAGGTGTGCAGATGACTGGCGGCTGAAAACAACTAAGGATGATGGGAGGAGGGAGGGGGAACAGCAGAGTCCCCTAAGCAACGTGCAGCCCCCCCTTCTCCCCTCAAACATAAAACTAATTAGAATTGATTTATTATGGATCAAGTACCTTATCAGGTGTGAGAGAGAATTACCATGGTGAGCCAAAGGGCTGCAGCAGGTCGCTGCTGAATGGTAAAATCAATCTGAGTTGACTGCGCTGCATTCAAAGGAGAACGCCACAAAAAAAACAAAAGCACGCTTCCTCAACGCTTTGAAATCATGTAACACTTCACATTTTTACATGTAACATGAATTCAGTGAATGTTCATTTAAACCAGATGTAGCTGTTACAGAGGAGTTTAGGGTGTAAAGCGTCAAGTGAAATTTGCTCTGGCAACGTGTCGTGTTTTAATAAACAGAAGAAACTTTGCATCGGTGAGTGGAGCGCCTGACGCCCTCCTCTCAGGAAACCCACAGCTCTTCTTCTTTTTTTCTTCAGCCTCTTCTTTTTTGGCGGCTGGCGTCAGTTCAGCAGCTCGTCAAACCCTCTCCAGCTCCGGCTCCTTTTCTCTCCCTGGGCAACTTCGAAAACTTCATCAATATGTTAATGACTTAATCTTTAAACACTTAAAGAAACCATTAATAAACATTGATTTGAACACTTGCCACCAGTGACTCACATTAATCCAGTGCAAATAGCTGATACACAAACTGCAACGGAGGGCAATTTGTGGAGGATTACCAATAGAAAATGGACACGAGAGACATTGATCACGCTTTCAGTGGCAGGGATGAAACGAGGCTGATTCACGCTGTCAGAGGATGAGTCAACCTTTCTTCTGTTGTTGAGGTCAACAAGCTTTTTAAAAGCAAAATACTCCTTAAAATATATATGAACAATCCAGTGACTCTGCCAAAGTTTCGTTCTCAGTGAGGCCACCCACAGTCAACATATATACTTGTTTGGGCTTGGCTCTACAAGCTGCATGAAACAATTAAATGTTACTTTATCCCTGTGATCAACACAAACATGAACACGTCTGTCACAAAGGTAGAAACAAGAGAACCAACGCCGTCAGCTGTGCCGCGACAAAACAAACATGATAAAACTAAATGTAATGCTATACAATAAAATGTGTGTGTGAGTGTGTGAGTGAGAGAGAGCTTCACAGACTGGAGGCTTCGATGTCTGTTCGTTGCATTGAGTTCATGGTAGCTGATTTCTGCAAGTATCTGGTATGATTTCAAGACCATCAAAGAAAAATGTAGATTTAAGGGTTCTTATATCTATAAATTGACTTACAACAACTTGTACAATTGCATCAATTTCATCAACACTTGTTTGTATCTTTGTGGCCATTTTTCTTCTTCTGTGGATGTAGCTAGGTAGCCAACAAAGCTCTGATAGCCCAGATATGTCTGAATTGCTAAAACAATCTGAGACGTGGAATCAGGCTAGAACTGTTTCTTCAGCATTTTGGGAAATCACCTTGTTTGCTGTCTTGCCAGGAGATAGAAAAGGTCCAGGATGTGTTCAGGCGAGCTTAACACACACATGGAAAGTTTGAAACGCAGGTATGTTTTGACATCACATCCACGCTGAGCCTTTCTGCCAACCACTGGAAATTTACATTTTCAAAAATGCTTTAAAAAACATTTTAAAATTCTTGTGTTGGGGAAGACTGTAGCTTTCCAAAAACAGACAAGACTGAATTATTTTAACTTGCCAGCAAAGACGACTTCTCTTTAACCTTTTTGTTGTTTATTGCAACTGCAAGAGCATATTTGAGAACGGCTATCAAAGCTAAAAGCCCAGGAATGATCATTAGCATTAAGAGTTAACATTCACAACCTGCAATCAAATCCCTGTTTTATACATTAAACAAGATAAGAGATCAGAGAGACACAAGGTGGCAGAATGGACCTTTACTTTGAGCATGTTATCAGATACGTTTGATATAAGATGGTGACAGTATCACACAATTTAATATGTTATCCCTGAATAAACCTATAGAAGAGAAAGGAGAAGAGTAAATTCAAGCATATTTCTACCTACTTCTGAACTTTAGCTTGAACAGAAAACTTCTGACACAAAAATGGTACTTTCAAATGTAGATACCTTTTTTTATTTACAGTTTATGATAATTTTGTGGATTATTTCTAGAAATGCTAAAACCAAAATATCTCTGTTGGCACAAAACGATCCTGCAGGGAATGTGTGCAAGCAGAGGCAGAAATATGAGTCTGAGTGGATGACGAAGAATTTATTTTGTAACTCAGTGACTGGCAGCGCCGGGCCTTCAGCCAAATGTCTATTAAACAGAAAACACAAGTGACTGAAGACAAAGACCCATGGCAATACACAGATGTAGGATTCTCTTTGTTGGGCTACAGATTAGATTACAGACCTCACAAGAGCAGGTGAACACGAGCAGATGCTGCCTGACACGTTTATATATGGAAGAACGTGCTTCAACACATTGAGTCCTCTATGGAACACTTAAGAACTGAAGAACTAGTCTAAGGCCATCGTCTGTAGATCGACATGGACACTATGAAACCTGGAGTTTCGGTTTACTGCTCACCACCCAGGTAGCCAGACGTATGGCTGATTGTGGCTGAGTGACGGCACACCCGGCTGTGTCCCGGCACTAGATGACTAAATGTGAATCAGCTGTGGCTCATATATGCGATGCTGCTTGGTTCTAAAGATGTGGAAGTTTCTACTGCTCCCTTTATACAGGTGTTCCTGACGCCTGGATCAGCCCGGTATTTTTAGGAGTTACATTCATATTGGATGAATTCCAACATTCAGTCTCAAAGCAGGAAGTAATGAGCTGTATACGTAGGGCAGGGTGTGGATGACCATGTAGTTTCTGACTTTCATGCAGGAGACTGGAGTTTATGTCTACAATTCATCTTTACCTTTTTATCAACCATAACCATGATAATTCCCTAAACGTAACCAGGTGTTTTAGTTGCCTAACCCAAACCATACCTTAGCCACAGTTTATTTGCCGTACTGATTCTTTACCTAACCTTAACCTTTAGCAGTCGCCATGTGCAAATATTGTAGAAAGCGACAATTTTTAAAAAATGTTGTCATTCAACATAAAAAAAAAGTTGAACATGAACGTAGTCCGGGGTTTACAACAAACATCTGGATGAAATGTGTCGCGCACAGCAACCAACATCATCAACTAAAAAAACAAACCTGCTTTGCTTTGTGCTGCCGCTTGCGACTGAAAATCAAAACAGTTGTCTTCCTGTGTTTCATTGTAGCAAGGTGACTAGTCAATCCCACCCCAGCCAGAGGTGAAATAGCATGTTATATATTAAATTCAAGAGAAAGTGACTTCACATCTTCACATTGGGTCAGAAGCTTTCTCTGGCTGAGCCTAGCCAACACGTCACTTTGCCAAAATCACTACACGGCCCAGTTCCCAGAGAGTTGTTCAACACCTGGAATCAGAACCCATATAGTTGGGCTGATTCTGATGCGAAATTTAACTACAATCTTGGTCAGTCACTGGAGTCAGAGCATCTAAATTTGGTTAAAGGTGGTGGAGCTGGGACGAAGGGACAAACAAGCAGAAACCACCACGGCTGAGCAGGACAGGCTGAAGTGTTCAATCAAGCAAACAGCCCCCCAAACATACTACTATTTAGGCTTTAATGGAGTATCTCCTTATTGGAACGATGATTCTCACAGTCTCAGTCGTTACAAGAAGTAAATTCTGAATGGTATTTAGTGCAGTCTGAGAAGACAACTAAATGTGATAATTGTACTCCTGAAGTCATATTCAATTCATACAATACTTTGTTCTGATATTCAGCCATTAAATCAAACTATTTTGAAGCCAGAAATTCCAAGTATTATGTCTTTCTTATCTCCTGACAGTTGGAGATTTATCTGAAACTGCATTTACACCATTGCGTGCAACTAATGTACAGTATTAGACTGTTTCCAAACTGTTTGTGTATCAAAATGATGTGGAAAAGGTGTTCGCAAACTTTCTGTACAGAACGGCGAAGTAACAAAAGGAGTCGAGGATCAGCAGCGTTAGAAAGCAAAAGTTAAACCATCGCAAAAAAAAAAACAGAAGCAACAAATAAAAATTTGAGAGAAGAAATCTTAACTTAAAGTCCAATTTTTCAGTGTCCACAGCAGCTTTTTCTGGAGCTTTCAGCCTCACAGTCTTCCCCTGTGAATGGAGTTTAAAATCAACGACATCCAATCTCCTCTGTCAGCTGCTGGTTTGGCCCATATTCAGTGCTGATGTCAGTAGTAACAACTATATATATAACAATAACTATAAAAATATTTTTCTAACATAATGTTTTAACAGGATGTTATTCGTGTTATGCATGTAATACGAAAGTTTCACAAATTTGTGGTTTAATTAAAAGAAGCGCGTTGGGAAACAAAGACTGGAGTTTTTACGGAACAAAACAGGAACGGGCAACTGGCCAAGAGATTTAGGCCGCTCGGCTCTGTGGCCGGTCAACTCGGCTCCTTGAACCGCGACCCCGAGGAACAAACCCAAAAGCCATCGCAGAAAACAAAGCGCTGGTTTTTTGCGGAGGCTCTGGATTTGTTCCCCAAAGGTCTTTGTGCTTGTCGGAGTGAACGAAGCCTCCATAACCAAATAAGATTAAGATCACAATCTGAGCCGGTGCTACATTAAAAAGATAAGGCTAATGAGAGTGGCCTGCTTTCTCAACACTGTTACCTCTCATCAGCCGCTGATTAAAAACAGGACATTTTCTAATAAAGGAAGAGGAGTGTATTTGTTTCTCCATTTTTTCATGCTCCATTTTTGTTATCAAGATTACAGATATCAAATTATCTTGATTATTGGACACCTTTTGCATGTTTTAGGATTTAGTTTACGTTCCTTCTGAGGGGTGTCAGTTTTTTTGATTGCTTTTTATGAGGAAAAGCTCCATAATTGCAAAGATTTAGTGCAATTATTATATTTACCCACAGACAGATTGTCCTACAAGGGTTTTCTTTCCCTGCTCAAATAAATATCTCAGGGATAACACCTTTCGTACAAAGCTAAAATCTCCCAGAAGCCCGACAGACATGGATTTAAAGCCCTCGTTGTGTTGTTATAGTACATTTTTTCCTGTTTGCTTTAGATAACAAATCTTTGGTTGACCCCGAGGGTTAGGGGAGCATTACAAATTAATCCCAGTTTTAATAAGTCTGTCTTAAGCCTGGGATCTTTACTCGAAAAGAAAGAAAGAAAAGGGGGAGGGAGAGAAGAAAGGGATCGGAGAGGAAAAGAAATATATTAAACCCTGTGATCACAGGCAGCTTTTCTTGTTTGTTATCCCTCCGTTTTACCTTTAATCCAATACTTGCTAATCCAATTTGTCTTTCGGGCTCCCACCCTAACTTCTCCTCATCTTACAGCTTTCTCTTAAATATGCTCGAGCCTTCAGAGTCAGTGACCGCTCCTCATTTCACAGTCCTGCCGGAGCAAACTATGAGTTCTGGGATGTATATATAAAAAAGTTGAAGGGGTTATAAAGAATAAAAGAGGAAACTGGTGCATGTTGGCTGCTCATGACGCGAGTATAAAAAGTAAGAGGTTGTTCTAGACAAGTTGTAGCTTCGGCCTGAATATGCATGAAGAGCCATAATCAGATCTTGGGCAGTCACCCACTGAAGGGGAATATTGGGGAACACAAAGGGATTGATTTAATTACTTGGAGTGGGCCTGTGCTTTGGAGCAGCCTTGTTAGGAGGGAGTGAAAAGGCTGGCAGTATCCTTGTGCTATTTTTGTGAGGGGGGTTTGGAGGGGTAAAGGAGAGTGGAGGGGGGTGCAGTTGCAGATGGTGGGGGTATGGAGGTAGTCTAGCTTCTTAAGTCACCAAAACTAATCCCGAGTATAAAGCTCTCCTGATTGAAAGGACCTGCATTGATTGCAAAAAAATGGACATAGTGCATTCTCTGTTTAACGTCAATCTGGCCAACATTCATCCTGTTCAATCACCTTCTCTGTGTGGTAAATTGTGGCGATCGTATAACACGCAATCTCTCTTTTATTTAAAACATAAAAAGAGCTAATTTAATGCCTTTTCATTGATGTTTTTTGCCTGGGGATCGTGCTAAACCTGACAGAAATGTTTTCGATTGACTGAGCGTGTGGAGATTTCTTGAATGTCTGAGTGACCGAAGGAGACGGCGCTTTGATGCAGCTGAAAATATTCATCTTAACAAGTCATTTAGTCTCATAAGTCTGTCTTAAAAGAAGAAAGAAATTCTGCCTGTTACATAATTCCTCTCGTTCCCTTTCAGTGAGTGTCAGTATCTAGAAACAAGACTGTATATGAGAGATTCCTGCCCGAGAGGAAAACTAGAAAATAAGTTGACTTGTATTAGTGGGAGGAGGATTTTTATATTCAATAAAAGGCTGGTTACAATGACCTTTTTTTGCATTACATTTGATTGCTTTAAATATTTAAAAATCCAATGCAGTAAGAATGACAAATACGCAACTTCCCACCAAAACGCTTACTGCACAGTTAATACAACAAGGTAAATTAATTACAGACGTGCGTACATATTTTCTTAATTCAAGTACCATTATGAGCAAGTTTCATCTTTCTGCTGCTCCCCTCAGCGGCGTTTGTCTTAGTCCGAACACGATGACAGATTCAAGGGTCTTTAGAGGAAAACAAAGCACTTGAGATATTTTGAAGGGGGCGTAGATGTGAGACTCCAAAGCAGAGCTCACCTGATAGATCCCTGAGAGGTGTTTTCATCAAAAGGGCCCCTTTATACCACATAGACTCAGACAATAAGCCCGGCAGAGTGGATTCTAGTGCCTTGCGCTCAACAGGCACCGGTGACAACGAAGCCCTTAATCATCTCATGACAAAAGCCAAAAGGCATCATCCTATTAAGCAGTGTGCTTCGCCGCTAATATGAGCTACTGCCCAGGAACCTTTCATAGGGCGCTGTGCTATTAAAGTGCTTCTGAACCAGCCAGCGGGAACCCAGGCCCATTCACCTTTCATCTGGGAGCCTGTTGTTTGGCGGCTATAGTGGAGGCCGGCTCAAGATGTTAGTGATCTCATTACAACGGTTGTGAGAAACAGCCTCCAGATTTGAGCATCTCCCTTCCCTTTCTCTTCTCTCCTTTTCAATCTCCCCAACCCGCGATTCTTCCTGCGTCAAAGGCTTCGCCCTTGCGTGGCCATAAATTGATTATTACTTCAGGTTCGCAAATATGCCATTTTCCTGAAAAGTTTACTCATCCACACCCCCTGTAGCAGTCTCTTTCTTATCTTTTCTTTTCGGGGAGGTACACTGAATGGGCGGCCAGGTTGAAAAGCGAAGAGGCCCCCGGCATCACAAAAAAACGTTCAGATTTCTCATTTAGTTGTCTTTATGCTGCGAGCACCATGTGGTCCTTGAAGGTGTTGAAAACATGGGAAGCACCGGAGGGATCAGAGCAATCTCATTAGCATTCGCTCAGAATTGGAGTGGCCCGGCTGTATGGCGAGGCCGAGTCCTCTGTCGGGCCCGAGACGGCCGCCTCTGCCGCTGCGCCCTCCGCCTCTTTGTGCCTTTGTGTTCTTTCAAGATTTTTTTGTCATGTCGGCCTGCTTTCCTAGGCGGGACGTTGCCAAGAGGATCATGGGAAAAGACAATATCATCGCTGTCCGGTACTTTGACAGCAGCTGGACAAGTTCACGTCAAAATACAAGTGGAGTTACACAATGAAGCTCGATGAAGTCATGTTATTCGTACGTTCCAAAGTAAAACCTGTTGGGAAGTTTGAACAACCCTCTCAAAACAAGAAGCGTTTTACCATCCAACCTGAGCCCGACAGGTTGGGTTTGTACAGATTTAGACAGATTCCTAACTTATTTCGAAATGTGTGCAAGTAGATACCTAATGCCAAGAGTAGCGTACCCAATGTGTTGTGTTAGCCTGGTGAGCTAATGGCTGGTAATGGATGAAATGATTTAAAAATTACAAAACGCTAAAATGATGCTTTGCGTCTCAGATCCAGATCCAAATTTGCGCACTATACAGTCCAGCCAAACTTACCATAAAGGGAACTTCATTTTGGTGATGAAACCCTTGAAGTGGTTTTCTGTGTAGCACAAAATGGCCGATAGCTCAACAGACCTTTCTCACGGCAGACATTTTGACCCATCAAACACAGGTGTAACTAATAATATTAATTATGACTGCGTATCCTTTAGGTGTGGTGGTTCCAGCCATGGTTTTGTAACATACTGACTCACTGGGACACTTTGAACAGAGGCATCGTTAATGCCGTGTCTGCTGTGCTATTATAACATTTTAAACTGAATTTTAGGCTTTTTGCTGTTTGATCAAATGATGTCTAGTGTGCACTTGAGTGGGCAGAACTGCTTAGCCACATAAAAAAAAATCTGAATTAGGAAAAAAGATTACGTATTACTTGGATATGGTTATGTATCAGTTTTTGTGGTTTACATTACCTGTAGATTCGTCTTTGTTCTTGAAGGTCAGCGAGGCTAACCATAGCTAAACCAAGCATTGTATTCAGCCAACCTTTGATTTTCTCCAGTCCCCCATGACTTTAAGAACTAGTCTGGCAACACAAAATTACTTGCTGTGCAATAGCAGCTTCATCGTCTCTTTAGCTTCAGCTTTGAATGTTGCAGTTTTGGTCCAACACAGAGGTTCAACCCAACCTGAGAATATTTCCTTCATGTTAGCTCTTTGTCCAAGAAATGTTTAATTAAACTACTGAAATTTAACTTGCCACAAGATGTTTGTTTGCTTGCTTGTGCGTTTTAGTGTACATTATTCTAAAGTAAAATAAAAGCTTTACATCTGTTTGTCGAAAACTGTTGCATGGAAGGACGTGCTGATGGATTTATATGTTTTGATTCCTCCAGGGGAGGTTGCCTAAGCACTGTAGGCTTGTTTTCAGCTCCATCCAGCCTCACACTGATGCAGTTACCCACAGGGACACCTTGGACCTTCCCAGAACAACCACAGCCTTCAAGGTCACCTCCACATGAGCTGCCAACCAATGGGACACTGTCGTCACTCCCATTCCTCTCCCTCATCTCCCAGTCGGGGAGATTTTCAGGACATTTTCAGACAATTGATTGATTTTTTTAAAATGTATTACTAACAATGCAAAAGTGACCAAACTTGTTCAGGCTTGTGTTATGAAGGATGTTGGACTCCGTGGACCAACATTAGGCAGCTAACTGATGTAATGAAATGTGTAATGGATGTAGGTGGAAGGGTTTATCTGCTAAATCCCAGCAGTTGGCCCTGCTATCGTGGACAATGACCTTAAATAATGTCAACAGCTCATTTCCACCAGAGCTGGCTGTTTTTTTGGGGGGGTGGGGGTGGGGGGTGGTGGTATATAAGCTTGATATGAGGCCATCTCTGCTCCACTTACCGATTTACCTCAGACAAAGCAGCGGCTCGAGGTTTGAGGTTCTGAAGATGCTGAGTCAAGGATTTTCTCCGTTAATTTGATCCGAGGGAAACGCTTTGACGTGTACTAAACACGTTCCACTGTTTAAAGATGATTTGTGATGTCATTCCCACAAATTAAGAAGAAAAATTCATTTGTACACCTCCACTGACAGACTCAGACTGTGTGCAGATTTTAAAAAATGGGAGAGGAGGGATACTCATGATTGATACTCAAAGAGTTTAGAACATTTTTATCGCAAAAGAGAAACACACACATTATTTTTCCTGTCGTACATTATAGTAAACAGAATAAAT
>NTHP01000500.1:73370-96005 GCA_003416845.1 Oplegnathus fasciatus | reverse complement strand
GGGGGGGAGTATTTTTCTGTCTGCTGGTGTGTGGGAGTGTTTGGAGGGGGTGGAGGGGCGCTGTGGCTGTCGTCGGTGAAAATCAAACAGAGCCCAATTAAACTGATTCTAACATGCCAGTGATCACGAGGAGGAGGCTCACCTGGACTCTCCTCTCTTGGAGGACATGCCTCTGCCTCCGTGACTCCTGGGATGCTAATTGCCCCGACGAAAAAGCCTTGGGAATCTGCCGCTTCGATGTGCTAACAGCCTGTTGAGGACCTGCGGCAAATTCCCACTTCAGTGATTGCTCGCAGAACAATTCAAAACTCATTTCACTATTTGCCATTTAACTGAAGAACTAGAGAGTATGAGACTTTGTACATGTTATACCTTTATCCAGAGCTATCGACAATAATTAAAGGCATCCTGTGGTGTGTTTCTCACCAGAACTTATGGAGTGAATCCTCGAGGTCTAACAAATGTGTTGACTGCATTTCTTTCCTCTTCAAACATTTGCAAAACAAATTTTTAAAATATTTTCAGACCTGCATATCTTCAGACATGCCGACTAGTGGAACAACTGGAAGCTTTCGGCAGAAATGTGCGTTGCGTCACCACGTCCTCGTGCACAGGCACAATATACAAACACAATGGGGAGCAGCTCAAACGTGGAGCTGAAACAATTTATAGAGCAAACACTTCATTGATTAACCGAGATAATCAATCATGGAAGGAATCAGTTTAGTTGCAGCTCTGCTTCATAGTGTTACGAGTGGTAGGAAACTCCATTTAAAACACATTTGTAATCAGTTCACAGAAGCTCTCTCATTTTATTCCTGACATCAAGAAAAATCTGTGTTTTTGTTCGATGCAGAATAGAAGAAGATCCAAGCACACTGGCCCAAAAAGACTTCTGCCGATAACACGTTTCTGTCGCAAACAGTCCAGTGTGACTCTTTGTATCATCACAGTTTGAGACATTAGGTCCAGTTAAGGTTAAAAAGTTGGTTTTTAGCAAATTATTTTCATGCTATTCATTTGTGCAGGGAGTCAACAGGAAGTCACCCGGAGAAGGACCCATGAAAAGAACTGGAAGCATGATCAGTGCCACTGTTGCAGGACAGACCAAGAGAGGAGGGTCACCTACAGAAACTTCAACTGCATCATGAGAAAATCCAAAAGAAGAAGACAAAACAGACAAAAAAAAGTTTTAAAAAAGTAATTTGTAAAATCAACAAAACTGTTTTGTCTCCAGCGTTACGAGGAGCAGAGCGTGGACAGTAGATGTAACAGCTGATGATGAACCAAATGTCTCTGAAACTCAGAAACACAAATAAGAGTCATCTTTTGCTCCAAACGTCAGTCCCCTAATTACCAATTTTCTCAGAGCGGGGGGCCTTGACATCACACAGGAGTCTATCTCTGGTGTCGGTATAGATTATGGAGCCCACCTACAGGGAGTGGCCGCCAAACAGTACAAAACAATTAACGCTACTGCGCCGCTATAAAAGGCTCGCAGAGAAAACAGTGAGCCACGCATGGCTGGAGCAAGGGCTCGACGGAGAGAGAAATGAGTGTAGTCACATCAAAAAGCAGCGGAGCAGGAGTCTGATTTAGTACAAAAGGCTGCAATTAGCACGGCACATTAGGAGCACATGGCAGGGCAACTCCCTCACTGCGCCTGTTTGGGACACACAGGACCCGACTCCGCCTGGGATCCTGATGCTCCACATATGGAGAGTTTATTTACAAAAACACATCAGTCGTCAGCTGGATTTCTTTGGATAACGTGGCTTCACTGAGCCGAGTGAAGTCATCGTCATCGGACTGACATTGTCATCGATGCAGCCACGGCGCTAGCATCGGCTAATAAGAATTTGCTTCACGGTTCGGGTCAGGGCTGGGTCTCAAATTTGGCAGTAGCAGCTGGGTTACGTTGGGTCAGGTCCTAAAAATGTGGGTACGGACCACGTTCAGGTCGCAGAGCTAGTAGTTGTTGTAACATCTTGTTCTGGCCCCCTCTGGAGGCTCGCTCCTCAGCTTGGTAACCACTGCCTTACAGAATCGGATTGGCACTGACGGCTGCCTGGATTCAAAAATCTAATACTACAAGTATACACAATTAAAGGGGCTGAAACTTGCAAATACACAGGCATGGCACCTTGATATTCTTGTAAGTGTCACATCTGTATAAAAGCCACGTTTCCTCTCGCACCTTGTTGCATCACCTCTGTACCTTAACAGCAGTAAGGAACTTTCTCTCAGGTGTTATTCCTGTGGCTGAACGCCAAAGTAACATCACTGCAACGTGTTACGTCAGATTAGACGCTTACATCTCAGTCACCGGGAGGCAGAAATGGTTATATTCTTTATGTCGTCTGTTATACAACAGTACAGCCCTGCAGGCATACTTAGTCTAAAGAGCAAAATGTTGAATAGAGTAATGACTCTCATAATAAAGGGTCATTTTCTCGTCGCCGTGGATAATGCCAAAGACTTCATTAATGGCGTGTTGCTTTGAAGCCTTATCGAGTGCTGGATTAGAGAACGTATCAGCTGGTCTGAGAACGAGACGCAGAGACGTCACGATTCGGGAGAGTAATCTTGTTGTGACAGACCAACATCTACGATGCTCCCACTCATTTTGTTCTTCTCAAAGGAAACACACACAGGAAGTGTTTTCAGAGGCATTTTCTATTTTGGACGTATTTTTTGTTGAAATATGAAATAACAACTCTGTTCTAAATAAACTTGCAAAACTAGTTTGAACTTCTCTCACTGTTGAGTGCCATTTTTCACCCTCAGCTAGACAAGAATGTTGATATTAAATGATTCTGCAAAACCACTAAATACATTTCATGACATTCATTTAAAATTGTTTTACATCCAATGCCAGCGCTTCTTCAATATGTGTGCAGAGTGGTCGAGGTACGGTTCGGGTTAGGGAACTAAAACACGTGGTTAATGTGGGGCAACGATTGTGGTTACTGTTAATAAAAAGGCAAACATGAGTCGCAGGTCTATGATGGGGAAACAAAGTCTTGTTTGATGCACTTGTGGCTCCTCCTAGTTCACTGCATGCCAGCTTGGCTGCCGGCTGCAGACATGTTGCTTTGTGACGCAGTGTAAAATAAACAGTGAAAGCCGGAGGTCATTGACAGTTTATTTTTATGTATTTTTTATCATTACTTTTATTTTTTATTAAGCTGAGATACATGGTCATACTTTATGTTTAACACAGTTTATTTTTTATACCCTTTAAACATTTTACTTCAACAGATGTTTCTGTTCTATTGATGATCGCTCACATTTACTTTATTTGCCTGAATATAAGACAAGGAGATGAATTCAGTATTTCCAGAGTAAAAATACCAATTTGAGGGAACTAATCACTAATTTGTTTGAACACATTTTTTTTAGTTTACTCTTGATACATACTGAGTTCTGTAGTTTTGACCCTGTGTCATGTTTTGCAACAGTTTGATTGCGTTTGGTCCTTTTTTTAATTTGGCATTTTGTCTTCTGTCTGTGTGTCTTGGTGTAACGTGTATGTTCGTTTGAGGCGCTGGTTTGAATCTGCCAAGTGCCACAGAAAGTCATGATCCCCATCTTCTGACTCTGTTTCAGTTTAGTGATCACCGTGAGACTGTGGCTGCACCGAGCAGCACTGCTTCTGTGTTGAATCTGAACAGAAGCAGCTTCCTCAGTGAAACAAGGGTTAAAGCAGCAGCTCTGACTGCTCCAGAGACGGCGCATACACTGCCGGCTGACGCCCCCTGTTGGTCGTCCTCACACACATGTTTTCAGCTGTGGATGTGATGAACGCGTGGGGAATCATCCTGCTTTGCCCAAAAATGGTGCAAAGACGCTCTGAGTCACGAATTGCAGACACAAGCTTCTGAGAGGCGAAAGGTGAGACAGAGAGACAGTTTAAACATCAACAGTGAAACAGTTATGATGCCGATACACTTCTCTACCTGACAGGAAGTGATGTGTCTATGCAAACAGCTCCTTCTGTGGGAAAAGAAAAAGAAAATGAGGGTTGTGTGAATCCACAGGGAGTGTGACCGCGGGGCCGAGGGGGCAGAATCCCCCCTGCAGGAAAATAAAACCCATGAAGCATGTTATTTGAAGGATGATGGTAGCAATTGACGAAATGCAGGGTTTGGACACATCATGAGGGGTTTTTGGTGAAAATGCCGGGGACGCCCAAAGGTGTGAAAATGGGAAAACATCTCAGTGGCCTTGGACAAAACAGAGATAAAAAACTGGAAGTCCATTGTATGTCTTTGATCTTCCTCACCCTCAGGTGTCCAAAGATACCTCATTACTCCAACATACTGTATTTAAATCTGAAAATTAAACACATGGCGTCATTTAGTCTCTTTACTCATACAGCAGCCACTCTGAAGCTGATGATCATATTGCATCATGTGCTGGCGTGCGGGGAGAGATGACCTCATCATCGTAGTGTTTATGGATCACTGGGCCGCTGGCCTTGATTTCTGTTATTGAATTATGGGAAATTCATTCTTTTTATTGAAGGAGTGGCTTCCAAATCCAATAAGACAGTCAGCAGTCCTTGGTCAGAAAGCCTTCACCATTCAGAAGCAGCAGCAATGTCATTCTCCTCCGATATGTCGGTCGGAAACATGAAATAGGTATGGAGGAGGTGATTTTTGTTTGTAAAAATTGACAAAAAAAACCCCCAAACGGCTAAAAGATCAGATCAGATTTTTTGCGGGATTTGAAGACAGCTTGGTCACAAACTCTCTCTCAGGGTTTCCAGCCGCTCTGAACGGTAAATCTATCGAGGNGCCTTCCAAAATAAAAATTAAGAGTATTTTCTGATGTGACATCCCTACTGGCGGGACAACATTGTTTGTCAGTGACTTCAAAACTGCATATGATCATTACAAAACTGATTCAAATGAGTGTCTTCTGATCTGTTACCGTTATGGTTAAGGTTTGGTTGGTTTTAGGCACAAACATGACTTGGTTAAAGATAATGGGATAAACAAGATGCGAACAGTGGTGTCCAACCGTCCATCCCTCCTGTACCTTCTCCCTGAGACCATCACGTTACTTCTGCCTCTACTTCTGTGAGACAAGTCATGTCTGCAGGACCAGCAGCTGGGTTTGTACATACAAATAAACACAAGGAGTTGTGTTTGCTGGTGGGAAGTCAGTGAGGGATCGTTTCCCAGTTGCTGTACCAGCGTCTCCAACGTGTTGGTTGAGGCGCCTGCACAGTAGAGGTGGCACTGGAGGTTATAGCATGGTGGTGCTGGTGAAGATCAGTGCATGAAAAGCAGCGGCTAGAAACACCATGTGTTAAAGAGGCTGCTCGAGTCTGTCTGCAGCCCTCCAAATGGACAACAGGTGACTTAAACTGGATTTATGCTTGACACAACACTGTAGATACCTACTGCACAGGTTGTCCTCTGTTGATATCACCAGCGTATCTACCGTATACCGTACTGTATATATCACCATTTTTATGTTGTTTCATTCACAGTGACAGAGAGCGGGGGTCGCAGTCAGCAGAAAGTTCGCAGTAGACAATGGCTTTGTTAGGTGTGTAATGAGCCGGCATAGCGTTGCATAGTTAGTGTAGTGAAGCTGCATTTTTAGCGGAGGTGACCGTCAGCTACTGCATAGCTTCAGAGCCTACACAAAGACTGGCTGGTGAAGAAAGTGCAACATAGACGCTGAAGAGCCAGATATTTTTCTCGAGAGTTGGTGGAGACCAAACCAGAGCTAAAACAGGAGTGAATATTGGATTTAAATTCATCACATGGAAACAGACACGACACCAAAGGGATGATCATGTTGCTCTGTGTCACTGTTTGCTAACATGTTAGCCAGAACAACTTTATAAGATGATATGTCAGGGCTATTTGTGTCTGCTTGTTTTGAAGTTAGCCAAAAATCTAAGAACTCAGCTTTAAAGTAAGGTTATTGTATTCTTCCACAGATACTGAATATTGCAGTGGAACATAAATCACTAATGCCACGTAGACATACTGTACTTGAACTGACAGGATTTAGGGCCAAAGCACAAAGCAGAAGGCTTTGGGGTGAACCCCGGGTCTGGAACAAAAATCCTCCAGATGATTTGCAACTCAACCTGCATGACTCGCTTCATGAAACGTAAACTGATTCAGCAGGAAAAGGTCGTTCCATATCTTATTGAGCAGACAGAGGGAAGGGGAGCAGTCATTTAATTAAAATGTGATAATAGGCAGTTCGGTTCATGAGGGGGCTAAAGCCTCCTGGGTTAAAGGTGCAGTGTGTGTTCCTCTGGATGTCTTCGGCCCCTGGAGCAGGATTGATCTTTGGCTCGCACAGGAGAGCCCGGCCTCCTCTGGGCTTAAGGGCCACACACCTGTGCATGCATCGGGGCCGGATAAGCCCAGATTAAGCTAAAGTTACCAGCTCTCTCCCTGCAATGTCATTCAAAACCTCAACGGCAACTGCACCGTGGACAAAGCGCCTTTTGGGCTGTCCTAATAAACGCCATTAGCTTTGAGACATCAAACATGGAGGATTATGGGATTTTCTGGCCCGAAAAAAGATGGAGGGTCTGGGGGACTCCCTCGCTCAGCCATCCTTTCTCTGCAGAGATTACGCTACAATTTGTTTTCTTTTTTCCGCCATTTTGTATGTCCCTCCTCCTTTTGCAGATTCCACACAAAAAAAAGTGGTACAGTAATCCCCTGCAGATGAAACTAAGAGCGCAGTAAAAAGGAAGATTACACAGGGCTTTGTAAATTGTTTCTATACACATGTGCATGGGTATTTGGGAGATCTGTAGGGACTTAACACGAGAGCTGAACACACACACACACACACAGCATCATTTCTGTGTGCTATTCTTACTCCAGTTCTGTTGATTGAAAACATGAGGGGGCTTCGCAGAAAGTGAAGTCAAGGAGTAGATACAAAACGAAATGAAGATAAGAAAAGAAACATGTGATGAGTGATGTTTGCTGCCTTTCTGAATCTGAACAAGGAGAGACCAAAACTGTGTTGAGGGGTCCCAGGAGGCATTCATTTGGTTAAAAACTAAATTTGGTTGAAAAGTGACATTTATTTAGACGTCAAAATACGGAATTCAAATTGATCACTATAAGCGGATGATTATTATAACTGACTTTTTTTCCTTTTCTGTATTTGTCATGCACATTATCTTCTAATTGACATTTGTTAATTTATTACATGAATATAAAGTAATGAAACAGACAGCTTCGCTATTTAGGGGGCATTACGTGACCGGGCATTATCGATCCACTTGGCGAGGGCGGCTTCAACCACAGGTGCTTTCCCCGTGCGCATTTGTTTTCTGTCTCCATCACCAGCAGCCGACTGTTTCTCGTCGTTTGAGTCGACCACACGAGGTCGCCTGAGGAACACCAAGTTTCGCTGCTGCATCTCGTTGGCTCATTTTCGGCAGTTTGTCAGAAGCTTCGAGGAGACGACGTTTTTCATGACCCTATATGTTGTCATGTATGAAAAGAGCCAAAATGAACACTGTAAGTTGACTACTTGATTACTATAAGCGAATCTGTATAGGAATGATTCTGCGGTTGATCACCGTAACCGTGATCACTATTAGCGGTTTCCACTGTATAATCATTTAAGGAAAGAGTTCAGCATCTGATCCCAATCTCATGTTTGTGCGTTAAGCACAGAGCTGGAGTCTGGACATGTTTAGCTTAGCTTAGCACAAAGAGTGGAAGCAGGGGGAAACAGCTAGCCTGGCTCTGTCCAAAGGTAACAAAATCCGCCTACCAGCACCTCGAAAGTGTTTAACACATGATACCTTGTTTGTTTAATCTGTACAGTGTGATTTTGGACATACATTCTGGAGATACATAGTTTTAACAGGACAACAACATAACGTATTAATGTGAATTCCCAAACAGACCTTCCTAACAACAAGCTGCTTCTTCTACTACTGTATCCTCTAATATGGCGCCAGGTGTGGCTGCTATAGGGCCCGTACAGACGCCATAAAGACACCTATAGTCACTATAATGCTGAGTGAGGCCCCTCCCCACCTGAACAGAGCTACAAGTCAAGTCGTCCCTAACAGGAGTCAAAGGTTGGGCTGCTGCTAATCCGTGTAACACTAGGAGAATAATCCTCAGGGCTGTGGCCTGCCCGCTCTACAGTTTTCTTTCCCCCTTTTGTTTTTCTGGTAAGTGATCTTGGAAAATTTTTCAGCGATGGCCCCCAGTGTGCAGAGAGAGGAGCGGGGTCCCAAAGACAATGTTTTTCACTAATTTGTGTGTCGTGTTGTTCCTCCTCGGGCAGCACTAGTGGCTTAGAAAACAACAAGGATTTTTGTTTTTTTTGGTGATTCGCAGCAATGCATGAATTTGGGAATCACACACACAACATGTCATGTTTTATTCCAGTGTTTTTGATCATCTCACAGGCATCAAAAGAACTGACGGAGCAGTTTCATTTCAGCAGCTCCAAATACAGATGAGCTATGCAGTCTCAATTTGGAGGACACAACCGGCATGTTCTCCAGCATCCCATTACACGCCAGTCCCGTGTTTAATGGCGCCTTTGGGCAGTTCTTGTGAAATTGTGAAAGCTGGGAAATATCACACAAACATGTTATATTTATCAGGGGCACGTTCAATCTGAAAACGGTGTGCAACGGTTTCTGGGTTGAACGTCATGTTTCCTCGAAATGGTGTGAAACGGTGTGAAACAGGCTTTGAGGCGCGTTTCCTCTCGTTTGGTGGGTGTGTCAGAGGTGCTACCCAATCAGCAGCGACACAAAGAATGGCCTTCTCAGCTGCTTCTGCACTCTTTGGCTGCCATAGATGCAACGCTTGCGTAACACAACAGGGTGTTCAACGCACCACCGTTTTCCATTTAAATAAAGGCTCTGTTACGTTTTGTTTTGAACGTGCCCCTGGTGTCTGCGCTCTGTGTAATTCTGCAGTTTAAGTTTTCTATTTCAAAAACCTAGAAAAGAAAACTGGAAAATAGAATTCATCAATGTGAAATTAACATTTTGGATTCCTTTAGATTGTCGGATTGATAAACAGAAATAGAAAATCGTCATTTATATTTTGACAGAGAGCCGAAGTCCTGATGTCATTTCCTGTCTTGCTGCTGTTCCACAACTTCTGTAACTGCTATCTCCAGCTGAACATTTCTTCTTCTGTCTTTCTGGGAAAATGAAATGTGTTTCTTTGGTTTACATTCATATTCTACAACAAATTAGTTCTTCTACAGCACGTACTATTATAATTTGATCTTTGTGATCGTAAAGTTAAACAGCCATTAATTTGTCAGCTTACGAAAAAACTACAGCTCCCATCAGTTTTTACCAGGCGGCAGCGTATCTGGCATCCTGAACGACCAACGCTCTCTTTTAGAACCAGAATCAGCTTTAATGACTAAGTGTGCATACACATACAAGGAAACTGATTCCGGCTTTATCATCGCTCTCAATGTACTTACAAATAGAAACAGACACAACAGCTAAGAACAAACACATTTTAATGTCATATTTCCAAGGTTTTAGCTGTGATCTCCGCTGTCGGCTCTCCCTGTCTGGACCAGCTGCTGCCACTCGTCGTGGTGACGTTAAACTCATGACAGTCTTGGGGTTGTGGGAAATGGTGTTTGTTAAACAGAATTATTGAATAACCAACGATAATACATACTATTTTTAAAAAAAATTAGCTTTCTAGACAAACTGAGTAAACTGCCTGACTGGTGAGCCAGGTTCTGCTGGATTTGTTATTACGAATGTGCACTTTGGCTCTCTATTCATGTTGACTGACAGGCGGGAAACTTATAAGTCCCAGTTTAACTTGCATCTGATTGGCCAACGGGCTCACGGGGGATTCTGCAGATTCAGAACAGTGGCAAAATTTCAGGGTTTCAGGTGTCCTGATTTTAACAGACATCTGCCCGCCAGTCAGAAACAAGTATTTTCAGCCGCCATGTTCTAATTCAACTTATGAACGACTCAAAACGTGTTTAACAACATGGTTTTTGATTTTCTAACCAGATTATTTTCTAATAAAAGTGTTGTCTTTTTAATGTAATCTCAACATTTTAACACTTTTGATACCTCTTAAAGGTGTAAATTGTTCATATGATTCCAACAGGTGCTGCACAGGTAATGATGACAAAATGGGATTCCATTAATCCTGATGGGAGCTGATCACAGCTGACACCATGCTGTACTGAGGCAGTAAAAAGAGGCAGCTAATCTAAATTGTTGTAATCCTGGTACTTTGATGGACAGATCTTTTACTTAAGCAAATAGATTCTGTGTTTGTACATCTCGTAACGGATGGATTAGGTCGCTGCACAATATAAATCAGATAAGAATATTAACCGGAGATTTTATCACCTCCAGTGAAACGGATGAAGGACTTTGACAGTAACTTAACATTTACCATCACAATGTGATTAGAAACAATCCTGACGACGTTTCCTTCCATTTCCTAAAGATGTGTTTTCTTTTGTTTTTCATGCAAACGCATCACATGTTCAAACACACGCAGCGTGGCCTTCAGGCAGGCGGAGCCATCGACACTCAAGCCACGTTCAAAGGAGGATGCACCCGCTTCTCCCCTCGGCCGACATTGCGAAGGTCTCTTCTGCCTTAATCCTCTTTGACTTTATTCATGCAAAGGTCAGCTCTGATTCTCGAAATGGAGGAGGCGACGGTTGTGGAGGGTCTCCAGGCAGGAAAGCCATGGTAGAATCTGGAAAACACTGTGTGTGTGTGGTGTCATTTTGGATGCGTTAGTCACCGGTGCGGGATCATTACTCACAGATGAAGCATGTCTACAACTACGTGGCCTCAGAGGTCGCTGCCTGTTCCTGGAAAGTTACTGCTGTCATTGTGTTTCCCCAAAAGATAGAAGAAGAAAGGCAGCAGTGGTGAAGAAAGAGTCACCTCATGTCTTGTAAATAAGATGATCACACAACGTTGAACTGATTGACGATCTGCTGATGCATTCGGGCACAAAGCCTTGATAAGAGAGAGAACTCAGAGCACCTGAAGCACGCCTGTTTCCTCTTGTTAACCTCACTTGAAGGCTCTGACACTGCAGTGTTTCATAACAGAGGTGGGCCACCTCGCCTGAAACAAAGAGCACCTTCGCTAACATAGAAATTCATACAATTTTATTAAATGAAAAAATTAATCCAGACAGAAAAAGAGCAGAAGTGCTACTTCACACAGCACGCCATATATTTATTGGGCGTGACTCTTGTTTAGGTTGTTTATTAACCTTTCAGGGAACACACATTCAAACTATGTGCAGCAAATGCTATTCTTTTATTCTCTCCACCTAAATTTATTCTGCTGGGTCGTGGGTCGAACTGACAACTTTCCACTCACAAACCCACAGCTCTAGCCTTTAAGGAACCCTCATGCCAGTATTTAAATGATAAATCTCATTTACCACAGCCTGGGTTTTCAGAGAGAGTCTAATCAGACACTACACTGTATAAGAGTGAAGTTATTGAATATTTTTCCCCCAAATTATGCAAAAGCCTTTTTTTCCCCAAATTTAGCGTTTAAATTTAACCAACAGGAGACCATTGATGCGTGGAGTGATTTTGGTGACACTAAACTGTATAAGAGTGCAGTTATTGAATATTTCTGTAGTATCTGTATTCGGTGTTGCACTTTTTAGACGGTCCCTGCGCACTCGTCTCAGCCGGCTGTACACAGAGACCAATGTTATCTGTCCAGCTCTGAGGAGGCTCGTTTTGATGAAAATTAGGTTGTAGCTCGTCGTCGACCTTACTACGGTCGGCAAGAGGCGTCATTTGTGTTTAAGCAACGTTTCGCTTCTGAGTTATTGATCCAGGAAGTTCGGATCTGTGAATATATTTTCAACTTACCGAACTTGTATTCCTGAAACCTGGTTACTTTCTCTTCTCTCTGCTTTTAGTGTGTCACTGCATCACTATGAAGCTCTGCTGTGTCTGACTCTGTTCGTGTTCTCTTTGTGCCCTTTTAGAGCCAGGCTAACGTTATTGTACGGTTAACGTAACGTTACTTAGACTTGCTGCCGACAGAGAACAGCAGGCAGGTAAGCATATTGTAGTGACCCCTGGGTAATGCAGTTTATTTAGGGCCATTATGAATCGCCCGGAGAACCTGATATGGAGAGGGCAGAAAAGAGTAGGCCCACCAGGAGCTTGTGAGAAGTGCCGGTGCACCAGAAAAAGTCCTGGTACGCCAAAGAGTAAAATTTAGAAGTGCTGGTACTGCGTACCGGTGACTACCACCCCACTTTGAGCACTGCTTTAAGGAAAACTCACTTTTCCAGCAACCACGTCAGTTACACATCTGTGTTTCTGTTGTCAGATGATGTCATTAATATAAAACAGTGATTTAACTGAGGTTCACAGATGTTCACCGAGGCTAACTGTAACTTCATTTAAATAATCCAACAGGTTGCAGTTAGCTTTTTCCGTTACATTAACTCTTTATTGAATGAAATTATGTACAATCCTGACAATGAATCCTCCACTTATTTTGAAAAAATAAATAAAAAAATAAAAAAATAAGTTTTCTGTTGCTGTGGTCAGGAAGAGATACAGGTTTGAAGTTGACACCACTTTAATATTGAATAAAAAAGGAAAAGAAATCCTAAAATCGGCTTGCTATACTGGCGCACCAATGCATCAGCTGAACCCCAACTACATGAAGTACTGCAGCACCCAGAGAGCCACGCACCAGCAGGCATGTAAAACAGAGGAAACACACTGCAGAGAGGTGGCAGTCAATTTAGCCAAAGTGCAAAAGAGAAAAGGTCACTTCTGAGCAGAGACAAAGTACTAATTAAGAGGAGCCAGTCCACTGCCTCCACACAGAGGCGGTTAAAAAGTCTTCATCTGTCATAAAAGCCTCGGTGTCGGGACGTCAGAGAGCCGCTGAACTGGAACAACAAAAACCAGAGAGCTGTGGACCCGAGAGCTGCGAAGCTGCAGGGACAGACGAGGCACAAGAGAGGCGACGCGCTACTGAAGAAGTCGAGTCAAATTTATTCATAAGCTACACATTTAGATAAATCGTGGCCTTTTCACTGCTCTAGTTTGGCTTTTAATAACATTAGCTCATTTTAAGCTAATGGAACGAGCTAAGGTAACTTTCTTCCGAAATTGACAAAAATACTGAAACTACAAAGCTTCAGCTGAACTTTATTTTTAGTCTTGTAGCCCAGAAAATCAGTATTTCAGTATTTTTTTCAAACTAAACACATTTCTTTAAGCCTACAGTTTGTCCCCTCAGCAGTAAATGTGAGATAAAAGTAGAATAATGTTACTTCTGATAAAGCTTGAGTAGTTTTAGCTGCCAAAACAAAACCATAACATTGAAAAACATTAAAGAAACATTGTCCAGAGGTTACTTATAGATGTTATTACCGGTATTTCTTTAGTACAAAGTCGCCCATATGTTGCTCATTTTAACTCATAAATGTTGTTTGGCCTTGCAGAGCAGACATCAGACACCAACAGACTAACTTACATCATTTACATTAAAGGATAGGTTCGTATTTTAAGTCTACCTAAATATAACTTTCACATGCTCATATGGACATTGAAAGTTTTTTCAGTTGCTGTAGAAACTCCAGCTGTCCACACAGGCCATGAAGAGATCCCATCCTATTGGATATCTGTATCTAAAGTCACAGTGTTTTATACAAACTTCCCTCTCTTTGTGCTTCCCTGGACAATGGTTTCTTCAGCTGTGGTGTTGGGACAGTAAGAAAAATACTGCAACTTTGGTAGATGACCACTTAATTAGTTTAGCTCAGACTGCTGAAGCCTCATATATTAGCTTCAGCTAAACCTGTGTTTGCAGTTTTACACCAAATGAGGACTGACGATTTTGCCCCCCCAACATTCAGGACAGTGACAACATGACAAACTGGGAAAAGTGCTGGTGAGCTGGTTATATTCACTGAAGGACTCATGAGATAACGAGAGGCAGGTGTGTTGGCAGGTGGGGATGATTTGGGCATGTGAACAGGTGAGCAGGTGAATGTGGGAGTCAGGTGACCTCAGGAGTCGGTGGAGACCAAAAACAGAGCTAAAAGAGAGTAAATATTCCAAATGAAAGATCATGTTGCTCCTTAACTGCTGGATGTGTAAATAAGCAGCAGTTTGCTAACAAGTTCACCACATTAACTTGCTGATATGTCGATGCTGTGTTCACAGCTTGTTTCCGCTGCCCCCGAGGTGCTAAATAAATCTTTATTTGCAGGTTGAAAGAAAAGAATTGATGTGTTTGTCTCAAGCTGAACCAGCGACAGGAGAATCTGAAATCGGACACATGAATGCTGTTTATCAGATCTTTCATTCTCACCTCTAATGTGAAGATGTGACGAATGTGTTTGATATTGTGCGTTAACAACACTGCGGCTTTCCCTGGTCCCAGTTTCGGTCTCAGGCAGTGATAACCAATGGTGTCATTTAGACAGAGAAGCGGTTCCCATTTCCAACAAAACTCTTCTGCTTCCCTTTGATGCCAGGCATCCAGAACTGGCGCTCGCTGTAATTTGCCCTCGCCAGGGTCTTTTCACAAACACACTGCATTCCCTGTTTGCCTGTTTTATTTGCTTTCATTGTTGTGTGTGTCTGTGTGTTTTTTTTCTCTCCTCTTCTTCTTCTTCTCATCTCTGCAGTTTGATTGTTTTTCGGTTTAATCGCAGCTTATTCCTGGGCCTTGTTTCCTTCCGCGTGTTGTCATTTCATCCTCCTCCTCCTCCTCGTCTCTGAGGGCTTGTTTTCTGTTCGTGCCATGGCTCTTTTCATGTGTCCCTCGCCGGCAGAAATTGACGCTTAAATACACAGCAGGAAAGAACAAAACAAACAGACAAACAGCAGCCGGAGAACAGATGCCGAGCGGCTGCAAATTCCTCCGTCTCTCTCGAACTGTGTGACATTGGAACGAACGGGAGAGAAAAGTGATGGTGCAACACGGTGAAACATCCTTCACAACAAAGACACTGACTCTGACACGGCCTCCTTCATCTCTCTGCAACAATAATGTATGATTCGTGTGTCTTTGTAGTGCTGATGCGATGAATTGCACAGAAAAAGAGAGTGTGACAGACATTCACACCTCCACACACCTGACCAATCACTGCATAAAGTGGGGGTGATTGTTGGATTGTTGGTTAAGAGAATCTGTCCCCCCCATTGATTCTCCATCAGAAAAGGTGTTTCAGGCACTGTTAAATGATCCGACAGGCACTTTATTTGAAGCATACTGAGGCCTTATAAATCTTAAGCCCCACCACTGGCCCCTAAAAGCAGGGATGGTCTTTACAACACTACACTACAGAAGACACCGTTTCTTCTACTCTTAAAGCTTTACCATGAGAGGGCCTAAAGACAAAAAAAATGGTGATCAGAAACACTGGGATTCTTCCTGTGGGGACCATGATTATCCACAGCAAATTTCATGGTAGTCTGCCTCATAGTTAACAAGATATCTTCTGGACCACTCAAAGTGACTCATCAACTGATACACACCATCATTCTTGAGGTAGCAGGGCAGATGTCTCCAACTTGGGTCAATAATCTTTAATTCTAAAGCAGAATCACTGAGAATTTTCTAGAAACTAGTCTTCCAAAACAACCAGTTTGATCGTTACAAACACGAATCACAAGTGTGTGTTCTGATCTGCCACCTCTACAGCTGAGGTTTGGTCGTGGTCATGGTTAGAAGAAACCAGTGTTGACAGTTGGTACTAGACGGGATGGTAAATACGGTCTCCTGTGTCGAAGTCAGACACCCAACCACCATCCCCGACCTCCTCCGAGAGAAATTTTGCAGCTATGTAAGAACGTCACGTTTTGCTTCTGGGAGTCATTACCTGCACGACCACAAGAGGTTGTGTGTCAGACAAACATAAAGATAAATGGTGTTAAGCATTTAAACAATCAACCAATGCTGTCAGTTTTCTGTTCAGGACAGTCTCTGAAAAAGCATCTGGTGTTTTCTTACTACTTCTGCAAGTTTGTGGAAGAGAAGTCACTTTGTCACCCCAGTGGCCACAAAAAGTTACACATTTGGCTCAGATTTGGTGGCAAGATCAGCCTCAGTCCAAAGATAAATTCATTATATTTTCATGATGATCGGGATCATAGATTTCCACCCTGAAGTCATTTCGTAGTCAACTGTTGGACTGCCAATTTGGAGGCTTCACAAAGGTTTCATTCACAAGCTATCTTGTCAGAAAATCAAACCCTGAAGAATAAATGATGATCAAACCTTCATGCAGATTTTTCCACTTTTTGTACAACTTCAGATAATAAAAATCAATGTAATGTAATGTGTTAGGCAGACATAATGTGGACATTCTGTGAAGCTAAAGGTTTGTGACAGTTTTGCTTTGACAGAATACACCGTCACACCTCGATCCTCCATCTGCCATCTCAACTCAACAATCTTATCAGAGCTTTTGCAGAAGGGACTCCAGAGAGCGGCAGAGAAAAGGCCTGCAGAGGATGTGAATGTGTGAACCACACTGTGCCGAACGCCACAGACAGATAACAAACAGTTTATCAGTGAGCCAGAGAAACTCTGTTGGAAGAGGGAAAGCCATCCTGCTATAATCAGAGGACGAGAACGAGTGGGAGAGGCAGAGGTGGAGGTGAAGAGGGGGAAGAAGGAAAAGAAATGGAAAGAGCAGCAGAGTCAGAGGTAACCGTCTTTATTATAGCACCAGACCCATTACATCTCAGCAGTCTGAGCCGAGCCAGGCCTTTCAACTGGGAGGTAAATTTGAGGAATCAGGCAGGTGATGAAAACGATAAAAAAGGCATTCCGGTATCCTGCCACTGCAGAGGCACTTGACATTTCTGATGACATTTGAGCCTGTTTGAATCTGCTTGAAATTGCAGCGTTTCATCCCGACGTAATGCTACACTTTAGAAAAACCCTTCTTATCTGCAAGATTATGCGGCCGTATTATATGTGGGTATTATGCAGCGCTAATAGTGCATGTAGATACTTCACAAATGATACTAAAAATGCCTCGCATCACACACAAGGAGGATTTGGCCCTTCAGTAAAAGAATACTTCCGAGTATGCAAATGCCCACAAAAGAATTAGGGCTTAACAGATTTGACTCACTCAAACAATGGCATGCGGCTCTTTTCCCAGGATGCAACTGTCCGTCAGTTTGCAGGATTAAGGCTCTGGGTTGTGACAATGTGTTGAATGAAAAAGGACAAAGAGACACCTCCTTTATTACAGGGATATGACTATAAATGCTTCTCTTATTATGCCTGACGAATGATTAAAGCCTGAGGAGGGAGACGGAGAGAGAGGCGGAGGCTACGCACTGCCCCCTGTAGGATAATCCTGCTCACAGCAGCTCTGGCTTTATTTTTTTGGCACCGTCTCTGAGGGGTAGTGCTGCTCCCGGTGGCATGCTTTATGTGATGAAGTGTAGGACTACTACAGAGCTGAATGGGCTCTCTGTTCCCTGCATCATGGTTAGGTTTGAGCTCAGTCTTCCCGTCTATTGTCTCCGTAACTGTGATGAAACCAAAAACAAGCTCCTCGTGTCGCTGATACATATTCCAGCGGTCCACTGAAAAGAGACATTTTTATTGTTTGTGGTATGTTAGGCTGATGCCGAGAGACTTACTGAGCTTTGGGCCTTTTCATGCCATATTTCTGCAAGACTCACGCTGTTGGATCAACCACACAAACTTCTATTAACTGTGCAGTCTATTATATATACAGACGGGTGACAAATTAAAGGAAAAATCTGAATGCTTGACCCCTACAGTCAGGGGATCCGGTGGTTTGCCAACAAAATGCCCCCCACAGTATAACAGAGCCACCGGATCTGCATTCGTTACGCTTCTCCACTCATTTATTCAGGTTTTTCCTTTAATTTGTCCCCTGTCTATATATATATATATGTGTGTATATATATATGATGCCACTAAATTTGCATTGACTTCAAAAGCAAAACAAAAAAGCTCAGAAAGGTGGTGATTCACAAATGATTTTAAAAAATCAAGTCCAACGCACCATTAGCGCCCCGAGAGCCTGCAGTGTTCATTGCATCCCATAATGTAACTGCGAGTGGAAAAGGAGCTCAATTGGTTTGTCCTGAGGGTGGCACTAGAGGAAAGGCCATAGAGGGGTTCTTCCTCTGGGGAGTATAAATGTGCTCTGTAAATTTAACGATAACACGCCTGTTAAATTATGAGATTATGAGAAGTTGATATTTTGGCCTGATGGTGGTGCTGGAGGACTCTGACTGTTACAGAGTCACAGTAGGTGGAGCTATTCTGGGAGATCCTGGTTCTGAAAGTCCCATTCATTTTTCCCATTGACAATGTTAATCACTCACAGCTGAAGCTCTTCTACGGCAGTCCAAAAGATTAACAACTGTGTTAGATATATCGGGTTCTTTGATAAAAAGTTGAAGGTACAAATCTGAGTAAATAAAACGGTGGGCAGGAGCTAAAGACGGTGTTACCGTGTTGAGGAAACTTATTTTATAATCTGCAGTAAATTAGTAAATCAATCAGTTTTAAATTTTGCTTGTTTTGTTCACACATTTTCAACAACGAAACGTTTTGAATTCACCACCGCTCTGATTAAGGCCTCAGAGGCTCATGGGTATTGTAGTATTTAGACCCGTCAGCCAAAGGCGTTCATCCTCAATCCATTGTTGTATATTCAACCTCTCAACTCTCATTTTCATGTCTCATGTGTAAAAGTGGACATTTTGAGATGATGGTGATGCTATAAAACCTGGACAAATAAAACCCAAACCATCCACATGGTAAGATACCACAGAGGTAAGTGAGAAAATATGTTGTTTGTTTGTTTGTTTGGGGGAGGGGTGGGGGCAGGGTAATGTAGGTGAACTGATTATTTAAGTCTTGTTTCCAGGAAAACACGCTGAAGGGTGTGTGAGGTAAAAGGAAGCTGCCTCTACCGCCTGCAGGCAGAGGTGGCTCTGTGGTGAACAGATGTCACCTTATTGATCCACAGCTGCTCACAGTGCACAGGAGGTGAAGGAGAAGTGGGGTGATGGGATTTTGAGGTGGAGGCCGGGGGACGAGGGTCCTCTTGAAACATCTTGTGTCCCTGTGCTTCAGTTTGAAGCCTGGAGACGTTGTGGGGAAGACACCAACAGAGAACACACCAGCATGTGCTCCTCCTCTAAGGGTTAAAATCTGAAAAAAGACCCTGTTTTACTGACAGCTGTAACTGAAGCTGTGATCTTTCCAGATGTGCCTTTTGACTGATGTCAATCATCTGTGGTCTTAAATGAAAACAGTTTTCATGTAACTATAATCATTATGCATGATTGAGTCTTTACAGTCTGAAACTGAAATGATCAACGAATCATTTGTTTGGTCCATCATCAACAACAATAGAAAAATGAAGCAACAACATTTTTGAAAATCAAACAAAAAACAAAAGTAAACAAAACGTATCAAACAAAATTTGATTCAAACATAATCACAAACTAATCTTGTTTCTACATTAATAAAATCACATAAAATAATGTTGCATTATTGTTGCTGAGGTTTGTTTTTCTTTACAAATCAGTCAGAAAAGTCAATAACAACCTGTTTATTAAGATATTATGATATTAGTGACATACTTAACTGTAGTCAATAATATTCAAATTTAATCATGACATTTAGGCTTTTTTTGCCAACTCACAGTATTTACATTAATTAACTACAGCTGAGTAAATTTGTCAGCAGGAGTTGTAACTGATGAAATCGACAGTTGCCATATGTGTCCCTTCCAAAAGCTTAAGACGCCGTTAATTATGTAAATTATAATTCAAGTTGTGGTTCCTGTGATTTCCAAATCCTTTAAACACAGTGTACAATATCGTTTTTGATCAATACTCACTAGTTACACTCTTCTACTGTACTGTTTGGCCATTTTTAATATGGACAGAACATCTCACCAACTTACTGTTAACGACACAACGTGCTGCACTTCTGTTCACTTGCAACAAAATGTTCAAAAGATTTTATGATCATTTTCATTTTGTTCAAGTTATAAAAAACCTCACTTCTGTAAAGGTCCCCTCAGTCTGCCAGCTTTGGTCATCAAAGAAAACGTTCAGTCTTGTTTTGTAATTGCATTAATTACACATTGGTGCATTTCTAATGTCTGAAATGAGTTTTAACAAAGTTGAGGGAAACAACATAATTGTTATCTACTTACTTCATCTTGTTTCTCACCTCTAAACTTTACTAAATGTGAGATTACATGTGTAAAGAATTCAACAAGAACAAATGACTGTCTTTTCCTTTTCAGTGAAGGTGGTGACCTTCTGTAGATCCATACCAATGTCTTCCAGCTCCAGTCTGTCCCAAACAATCAGTGTTTCTTCCTCTTAGTGCGGCAGAGGATTATCTTTGGTTGCTGGAGGGAGATGTTTAGCCTTCAGGTGCTCCGTGTTGTCATTATATTTGAATGTTTTCACTGTTTCCACCTGTTCTTACACAGTTAGTCATAGGAGTGAATCCTTGTGTACGGTGGCGATGATGTTCTCTCTAATGTGAGTGTAAAAATGAATCTGATTCTGTGTTAATATTACGTCTGCTGCCACCAATAAAGCTTCATACCTCCCTGCCGGTGGAGGAAGTACTCAGATCCTTCTTTACTTAAGTAAAAGTAGCAATACCACAATTTAAAAATACTCCTGCGTTCAAATACTTGACTAAAAGTACCAAAGTATTACCAGCAAAAATGTACTCATTAGTCAAGAGTCAGAGTCAAGGTCCGGAAAGATATATATACTTTATTTAATCAGGAAGTCACATTGAGATCGAGATGATATTTCTTTCATCTTTTTGCCCACAAGTTAGTTTTGTTGGACTTTATCCTTCCTATTAGTACACGGTGACCTCATGTAAATCCAGCATAGTTTAGCACAACTCCAACCTGAGCAAGTCTTCACATTCACATTGATTGATTAGCTGCAGGTGCGGCCATCACAGCCCCCAGATTTTATTTAATGTCATCCCAAAGTTTGTTGCCCCCAGATCCCCACATTTATTAAAACACCTTATTAAATGTGTTTGTTTTAATCTCAATTTTTATTTTAGCACCAAAACCAGGGAATGTATCTTAAAATACTTAAATTATAGCCAAAAAGCAGATAAGTTCACATGTTCATGCTGGGCCCCGGGGTGGCTGAGGGACTGTAAGCAGCCGGTCAGTCTTCATATCGTCGCCCAATCGGCACAGAGACTCGGTGTGCTGAGCAGGATCTCTGACTGTCCTCTTATCAGGCCGAGCAGCCCCTCCACCAACCTGCGGCTCAACGCCCAATCACACTTCACACGGCTCGGCTAATAGAAAAATAAATTGCCGGGGAGCCAATTCCAACACAGTGTGCCATGAGAAGAAAACCGGAGCCTGATTCCTCTGATATAACGAAGCCCATAACACTCGGATCAGGTTATTAAACACTGATGGGATTACTGACCAGCTCATCCTGATGGGAGATGCAAGGTCAGCGTTCCTCAGCTGTTTTGTCCAAATGCAGGCACACACACACACACCTACACACACACACCTACACACACACACACACAATGGAAAACATACTAGCCATGTAATTTTCTTTGAGACTGACGCATTAAAATGCTCAATTAAATACAACTGTAATAGAATCAAGGCATCCGAACTATTTAAAAACATTTAATAACCCACATTCATTAGAAAACAGTTTCCAAGGCGACATTAATGACCCTCGACCCATCAACTCAGGGAAAAACACAAGTGATGGGTGCAGTATTATCACATAAAATCCATATTACCTGTTAAAAGCACAACTTATTTGATGTTGTGCAATGAATTAACATTTTCCCAACTGAACACCTGATCGAAGTTTCATCACAGCTCTTAAAGGTAAAAGCAAACTTACTTTTTTTCTTACTTTTGTCCACATTTCACTGTTTGACTGGTGAACAGATTAAATTACGGATTTTCTTTATCGCAAAGATCAAAAAACAGCTGGAAGTGCTTCAGAATAGAACACAAAATTATCTTTTTGGATGGTTTCTAATAATGTTGAATTTCCACACTTCAGTCTTTTGGCTGACCTCTGCAGTGGATATTCCTGATCTCCTGAAGACGATTCCAGATGAAATTAAATATTTTTAGTGACCTTTGACCTTTCCTCAAAATTTTCACTTGTGCACAAGAAATAACATTTAATGTGTAGATTGTAATTCCTGCTCCTCGGAGGATGAACCTTGTCCATTTTAGACACTCAGTGAGTTTTTGTTTACAAAATGTAAACGTCAGATTTAATGGTAGATCACCATTAAATGTACTGAGATCATTTGTAGTCCCACCGTTAAGCCCTTTTGATTCTATTGACCACATGACTTTTCTGTCACCACTACTGGTGAAGCTCAACAAATAGCTTAATCGTTAAGTATGTCGTTTGCTCCCACACTTACACTACTCACAAAAAGTTAGGGATATTCGACTTTCGGGTGAAATTTATGGAAAATGTAAAAAGTTCATGCTACAGTGATATTATATCATGAAAGTAGGGCATTTAAGTAGAAGCATGCAATGGTAATTTCTTCATCTCAAACAATTTATTGAAACAAAAGCT